>CM044907.1:46324969-46490929 GCA_024500145.1 Gentiana dahurica var. dahurica
GTATATAATTGTATTAGCGTTTACTCAAAATGGGGGTATACAACTTTTTGTATATAATTGTATTAGACTTTACTCAAAACGGGTGTTTACAACTTTTTGTATATAATTGTAGTAGAGTTTAATCAAAACGGGGTTTAACTACTTTTTGTATATAATTGTAGTAGAGTTTACTCAAAAAAGGGGTTTACAACTTTTTGTATATGATTATAGTAGAGTTTACTCAAAACCGGGGTTTACAACTTTTTGTAAATAATATTATAGTAGAGTTTACACAAAACGGGGAGTTACAACTTATTGTATATATTTGTATTAGTGTTTACTAAAAAATAGGGGTTTACAACTTTTTGTATATAAAATTATAGTAAAGTTTACTCAAAATAGGGGTTTACAACTTTTTGTATGTAATTGTATTAGAGTTTACTCAAAATGGGGGTTTGCAACCTTTTGAATATAATTGTAGTAGAGTTTACTCAAAACGAAGTTTTACAACTTTTGATATAATTGTAGTAGAGTTTACTCTAAATGGTGGTTTACAACTATTTGTATATAATAATATAGTACAGTTTACTTAAAATGGGGGTTTACAAATTTTTGAATATGATTGTAGTATAGTTTACTTAAAAAGAGGGTTTACAACCTTTTGAATATAAAATTATAGTTGAGTTTACTCAAAAATGGGGGTTACAACTTTTTGTAATTGTTTTAGTTTTACTCAAAACGGGGGTTCATAACTTTTTGTATATAAAATTATAGCAGAGTTTACTTAAAAGGCGTGTTTACAACTTTTTGTATATAATTGTGGTAGAGTTTACTCAAATCGGGGGTTTACAACATTTTGTATATAATTTTATAGTAGAGTTTACTCAAAACGGTGGTTTACAACTTTTGGTATATAATTGTATTAGAGTTTACTCAAAATTTGGGTTTACAACTTTTTGTATATAATTCTATTAGAGTTTACTCAAAACGGGGGTTTACTACTTTTTGTATATAATTGTAGAAGAGTTTACTCAAAATGGGGGTTTAAAACTTTGTGTATATAATTGTAGTTGAGTTATTCAAAACAAGGGTTTACAAATTTTTATTTATAATTGTATAGTAGAGGTACTCAAAATAGGGGTTTACAACTTTTTGTATATAATCGTATTAGTGTTTACTCAAAATGGGGGTTTGCAACTTTTTGTATGTAAAATTATAGTAAACTCTACTCAAAATAGGGGTTTACAACTTTTCATATATAATTGTACCAGAGTTTACTCAAAATGGGAGTTTACACTTTTCGTATATAATTGTAGTAGAGTTTACTCAAAATGGGGGTTTACAACTTTTTGTATATAAAATTATAGTAGAGTTTACTCAAAAAGAGGGTTTACAACTTTTTGTGTATAATTGTATTTGTGTTTACTCAAAATGGGGGTTTAAAATTTTTTGTGTATAATTGTATTTTGAGTTTACTCAAAATGGGGGTTTACAACTTTTTGTATATAATTGTACTAGAGTTTACTCAAAATGGGGGTTTACAACTTTTCGTATATAATTGTAGTAGAGTTTACTCAAAACGGGGGTTTACAACTTTTTGTATATAAAATTATAGTAGAGTGTACTCAAAAAGAGGGTTTAGAACTTTTTGTATATAATTGTATTAGCGTTTACTCAAAATGGGGGTTTACAACTTTTTGTATATAATTGTATTAGACTTTACTCAAAACGGGTGTTTACAACTTTTTGTATATAATTGTAGTAGAGTTTAATCAAAATGGGGTTTTACTACTTTTTGTATATAATTGTAGTAGAGTTTACTCAAAAAAGGTGTTTACAACTTTTTGTATATGATTATAGTAGAGTTTACTCAAAACCGGGGTTTACAACTTTTTGTAAATAATAATATAGTAGAGTTTACTCAAAACGGGGAGTTACAACATATCGTATATATTTGTATTAGTGTTTACTCAAAAATAGGGGTTTACAACTTTTTGTATATAAAATTATAGTAAAGTTTACTCAAAATAGGGGTTTACAACTTTTTATATGTAATTGTATTAGAGTTTACTCAAAAAGGGGGTTTGCAACCTTTTGTATATAATTGTAGTAGAGTTTACTCAAAACGAATGTTTACAACTTTTGATATAATTGTAGTAGAGTTTACTCTAAATGGGGGTTTACAACTATTTGTATATAATAATATAGTACAGTTTACTTAAAATAGGGGTTTACAAATTTTTGAATATGATTGTAGTATAGTTTACTTAAAAAGAGGGTTTACAACCTTTTGAATATAAAATTATAGTTTAGTTTACTCAAAAATGGGGGTTACAAATTTTTGTAATTGTATTAGTTTTACTCAAAATGGGGGTTCACAACTTTTTGTATATAAAAGTATAGCAGAGTTTACTTAAAAGGCGTGTTTACAACTTTTTGTATATAATTGTGGTAGAGTTTACTCAAGTCGGGGGTTTACAACATTTTGTATATAATTTTATAGTAGAGTTTACTCAAAACGGTGGTTTACCACTTTTGGTATATAATTGTATTAGAGTTTACTCAAAATTAGGGTTTACAACTTTTTGTATATAATTATGTTAGTGTTTACACAAAACGGGGGTTTACTACGTTTTGTATATAATTGTAGTAGAGTTTACTCAAAATGGGGGTTTAAAACTTTCTGTATATAATTTAGTAGATTTATTCAAAACATGGGTTTACAAATTTTTATTTATAATTGTATAGTAGAGTTACTCAAAACGGGGGTTTATAACTTTTTGTATATAATTTTATTAGTGTTTACTCAAAATAGGGGTTTACAACTTTTTTTATATAATTTTAGTAGAGTTTACTCAAAACGAGGGTTTACAACATTTTGTATATAATTGTAATAAAGCCTACTCAAAATAGGGGTTTACAACTTTTTGTATATAATTGTGTTAGTGTTTTCTCAAAATGAGGGTTTACAACTTTTTGTATATAATTGTATTAGTGTTTACTCAAAACGGTGGTTTACAACTTTGTGTATATAATTGTATTTGCGTTTACTCAAAAAGTGTGTTTACAACTTTTTGTATATAATTGTATTAGAGTTTACTCAAATAAGGGGTTTTCAACTTTTTGTATATAATTGTACTAGAGTTTCCTCAAAATGGGGGTTTACAACTTTTTGTATATAATTGTACTAGAGTTTCCTCAAAATGGGGTTTACAACTTTTCGTATATAATTGTACTAGAGTTTACTGAAAATGGGGTTTACAACTTTTTGTATATAAAATTATTGTAGGGTTTACTCAAAAAGAGGGTGTACAACTTTTTGTATATAATTGTATTAGTGTTTACTCAAAACGAGGTTTTACAACTTTTTGGATATTGGATATAATTGTAGTACTCAATACGGGGTTTACAACTTTTTGTATATAATTGTATTAGTGATTACTCACAACAGGGGTGTACAACCTTTTGTATATAATTGTATTTGAGTTTACTCAAAACGGGGGTTTACAATTTTTTGTATATAAAATTATAGTAGATTTACTCAAAACGGGAACGGGTGTTTACAACATTTTGTATATAATGGTATTAGTGTTTACTCAAAATGGGGGTTTGCAACTTTTTGTATGTAAAATTATAGTAAACTCTACTCAAAATATGGGTTTACAACTTTTCGTATATAATTGTACCAGAGTTTACTCAAAATGGGGGTTTACACTTTTCGTATATAATTGTAGTAGAGTTTTCTCAAATTATAGTAGAGTTTACTCAAAAGCTTTACAAAACTTTTTGTATATAAAATTATAGTAGAGTTTACTCAAAAAGAGGTTTACAACTTTTGTATATAATTATTTGTGTTTACTCAAAATGGGGGTTTAATAAATTATTTGGTATAATTATTATTTTGAGTTTACTCAAAATGGGGTTTAAATTTTTATATATAATTGTACTAGAGTTTACTCAAAATGGGGTTGATATGATATTTTTATATAATTGTAGTAGAGTTTATACCAAACTATCACACTTTTACAACTTTTGTATATAAATTATAGTAGAGTGTACTCAAAAGCGAGTTTAGAACTTTTGTATATAATTGTATTAGCGTTTACTCAAAATGGGGTTTACAACTTTTGTATATAATTGTATTAGACTTTACAAATTATTTTACAACTTTTGTATATAATTGTAGAGAAGTTTATCAAGATAAGGTTTCACACTTTTGTATATAATTGTAGTAGAGTTTACTCAAAATGTTTACAACTTTTTGTATATGATTATAGTAGAGTTTACTCAAAAAGTTTACAACTTTTTGTAAATAATTGTATAGAGTTTACTCAAAAGTGATAACAAATTATTGTATATATTTGTATTAGTGTTTACTAAAAATGGGGTTTACAAATTTTAATATATCTCGTAAGTGTGATAACAACTATAATAGATCACGATTTTTAAGTGTGATAACAACTAAAATAAATAACAGTTTTTAAATGTGTTGAATTATAATAGATCTCGGTTTTTAAGTGTGATAACAACTAAAATAGATCATAGTTTTTATTATCACGGTTTTTAAGAAAACTGAGACAAGAACATCAATCAATCACGGTTTTTAACTGTGATTAAAAAAATATGATATTTTATAATCATATCTTAGATTAGTGTGGTTGAAAATAATAATATAGTGGGCATCAGCCCAGTGGTAATTAGTGTGGTTCCTTAATCCAGAGTATCTGGATTCGAGTCCCAGTGGCAACAAAAGATATGTATTTCGTTTTCGAAAAAAAAGAATGATCACACTTTTTTAGGTGTGATTGAAATTATAATATATCTCGGTTTTTAAGAGTGATAACAACTACTAAAATAGATCACAGTTTTTAAATGTGTTGAAATTATAATAGATCTCGGTTTTTAAGTGTGATAACAACTATAATAGATCACGGTTTTTAAGTGTGATAACAACTAAAATAGATCACAGTTTTTAAATGTGTTGAAATTATAGTAGATCTCGGTTTTTAAGTGTGATAACAACTAAAATATATCACGATTTTTATTATCACGGTTTTTAGGAAAAATGAGACAAAAAATCAATCAATCACAGTTTTTGACTGTGATTAAAATAATATGGTATTTTATAATGAGATTTTAGTTTAGTGTGGTCGAAAATTAGAAAAAAGAAAACATTGGTCTAGTGGTAATAAGTGTGACTCGTTAATCCGGAGTATCCGGGTTCGAGTCCCAACAAAGACAAAAAATATGTGTGCTTATATATTGTTTTTGAAAAAAAAAACACTTTTATTGGTGTGATTTAAATTATGATAGATCACGGTTTTTAAGTGTGATAACAACTAAAATAGATCACAGTTTTTAAATGTGTTTTAATTATAATAGATCTCGGTTTTTAAGTGTGATAACAACTATAATAGATCCCGGTTTTTAACTATGATAACTACTATAATAGATCACAGTTTTTAAATGTGATTGAATTATAATAGATTACGGTTTTTAAGTGTGATACCAACTATAATAGATCACGGGTTTTAAGTGTGATAATTATTATAATAGATCACAGTTTGTAACTGTGATTGAGTTAAAGTACTTTATGTCACACCTCAATATGCCACACTTTGGAAGCCGTGACTAATGTAAATATATCACACTTAAAAACCGTGATCTTTATGCTTTTTTGTAGTAGTGAGAGGGTTTACAACTTTTTGTATATAATTGTATTTGTGTTTACTCAAAATGGGGGTTTACAACTTTTTTTATATAATTGTACTAGAGTTTACTCAAAATGGGGGTTTACAACTTTTTTTATATAATTGTAGTAGAGTTTACTCAAAATGGGGGTTTACAACTTTTCGTATATAATTGTAGTAGAGTTTACTCAAAATGGGGGTTTACAACTTTTTGTATATAAAATTATAGTAGAGTGTACTCAAAAAGAGGGTTTAGAACTTTTTGTATATAATTGTATTAGCGTTTACTCAAAATGGGGGTTTACAACTTTTTGTATATAATTGTATTAGACTTTACACAAAACGGGTGTTTACAACTTTTTGTATATAATTGTAGTAGAGTTTAATCAAAACGGGGTTTTACTACTTTTTGTATATAATTGTAGTAGAGTTTACTCAAAAAAGGGGTTTACAACTTTTTGTATATGATTATAGTAGAGTTTACTCAAAACCGGGGTTTACAACTTTTTGTAAATAATATAGTAGAGTTTACTCAAAACGGGGAGTTACAAATTATCGTATATATTTGTATTAGTGTTTACTAAAAAATAGGGGTTTACAACTTTTTGTATGTAAAATTATAGTAAAGTTTACTCAAAATAGGGGTTTACAACTTTTTGTATGTAATTGTATTAGAGTTTACTCAAAATGGGGGTTTGCAACCTTTTGTATATAATTGTAGTAGAGTTTACTCAGAACGAAGGTTTACAACTTTTGATATAATTGTAGTAGAGTTTACTCTAAATGGGGGTTTACAACTATTTGTATATAATAATATAGTACAGTTTGCTTAAAATGGGGGTTTACAAGTTTTTGAATATGATTGTAGTATAGTTTACTTAAAAATAGGGTTTACAACCTTTTGAATATAAAATTATAGTTGAGTTTACTCAAAACTGGGGGTTACAACTTTTTGTAATTGTATTAGTTTTACTCAAAACGGGGGTTCACAACTTTTTGTATATAGAATTATAGCAGAGTTTACTTAAAAGACGTGTTTACAACTTTTTGTATATAATTGTGGTAGAGTTTACTCAAATCTGGGGTTTACAATATTTTGTATATAATTTTATAGTAGAGTTTACTCAAAACGGTGGTTTACAACTTTTGGTATATTATTGTATTAGAGTTTACTCAAAATTAGGGTTTACAACTTTTTGTATATAATTCTATTAGAGTTTACTCAAAACGGGGGTTTACTACTTTTTGTATATAATTGTAGTCGAGTTTACTCAAAATGAGGGTTTAAAACTTTCGATATATAATTGTAGTAGAGTTATTCAAAACAAGGGTTTACAAATTTTTATTTATAATTGTATAGTAGAGTTACCCAAAACGGGGGTTTATAACTTTTTGTATATAATTGTATTAGTGTTCACTCAAAATAAGGGTTTACAACTTTTTGTATATAATAGTATTAGATGTTAGTCAAAACGGGGGTTTACAACTTTGTATATGATTGTATTAGAATTTACGCAAAACGGGGGTTTACAACTTTTTTTATATAATGGTATTAGTGTTTAATCAAAATGAGGGTTCTCAACTTTTTGTATATAAAATTAAAGTAAACTTTACTCAAAACATGTGTTTACAATTTTTCATATATAATTGTAGTAGAGTTACTCAAAATGGTGGTTTACAACTTTTCGTATATAATTGTAGTAGAGTTTACTCAAACGGGGGTTTACAACTTTTTGTATATAAAATTATTGTAGGGTTTACTCAAAAAGAGGGTGTACAACTTTTTTTATATAATTGTACTAGTGTTTACTCAAAACGAGGTTTTACAACTTTTTGGATATTGGATATAATTGTAGTACTCAATACGGGGTTTACAACTTTTTGTATATAATTGTATTAGTGATTACTCACAACAGGGGTGTACAACCTTTTGTATATAATTGTATTTGAGTTTACTCAAAGAACTGTTTACAACATTTTGTATATAATGGTATTAGTGTTTACTCAAAATGGGGGTTTGCAAATTTTTGTATGTAAAATTATAGTAAACTCTACTCAAAATATGGGTTTACAACTTTTCGTATATAATTGTACCAGAGTTTACTCAAAATGGGGGTTTACACTTTTCGTATATAATTGTAGTAGAGTTTTCTCAAAATGAGGCTTTACAACTTTTTGTATATAAAATTATAGTAGAGTTTACTCAAAAAGAGGGTTTACAACTTTTTGTATATAATTGTATTTGTGTTTACTCAAAATGGGGGTTTAAATTTTTTTGGGTATAATTGTATTTTGAGTTTACTCAAAATGGGGGTTTACAACTTTTTTTATATAATTGTACTAGAGTTTACTCAAAATGGGGGTTTACAACTTTTCGTATATAATTGTAGTAGAGTTTACTCAAAATGGGGGTTTACAACTTTTTGTATATAAAATTATAGTAGAGTGTACTCAAAAAGAGGGTTTAGAACTTTTTGTATATAATTGTATTAGCGTTTACTCAAAATGGGGGTTTACAACTTTTTGTATATAATTGTATTAGACTTTACACAAAACGGGTGTTTACAACTTTTTGTATATAATTGTAGTAGAGTTTAATCAAAACGGGGTTTTACTACTTTTTGTATATAATTGTAGTAGAGTTTACTCAAAAAAGGGGTTTACAACTTTTTGTATATGATTATAGTAGAGTTTACTCAAAACCGGGGTTTACAACTTTTTGTAAATAATATTATAGTAGAGTTTACTCAAAACGGGGAGTTACAAATTATCGTATATATTTGTATTAGTGTTTACTAAAAAATAGGGGTTTACAACTTTTTGTATGTAAAATTATAGTAAAGTTTACTCAAAATAGGGGTTTACAACTTTTTGTATGTAATTGTATTAGAGTTTACTCAAAATGGGGGTTTGCAACCTTTTGTATATAATTGTAGTAGAGTTTACTCAAAACGAAGGTTTACAACTTTTGATATAATTGTAGTAGATTTTACTCTAAATGGGGGTTTACAACTATTTGTATATAATAATATAGTACAGTTTGCTTAAAATGGGGGTTTACAAGTTTTTGAATATGATTGTAGTATAGTTTACTTAAAAAGAGGGTTTACAACCTTTTGAATATAAAATTATAGTTGAGTTTACTCAAAACTGGGGGTTACAACTTTTTGTAATTGTATTAGTTTTACTCAAAACGGGGGTTCACAACTTTTTGTATATAGAATTATAGCAGAGTTTACTTAAAAGACGTGTTTACAACTTTTTGTATATAATTGTGGTAGAGTTTACTCAAATCTGGGGTTTACAATATTTTGTATATAATTTTATAGTAGAGTTTACTCAAAACGGTGGTTTACAACTTTTGGTATATTATTGTATTAGAGTTTACTCAAAATTAGGGTTTACAACTTTTTGTATATAATTCTATTAGAGTTTACTCAAAACGGGGGTTTACTACTTTTTGTATATAATTATAGTCGAGTTTACTCAAAATGAGGGTTTAAAACTTTCGATATATAATTGTAGTAGAGTTATTCAAAACAAGGGTTTACAAATTTTTATTTATAATTGTATAGTAGACTTACCCAAAACGGGGGTTTATAACTTTTTGTATATAATTGTATTAGTGTTCACTCAAAATAAGGGTTTACAACTTTTTGTATATAATAGTATTAGATGTTAGTCAAAACGGGGGTTTACAACTTTGTATATGATTGTATTAGAATTTACGCAAAACGGGGGTTTACAACTTTTTGTATATAATGGTATTAGTGTTTAATCAAAATGAGGGTTCTCAACTTTTTGTATATAAAATTAAAGTAAACTTTACTCAAAACATGTGTTTACAATTTTTCATATATAATTGTAGTAGAGTTACTCAAAATGGTGGTTTACAACTTTTCGTATATAATTGTAGTAGAGTTTACTCAAACGGGGGTTTACTACTTTTTGTATATAAAATTACAGTAGAGTTTACTCAAAGAGAGGGTTTAGAACTTTTTGTATATAATTGTATTAGCGTTTACACAAAATGGTGTTTTACATCTTTTTGTATATATTTGTATTAAAGTTTACTATAAACGGGGGTTTACAACTTTTTGTATATAATTTTGTATATAATTGTATTAGAGTTTACTCAAAATGGGGGTTTACAAATTTTTGTATATAATTGTAGTAGATTTTAATCAAAATGGGGTTTTACTACTTTTGGTATATAATTGTAGTAGAGTTTACTAAAAACAGGGGTTTACAACTTTTTGTATATGATTATAGTAGAGTTGAATCAAAACGGGGTTTACTTTTTGTATATAATTGTAGTAGAGTTTACTCAAAACGGGGGTTTACAACTTTTGTATATGATTATAGTAGAGTTTACTCAAAACCGGGGTTTACAACTTTTTGTAAATAATATTATAGTAGAGTGTACTCAAAATGGGGGTTCACAACTTATCGTATATAATTCTATTAGTGTTCACTCAAAATGGGGGTTTACAATTTTTTGTATATAAAATTATAGTAGAGTTACTCAAAATAGGGGTTTACAACTATTTATATATAATTGTATTAGAGTTTACTCAAAATGGGGGTTTACAACCTTTTGTATATAATTGTAGTAGATTTTACTCAAAACGGTGGTTTACAACTTTTTGTATATAATTGTAGTAGAGTTTACTCAAAACGGGGGTTTAAAACATTCTGTATATAATAATATAGAAGAGTTTACTCAAAACGGGGGGTTACAACTTTTTGTAATTGTATTAGTTTTACTAAAATCGGGGGTTTACAACTATTTGTATATAAAATTATAGTAGAGTTTACTTAAAAGGTGTGTTTACAAATTTTTTGTATATAATTGTATTAGAGTTTACTCAAAATGGGGGTTTACAACTTTTTGTATATAATTTTATAGTAGAGTTTACTCAAAACGGAGGTTTACAACTTTTGGTATATAATTGTTTTAGAGTTTACTCAAAATAAGGGTGTACAACTTTCTGTATATAATTCTATCAGAGTTTACTCAAAACGGTAGTTTACAACTTTTTGTATATAATTGTAGTAGAGTTTACTCAAAACGGGTGTTTAAAACATTCTGTATATAATTGTAATAGAGTTATTCAACACAAGGGTTTACAATATTTTCTATATATTGTATAGTAGAGTTACTCAAAATGGGGGTTTACAACACTTTTATATAATTGTATTAAAGTTTACTCAAAACGGGGGGTTTACAATTTTTTGTATATAAAATTATAGTAGAGTTTACTCAAAACGGGGGTTTACAACATTTTGTATATAATTGTAGTAAAGTTTACTCAAAATAGGGGTTTACAACTTTTGTATATAATTGTATTAGTGTTTCTCATAACGAGGGTTTACAATTTTCTGTATATAATTGTATTAGTGTTTACTCAAAACGGTGTTTTACAACTTTTTGTATATAATTGTATTTGCGTTTACTCGAAAAGGGGGTTTGCAACTTTTTGTATATAATTGTATTAGAGTTTACTCAAAATGGGGGTTTACAACCTTTTATATGTTATTGTAGTAGAGTTTACTCAAAACGGTGGTTTACAACTTTTTGTATATAATTGTAGTAGAGTTTACTCAAAACGGTGGTTTAAAACTTTCTTTATATAATAATATAGTAGCGTTTACTCAAAACAAGGGGTTACAACTTTTTGTAATTGTATTAGTTTTACTAAAAACGGGGGCTCACAACTTTTTGTATATAAAAATATTGTAGAGTTTACTTAAAAGGCTTGTTTACAACTTTTTGTATATAATTTTAGTAGAGTTACTCAAAACAGGGGTTTACAACTTTTTGAATATAATTTTATAGTAGAGTTTTCTCAAACGGAGGTTTATAACTTTTGGTATATAATTGTTTTAGTGTTTACTCAAAATAAGGGTGTACAACTTTTCGTATATAATTCTATTAGAGTTTACTCAAAATGGGGGTTTACAACTTTTTGTATATATTTGTGAAGTGGATTTTACTAAAAAGGGGGTTTACAACTTTTTGTATATAGAATTATAGTAGAGTTTACTCAAAACGGGGGTTTACAACTTTTTGTATATAATTGTAGTAGAGTTTACTCAAACGGGGGTTTAAAATTTATGTATATGATTGTAGTAGAGCTATTCAACACAAGGGTTTACGACATTTTCTATACAATTTTATAGTAGAGTTACTCAAAACGGGGGTTTACAACACTTTGTATATAAATGTATTAGAGTTTACTCAAAATAGGGGTTTACAACTATTTGTATATAAAATTATAGTAGAGTTTACTCAAAACGGGGGTTTACAAAGTGTAATAAAAATAATGGTTTACATCTTTTTTAATATAATTTTAGTAGAGTTTACTCAAAACGGGGGTTTACAACATTTTGTATAATTGAATTAGAGTTTACTCAAAATGGGGGTTTACAACTTTTTGTATATAATTTTAGTAAAGTATACTCAAAATAGGGGTTTACAACTTTTTGTATATAATTGTATTTGTGTTTTCTCAAAACGGGGGTTTACAACTTTCTGTATATAATTGTTTAGTGTTTACTCAAAACGGTGTTTTACAACTTTTTGTATATAATTGTATTTGCATTTACTTGAAATGGGGGTTTACAACTTTTTGTACATAATTGTATTAGAGTTTACTCAAAATGGGGGTTTAAGAACTTTTGTATATTATTGTAGTAGAGTTTACTCAAAACGGTGGTTTACAACTTTTTGTATATAATTGTAGTAGAGTTAAATCAAAATGGGGGTTTACAACTGTTTGCATATAAAAATATAGTAGAGTTTACTCAAAATAGGGGTTTACAACTTTTTGAATATGATTGTAGTAGAGTTTACTCAAAATGGGGGTTTACAACTTTTTTATATTAAATTATAGTTGAGTTTACACAAAACGGGGGGTTACAACTTTTTGTAATTGTATTAGTTTTACTTAAAACGTGGGTTCACAACTTTTTGTAAATAAAATTATAGTAGAGTTTACGTAAAAGGCGTGTTTAAAACTTTTTGTATATAATTGTAGTAGAGTTTTCTCAAAAAGGCGGTTTACAACTTTTTGTGTATAATTTTATAATTGAGTTCACTCAAAACGGTGGTTTACAACTTTTGGTATATAATTGTATTAGAGTTTACTGAAAATTAGGGTTTACATGTTTTTGTATATAATTATGTAGTAGAAATTACTAAAAATGGGGGTTTACAACTTTTTGTATATAAAATTAAAGTAGAGTTTACTCAAAACGGGAATTTACAACTTTTTGTACATTGTTGTAGTAGAGTTTACTCAAAACGGGGGTTTAAAACTTCCTATATATAATTGTAGTAGAGTTATTCAAATCATGGGTATACAACTTTTTATATATAATTGTAGAGTAGAGTTACTCAAAACGGGGGTTTACAACACTTTGTATATAATTTTATTTGATTTTACTCAAAACAGGGGTTTATAACTTTTTGTATATAAAATTATAGTAGAGTTTACTCAAAACGGGGGTGTGCAACTTTTTGTATATAATTGTATTAGAGTTTACTCAAAATGGGTGTTTACAACTTTTTGTATATAATTTTAGTAGAGTTCACTCAAAACGGGGGTTTACAACATTTTGTATATAATTGTAGTAAAGTTTACTCAAAATAGGGGTTTACAACTTTTTGTATATAATTGTATTAGTGTTTTCTCAAAACGTGGGTTTACAACTTTTTGTATATAATTGTATTAGTGTTTACTCAAAACGGTGGTTTACAACTTTTTTTATATTGTATTTGTGTTTACTCAAAATGACGGTTTACAACTTTTTTTATATAATTGTATTAGAGTTTCCTCAAAATGGGGGTTTACAACTTTCCGTATATAATTGTAGTAGAGTTTACTGAAAATGGGGGTTTACAACTTTTTGTATATAATATTATAGTAGAGTTTACTCAAAAAGTGGTTTACAACTTTTTGTATATAATTGTATTAGTGTTTACTCAAAACGGGGGTTTAAAACTTTATGTATATAATTGTAGTAGAGTTATTCAACACAAGGGTTTACAACATTTTCTATATATTTGTATAGTAGAGTTACTCAAAATGGGGGTTTACAACACTTTGTATATAATTGTATTAGAGTATACACAAAACGGAGGTTTACAACTTTTTGTATATAAAATTATAGTAGAGTTTACTCAAAACGGGGGTTTACAAAGTTTACTAAAATTGGGGGTTTACAACTTTTTTGTATATAATTTTAGTAGAGTTAACTCAAAATGGGGGTTTACAACATTTTGTATATAATTATAGTAAAGTTTACTCAAAATGGGGGTTTACAACTATTTGTATACAATAATATAGTACAGTTTACACAAAATAGGGGTTTACAACTTTTTGAATATGATTGTAGTAGAGTTTACTCAAAACGGGGGTTTACAACTTTTGTATAATAAATTATAGTTGAGTTTACTCAAAACGGGGGGTTACAACTTTTTGTAATTGTATTAGTTTTATTCAAAACGGGTGTTCACAACTTTTTCTAACTAAAATTATAGTAGAGTTAATCAAAACGGGGGTTTACAACTTTTTGTGTATAATTTTATAGTAGAGTTTACTCAAAACGGTGGTTTACAACTTTTGGTATACAATTGTAGTAGAGTTATTCAAAACAAGGCTTTACAACTTTTTGTATATAATTGTATAGTATAGTTACTCAAAACGGGGGGTTACAACACTTTTGTATATAATTTTAGTAGAGTTTACTCAAAATGGGGGTTTACAACTTTTTTATATAATTTTAATCGAGTTTACTTAAAACGGGGGTGTACAACATTTTGTATATAATTGTAGTAAAGTTTACTCAAAATAAGGATCTACAACTTTTTTTATATAATTGTGTTAGTGTTTTCTCAAAATGAGGGTTTACAACTTTTTGTATATAAATGTATTAGTGTTTACTCAAAACGGTGGTTTACAACTTTTTGTATATAATTGTATTTGTGTTTACTCAAAATGGGTGTTTACAACTTTTAGTATATAATTGTATAAGAGTTTACTCAAATCGGGGGTTTACAACTTTTTGTATATAATTGTACAAGAGTTTCCTCATAATGGGGGTTTACAACTTTTCGTATATAATTGTACTAGAGTTTACTGAAAATGGGGGTTTACAACTTTTTGCATATAAAATTATAGTAGAGTTTACTCAAAAAGAGGGCTAACAAAATTTTGTGTATAATGGTATTAGTGTTTACTCAAAATGAGGGTTTACAACTTTTTGGATATTGGATATAATTGTAGTAGAGTTTACTGAAAACGGGGTTTCACAACATTATGTATATAAAATTATAGTAGAGTTTACGTAAGTTTACAACTTTTTGTATATAATTGTAGTTGAGTTTACTCAAAATGGGGGCTTACAACTTTTTGTATATAACTTTATAGTACAGTTTACTCAAAACGGTGGTTTACAACTTTTGGTATATAATTGTATTAGGGTTTACTCAAAATTAGGGTTTACAACTTTTTGTATATAATTCTATTAGAGTTTACTCAAAACGGGGGTTTACAACTTTTTGTATAGAATTGGGTAGTAGAGTTTACTTAAAAGTGGTTTTACAACCTTTTTTATATAAAATTATAGTAGAGTTTACTCAAAACGGGGGTTTACAACTTTTTGTATATAATTGTAGTAGAGTTAACTCAAAATGGGGGTTTACAACAGTTTGTATACAATAATATAGTATAGTTTACTCAAAATGGAGGTTTACAACTTTTTGAATATGATTGTAGTAGAGTTTACTCAAAACGGGGGTTTACAACTTTTGTATATTAAATTATAGTTGAGTTTACTCAAAACGGGGGTTTACATCTTTTTGTAATTGTATTAGTTTTACTCAAAACGGGTGTTCACAACTTTTTCTAAATAAAATTATAGTAGAGTTTGCTTAAAAGTCGTGTTTACAAGTTTTTGGATATAATTGTAGTAGAGTTTACTCATAACGGGGGTTTACAACTTTTTGTATATAATTTTATAGTAGAGTTTACTCAAAACGGTGGTTTACAACTTTTGGTATATAATTGTAGTAGAGTTATTCAAAACAAGGGTTTACAACTTTTTGTAAATAATTGTATAGTAGAGTTACTCAAAACGGGGGCTTACAACACTTTTGTGAATAATATTAGTAGAGTTTACTCAAAATGGGGGTTTACAATTTTTTGTACATAATTTAAGTAGAGTTCACACAAAACGGGTGTGTACAACATTTTGTATATAATTGTAGTAAAGTTTACTCAAAATAAGGGTCTACAACTTTTTGTATATAATTGTGTTAGTGTTTTCTCAAAATGAGGGTTTACAACTTTCTATATATAAATGTATTAGTGTTTACTCAAAATGGTGGTTTACAACTTTTTGTATATAATTGTATTTGTGTTTACTCAAAATGGGGGTTTACAACTTTTAGTATATAATTGTATAAGAGTTTACTCAAATCGGGGGTTTACAACTTTTTGTATATAATTGTACTAGAGTTTCCTCGTAATGGGTGTTTACAACTTTTCGTAAATAATTGTACTAGAGTTTACTGAAAATGGGGGTTTACAACCTTTTGTATATAAAATTATAGTAGAGTTTACTCAAAAAGAAGGTTAACAACTTTTTGTATATAATTGTATTAGTGTTTACTCAAAATGGGGGTTTACAACTTTTTGGATATTGGATATAATTGTAGTAGAGTTTACGGAAAACGGGGTTTCACAACATTATGTATATAAAATTATAGTAGAGTTTACGTAAAAGGCGTGTTTACAACTTTTTGTATATAATTGTAGTTGAGTTTACTCAAAATGGGGGCTTACAACTTTTTGTATATAATTTTATAGTACAGTTTACTCAAAACGGTGGTTTACAACTTTTTGTATATAATTGTATTAGATTTTACTCAAAATTAGGGTTTACAACTTTTTGTATATAATTCTATTAGATTTTACTCAAAACGGGGGTTTACAACTTTTTGTATATAATTTTGTAGTAGATTTTACTAAAAAGGGGGTTTACAACTTTTTGTATATAAAAATATAGTAGAGTTTTGTTTACAACTTTTTTTTATATAATTGTAGTCGAGCTTACTCAAAACGGGGGTTTAAAACTTTATGTATATAATTGTAAAAGAGTTATTCAAAAAAAGGGTTTACAACTTTTTGTATATAATTGTATAGTAGAGTAACTCAAAACGGGGGTTTACAACACTTTGTATATAATTTTATTAGAGTTTACTCAAAACGGAGGTTTACAACTTTTTGTATATAAAATTATAGTAGAGTTTACTCAAAATGGGGGTTTACAACTTTTTGTATATAACTGTATTAGAGTTTACTCAAAATGGGGGTTTACAACTTTTTGTATATAATTTTAGTAGAGTTTACTCAAAATGGGGGTTTACAACATTTTGTATAATATTGTAATAAAGCTTACTCAAAATAGGGGTTTACAACTTTTTGTATATAATTGTGTTAGTGTTTTCTCAAAATGAGGGTTTACAACTTTCTGTATATAAATGTATTAAAGTTTACTCCAAACGGTGGTTTACAACTTTTTGTATATAATTGTATTTGCGTTTACTCAAAATGTGTGTTTACATTTTTTTGTATATAATTGTATTAGAGTTTACTCAAATCGGGGGTTTTCAACTTTTTGTATATAATTGTACAAGAGTTTCCTCAAATGGGGGTTTACAACTTTTTGTATATAATTGTATTAGTGTTTACTCAAAACGGGGGTTTACAACTTTTGGATATTGGATATATTTGTAGTACTCAAAACGGGGTTTACAACTTTTTGTATATAATTGTATTAGTGATTACTCACAACGGGGGTTTACAACTTTTTGTATATAATTGTATTTGAGTTTACTCAAAACGGGGGTTTACAATTTTTTGTATATAAAATTATAGTAGATTTACTCAAAACGGGAACGGGGGTTTACAACTTTTTGTATATAATGGTATTAGTGTTTACTCAAAATAGGGGTTTGCAACTTTTTGTATGTAAAATTATAGTAAACTCTACTCAAAATAGGGGTTTTCAAGTTTTCGTATATAATTGTACCAGAGTTTACTTAAAATGGGGGTTTACAATTTTCATATATAAATGTAGTAGAGTTTACTCAAAATGGGGGTTTACAACTTTGTGTATATAAAATTATAGTAGAGTTTACTCAAAAAGTGGGTTTACAACTTTTTGTATATAATTGTATTTGTGTTTACAACTTTTTGTATATAATTGTACTAGAGTTTACTCAAAATGGGGGTTTACAACTTTTCGTATATAATTGTAGTAGAGTTTACTCAAAACGTGGGTTTACAAATTTTTGTATATAAAATTATAGTAGAGTTTACTCAAAAAGAGGGTTTAGAACTTTTTGTATATAATTGTATTAGCGTTTACTCAAAATGGGGGTTTACAAATTTTTGTATATAATTGTAGTAGAGTTTAATCAAAATGGGGTTTTACTACTTTTTGTATATCATTGTAGTAGAGTTTACTCAAAAAGGGGGTTTACAACTTTTTTTATATGATTATAGTAGTGTTTACTCAAAACCGGTGTTTACAACTTTTTGTAAATAATATTATAGTAGAGTTTACTCAAAACGGGGGATTACAACTTATCGTATATATTTGTATTAGTGTTTACTCAAAAATAGAGGTTTACAACTTTTTGTATATAAAATTATAGTAGAGTTTACTCAAAATAGGGGTTTACAACATTTTGTATATAATTGTAGTAGAGTTTACTCAAAACGAACGTTTACAACTTTTGATATAATTGTAGTAGAGTTTACTCAAAATTGGGGTTTACAACTATTTGTATATAATTGTAGTAGAGTTTACTCAAAACGAACGTTTACAACTTTTGATATAATTGTAGTAGAGTTTACTCAAAATTGGGGTTGACAACTATTTGTATATAATAATATAGTACAGTTTACTTAAAATGGGGGTTTACAAATTTTTGAATATGATTGTTGTAGAGTTTACCTAAAACGAGGGTTTACAACCTTCTGAATATACTGGGGGTTACAACTTTTTGTAATTGTATTAGTTTTACTCAAAACAGGGGTTCACAACTTTTTGTATATAAAATTATAGTTGAGTTTACTTAAAAGGCGTGTTTACAACTTTTTGTATATAATTGTGGTAGAGTTTACTCAAATCGAGGGTTTACAACATTTGATATAATTGTAGTAGAGTTTACTCTAAATGGGGGTTTACAACTATTTGTATATAATAATATAGTACATTTTACTTAAAATGGGGGTTTACAAGTTTTTGAATATGATTGTAGTATAGTTTACTTGAAAAGAGGGTTTACAACCTTTTGAATATAAAATTATAGTTGAGTTTACTCAAAACTGGGGGTTACAACTTTTTGTAATTGTATTAGTTTACTCAAAACGGGGGTTCACAACTTTTTGTATATAAAATTATAGCAGAGTTTACTTAAAAGACATGTTTACAACTTTTTGTATATAATTGTGGTAGAGTTTACTCAAATCTGGGGTTTACAATATTGTGTATATAATGTTATAGTAGAGTTTACTCAAAACGGTGGTTTACAACTTTTGGTATATAATTTTATTAGAGTTTACTCAAAATTAGGGTTTACAACTTTTTGTATATAATTCTATTAGAGTTTACTCAAAACGGGGGTTTACAACTTTTTGTATAGAATTGGGTAGTAGAGTTTACTAAAAAGTGGGTTTACAATCTTTTTTATATAAAATTTTAGTAGAGTTTACTCAAAACGGGGGTGTACAACATTTTGTATATAATTGTAGTAAAGTTTACTCAAAATAAGGGTCTAAAACTTTTTGTATATAATTGTGTTAGTGTTTTCTCAAAATGAGGGTTTACAACTTTCTGTATATAATTGTATTAGTGTTTACTCAAAACGGTTGTTTACAACTTTTTGTATATAATTGTATTTGTGTTTACTCAAAATAGGGGTTTACAACTTTTTGTATATAATTGTATAAGAGTTTACTCAAATCGGGGGTTTACAATTTTTTGTATATAATTGTACTAGAGTTTCCTCAAAGTGGGGGTTTACAACTTTTCGTATATAATTGTACTAGAGTTTATGAAAATGGGGGTTTACAACTTTTTGTATATAAAATTATAGTAGAGTTTACTCAAAAAGAGGGTTCACAACTTTTTGTATATAATTGTATTAGTGTTTACTCAAAATCGGGGTTTACAACTTTTTGGATATTTGATATAATTGTAGTAGAGTTTACTAAAAATGGAGGTTTACAAATTTTTGTATATAATTTTAGTAGAGTTTTCTCAAAACGGGTGTTTACAACATTTTGTATATAATTGTAGTAAATTTTACTCAAAATAGGGGTTTACAACTTTTGTATATAATTGTATTAGTGTTTCTCATAACGGGGGTTTACAACTTTCTGTATATAATTGTATTAGTGTTTACTCAAAACGGTGTTTTACAACTTTTTGTATATAACTGTATTTGCGTTTACTCGAAATGGGGGTTTATAACTTTTTGTAAAATTGTATTAGAGTTTACTCGAAATGGGGGTTTACAACCTTTTGCATATTATTGTAGTAGAGTTTACTCAAAATGGTGGTTTACAACTTTTTGTATATAATTGTAGTAGAGTATACTCAAAAGGGTGGTTTAAAACTTTCTGTATATAATAATATAGTAGAGTTTACTCAAAACAGGGGGTTACAACTTTTTGTATATAAAATTATAGTAGAGTTTACTTAAAAGGCTTGTTTACAACTTTTTGTGTATAATTTTAGTAGAGTTACTCAAAACAGGGGTTTACAACTATTTGAATATAATTTTATAGTAGAGTGTTCTCAAAACGGAGGTTTATAACTTTTGGTATATAATTGTTTTAGAGGTTACTCAAAATAAGGGAATACAACTTTTCGTATATAATTCTATTAGAGTTTACTCAAAACGGGGTTTACAACTTTTTGTATATAATTGTGAAGTAGAGTTTACTAAAAATAGGGTTTACAACCTTTTGTATATAGAATTATAGTAGAGTTTACTCAAAACGGGGTTTACAACTTTTTGTATATAATTGTAGTAGAGTTTACTCAAAACGGGGGGTTTAAAACTTTCTGTATATAATTGTAGTAGAGCTATTCAACACAAGGGTTTACAACATTTTCTATATAATTGTATAGTAGAGTTACTCAAAACGGGGGTTTACATCACTTTGTATATAAATGTATTAGAGTTTACTCAAAATGGGGGTTTACAACTTTTTGTATATAAAATTATAGTAGAGTTTACTCAAAACGGGGGTTTCCAAAGTATACTAAAAATAGGTGTTTCAAATTTTTGTAATTGTATTAGTGTTACTCAAAACGTGGGTTCACAACTTTTTGTAAATAAAATTATAGGAAACTTTACTTAAAAGGTTTGTTTACAACTTTTTGTTTATAATTGTAGTAGAGTTTACTCAAAATGGCGGTTTACAACTTTTTGTATATAATTTTATAATAGAGTTTACTCAAAATGGTGGTTTACAACTTTTGGTATATAATTGTATAGTTTTGGTATATAATTGTATTAGAGTTTACTCAAAATTAGGGTTTACAACTTTTTGTATATAATTCTATTAGAGTTTACTCAAAATGGGGGTTTACAATTTTTTGTATATAAAGTTATAGTAGATTTACTCAAAACGGGAACGGGGATTTACATCTTTTTGTATATAATGGTATTAGTGTTTATTCAAAATGGGGGTTTGCAACTTTTGGTATGTAAAACTATAGTAAACTCTACTCAAAATAGGGGTTTACAACTTTTTGTATATAACTGTACCAGAGTTTACTCAAAATGGGGGTTTACACTTTTCGTATATAATTGTAGTAGAGTTTACTCCTAAATAGGGGTTTACAACTTTGTGCATATAAATTATAGTAGAGTTTACTCAAAAAGAGGGTTTACAACTTTTTGTATATAATTGTATTTTGAGTTTACTCAAAATGGGGGTTTACAACTTTTTGTATATAAAATTATAGTAGAGTTTACTCAAAAAAGGGTTTAGAACTTTTTGTATATAATTGTATTAGCATTTACTCAAAATGGGGGTTTACAACTTTTTGTATATAATTGTATTAGAGTTTACTCAAAACGGGTGTTTACAACTTTTTGTATATAATTGTAGTAGAGTTTACTCAAAAATGGGGTTTACAACTTTTTGTATATGATTATAGTAGATTTTACACAAAACCGGGGTTTACAACTTTTTGTAAATAATATTATAGTAGAGTTTACTCAAAACGGGGGGTTACAACTTATCGTATTTATTTGTATTAGTGTTTACTCAAAAATAGGGGTTTACAACTTTTTGTATATAAAATTATAGTAGAGTGTTAAGGGTGATTTTATATGATTTATATCGTTATATTTTGTAATAATTTCCTCCATATTCATATTATTTGCATAGAAATTAAGGGTTTAATCGAATTATTGAGCAAATGAGTTTTAAAAGTATTTAAGTGTAAACTTGTGCTAATTTCGTGATTTTATTGGTAATTATCTATGGTTTTACACTTTGCGTGTTCTTATGGTTTTGAAGGTACATTTACATGTCATGGAGAGGGATTGAAGGAGCTGAAAAGATACTTGATTGAAGGTTAAATGGAAGGAAAAGATGCAAAGCAAATTTGGAATGAAGAATTGCATGCAAGACTGGATGGACGTGCGTTTACCATGCGTCCAGGGAGAAAAAATTTGATTCAGAGTCTTGAGAGAATTGCTGAACTGGCGTCCACAAATGTTGAACGAGCGTCCAGACTGGAAAGTCGATTCAGGATGTTCAGGGGACGCTCTGGACGGGCGTCCGGAGGTATCAGACGGGCGTCCACGGCCGACATCAGCATAACCGACCTAGTTTTCTATAAAAGCAGCCGCATTCTCAACCCTAATGATCATTATATACACATTACAGCAGCCGCAGAAAACCCTAAATTCTGAAGCCGAGTTGTGCTCGGTTGGCCAAGCCTTGGTGCTTGGTCGACCGAGGGTTAGATTAGTTGTTTTATATATTTTGTTTCATTTTCCTTCCGGATCATGAGGATGGCTGGAAGCTGATCAAACTTGGGGCAAGCATGTGAAGCTTTTCTGCAGCGTTTTTATTTCTACCTTTGGATGATTTTGTGAGTTTTAATTAAAGTTGTTTCTTTTCTATGATTATGTGTTATGCAAATTTATATCGAGAGATGTTTTTCTATTGATGTTTGCCATATGATGAGAATCAGTGTAAACACTAGATCACCATAGGAAAGAATAGATCTTTTCTAACTTAAAAATACGAGAGTTGCTAGGTTAGAATATTTAGATTGTTAGATTGAGAAATCTTGCACCTTGAATTGAAAGTGTTAATCTTTAAGATCGAAAGATAAAAGATTGATAGACGAATTACCTAAGAGATTGGGAATTCATACCTTTGATAGGTGAATCACAATTTTAGTTAAATCATCATAAGATAATCTAGAGAGGAAATTAAAGGTTGCGGGATGGTGGATCATTGCTTGTTCTATGTTTAATCGCTATAGTCATTATCATGCTTTTATGAGTTTTATTGTTTTTCTCATTTGTAGTGTAGTTATGTTCGCAACGATCTTTCCTGGTTTTGGACTGACAATCCTCTGTCCGGTTTATCTTTTCGTTTTGTTATTTTAGGTTTTAATAATAATGGTATCAATCTTAGGAAAATTAATGAACTAGATAACGACGATTCCCTGTGACTCGACTCCGGTTGTAGCTACTATACTACGATCCCTGCACTTGGGGTATACCGGATTTATAAATTTATTACTTGTTTATTTTCATTGCAAAAATCCGAGACAAGTTTTTGGCGCCGTTGCCGGGGAACCGGACGGTTGTCTAGTTTTTATTTTCGTTAGTAATTTAATTTAGATTTTTTGTTTTTTTGTTTCTGTTTCACTTCTGTCCCAGTAAACGGGCGTCTGGGGTAGTGGACGCCCATCTATTCAAATTTTTTATAACTCTGTTCGTATTTTACCCAGTCAGACGAGCGTCTGGTTATCCAGACGTCCGTCATGTTCATTCTCCAGGCAGACGCCCGTCCAGTAATCCGGACGACCGTCTGACCTCTTTTTCGTTAAAATCTTTTCTTGGTTTAACCTTTGATTAAAAGGTTAAACAACTAGCTTTTGGTATCGGTTTATGCAAACTCAGAGTCAAAAAGGGCCACTACTCTATACCCCTGACCTCGAGCGGACCATAGTCCGACCAAACAGGGGAAGACTCTATTTTGCGGACCTCCCTGATGAAGAGAACACAGTCGATCGAGATATCGAGCAAGATCTAGCTCAAGCGATCGAAAATATAGTCATTATGGCTGCTGAAGATAGACGTACGTTGGCTAATTACGCCATGCCTGGCGAAGTCAGGGTCAACCCGGCTATCGTTCTACCAACCATCAATGCACCTACCTTTGAACTGAAACCTGGGCATATCTAGATGATGCAGCATGCATCGATTTTTCACGGGTTTCTGTCAGAAAATCCTCATACTCACTTACACACGTTTCTAGAGATATGCGGTACAACTCGCATCCAAGGAGTAAGTGAGGATGCTATAAAACTTAAATTGTTTCCATTTTCCTTACGAGGGGAGGCAAAAGAGTGGTACCACTCTCTTTCCTCTGAAACCATCACTACCTGGGCGGAACTCGAGAAAGAGTTCCTGAGTCAATACTTTCCACCTTCTAAGACAGCCCAATGTTTAAGTGATATTTTCACATTCTGCCAGAAGGAAAATGAGTCATTTTTCGAGTGTTGGAAGAGGTTTAAGTCTCTTCTAAGAAAGTGTCCCCATCATGGCTTACCGTTACAAAGGCAAGTCAATACTATTTTCAGTGGATTGACCGAGCTCACGAAGGGCATGGTCAATAGTTCTTCTGGTGGGGTATTTTTAAAGAAAACACCTGAAGAGGGGTGGGCATTATTCGAGGATATTGCCAAATACAATTATGCCCCCTCATATCAAGCTATCCAAGCACCTCCTCCTCCCAAGATCGAGAAGGTGAATATGCAAAGTCTGATCGCCATGCTGCAAAAGCAGATGGCAGCTTCTCAAATTTCTCCTAACCCGATCAATCAGAATTCTTCCTTTCAACAGAACTCTCAAGTTCTGTACTGTGAAAATTGTTGTCAGACTGGCCATATGGTTGGCCAGTGTCAATTTGTCTCCCCCTCTGCTTATCAAGTTAATACTGTCCATGACAATGGACAGTATAATCAAGTCACATGTAAGAACTGTGACAATGTGGGGCATACATCTCGTTTCTGTCCTATGAATGGACAGAATGCTGAAGTGAACGCTTTCTCTAGCCAGTCCAATCAGAGGTTTAACAATCAATTCTTTGGCCAGAGTAATCCTCAAAACCAGGGTTTCAATCAGAATCAAAATTTCAATCCAAATTCGAATTTTAATCAAAATCAAAACTTCAATCGAAACCCTACTTACAACCAAAACCAGAACTCCAATTATTCCAATCAGAATCAAAGATTCAGTCAGAATTGGCCTAACAATTCTAATTCTACAATTCAGAATCGGTCCAGCCAGCCTTATCCGCAGAACTTCCAAAACTCTCAAGGCCTCTCGCACTTGAATGATATCCAAGCTGAATGGAGCTCCTTTCAGGAGGAGCAAAATAAGAACATCCAACTCCTGATGAGCACAAACAAGAATCTTGAGAGGCAAATAGGGAAATTGGCTAAACAGTTAGCTTCTAGACCCCCAGGGCGGTTGCCCAGCTTCACAGAAAAGAATCCAAAGGGTGGTCAAGTTGCTCAGGCCGATTTGAATAATAGCCAATGCACTGACCTGGTACCTTCAATTCCGTACGGTAGAGAAGAGGCCAGTGCGATGAACTTAAGGTCAGGTACTCAATTGAGTGGTCTCCCTCACCGGGGAAACCATTAACCCCTCCTGCCAGCGATAAGGCAGGAGGGGAAGTCGAGCACCTACGTTCCCCTTGGCTGCAAGAGAATACTCAGGTGGCTGATCCCCGAGAGGTGAAAGAGTTGAAAGTCCTCAGGTGACTGAACCCCCGAGGAATAAAGAATCAAGTGAGAGTCAGGAGGCTAACCCCCGACTAGTAAGAAGAATGAAAAAGTGGTGAGGTGGAAGGACTTGGAAGACAAAGCTGTCGGTTCATCCTCGAAGAAAGTCTTTTCCGAGAGTGACTTGAAAAAGCTTCCATTTCCACCTAGAAAAAGCAACATCTCCTTGAATGAGGATAAAAAGTATGAAAAAGTGCTAAATCTTCTAAAAAATACTCAGGTTAATCTTCCATTATCCGAGGTTTTGGTTGAGATGCCTAAGTATACCAAATTCATCAAGGATGTTGTTTCTTCTAAGAAGAAGTTAGCAGACATAGATTGGTTGATTGGTGAGGATTGCTCTATGATCAATTATGAAGATCTACCAATCAAGAGGGGTGACCCTAGGAAATTTGTGCTCACATTACTAATGGGAGGCCTAGTCTTCCCAAACTTTTTATGTGACCTGGGTGCATCCATAAGCCTGATGCCATTGTCTGTCTGCAAACAGCTTGGGGTTAGACAATCGTCTAGAACCCACCACCATGAATCTTCAATTCGCGGATAGATCTTCCAAGAAAGTTGCGGGAATATTAAAGGACGTGTTAGTTCAAATTGATAGATTTACCTTCCCGGTTGACTTATGCGTTACGGACATAGAGAAGGATGAGAATGTCCCTCTAATTCTTGGAAGACCTTTTCTGTCTACAGCCAGAGCCCTCATTGACTGTGATGGTGGGTAAGTGACGATACGAGTTGGTGATCAAGAGGTGAGTTACAATGTTTCCAAAGCTATCCAGAGACCCTCCGAAATACCAACCGGCTTCTCCATAGACGATATGTCCGATGACTTCAATGATTTCATGGAAAAGCAAGTCATGGCTGTTGCAACGGAATACGAACGACTAGTTGAGAAGCTGAATAATCATGGTGTGGTGAATCTAGAACAGTTAGAAGCTGAATTTGAGGATTAGTTGTTGAAAGGAGAAGCTTTGGCAGTAGGACCACTAAGTAAACTCAATGATGTTGAGTTGAAAAGTGGAGATCTTAAATCAAGTTTAGAAGACCCCCCTGCAGATCTGGTACTGAAGCCGTTGCCTAAACATCTAAAGTATGTGTTTTTAAGAGAAGGTGACAAGCTTCCATTAATTATATCTGCCAAGCTGTCTCAATTAGAAGAAATGGAGCTGGTAAACGTCTTGAGGAAAAATGAGAAAGCCTTTGGTTGGCAAGTAGGAGACATCAGAGGGATATCTCCCGACATCTGTATGCATAAGATCAAGACTGAAGAGGGTGCAAAATGTGTTAGACAGCCCCAGAGGAGGCTCAACCCTCATATGCAAGAAGTGGTCAAAAAGGAGATTATCAAACTGTTAGACATGGGTATCATTTACGCAATTGCGGACAGTGAATGGGTATCCCCTACTCGGGTAGTTCCCAAAAAAGGAGGAATTACTATTGAGAAGAATGAGAAGGGAGAAGAAATAGCATTGAGGCTCGTTACTGGTTATAGAGTCTGTATCGACTATAGAAAGCTCAATGAAGTCACAATGAAATATCATTTCCCCCTACCATTCATTGACCGGATGCTAGAGCACCTGGCGGGACATGCATTCTACTGTTTCCTGGATGGATACTCCGGATATTTTCAGATACCCATCGATCCAGTTGACCAAGAAAAGACCATTTTCACCTGCCCTTATGGTACATTCGCTTACAGGCGGATGCCATTTGGTCTTTGCAATGCCCCAGCTACATTTCAAAGATGTATGCTGGCTATCTTTGACGGGCTAGTTGAAAAGTGTATGGAAATTTTCATGGATGACTTTTCGGTCTTTGGTCAATCCTTCGATGATTGTCTTGACAATCTTGACCAGGTCTTATCCAGATGTGTGGAAAAGAACTTAGTCCTAAACTGGGAAAAGTGCCATTTCATGGTAGATGAGGGAATAGTTCTTGGCCACAAGGTCTCCGCCAAAGGTATTGAGGTAGACAGGGCCAAAGTAGAAGCTATCGAGAAGATGAGTTATCCTAAGAATGTGCGCGAAGTCGAGGTTTTCTTGGACATGTCGGTTTCTATAGGAGATTCATTCAAGACTTTTCCAAGATAGCCAAGCCCCTGTCTACATACTTAAAGAAGACGTTGTATTCGATTTTGATGAAAGTTGCAAGCAAGCGTTTGAGGAGCTTAAAAGTCGATTAATCTCCGCACCGATCCTTATTTCGCCTGACTGGAATCTCCCCTTCGAGCTTATGTGCGATGCATCAAACTATGCTGTTGGCACAGTCTTAGGACAGAGAATAAAATGGAAATTCCAGCCAATCTATTACGGCAGTCACACACTAAATCCGTCTCAAGTAAACTACACGATGACTGAAAAGGAATTATTGGCCGTAGTCTTTGCTATGGACAAGTTTCGTAGTTACTTGTTGGGTGCTCAAGTGGTTGTGTGGACTGATCATGCTGCTTTGCGATAGTTGATGACAAAGAAAGAGGCTAAACCGCGCTTACTACGTTGGATACTGATCCTACAAGAGTTTGATGTCCAAATTAAAGACAAAAAGGGCAGTGAAAACGTAGTGGCTGATCATGTTTCAAGAATGTTGAGTGAGGAAAAGGGTGACCCTGACGATATAGATCTTTACTTTCCTCTGGAGAATGTCATGCTTATCGACAGTTGTGCTCCAGATGTTCCATGGTATTCTTCCATCGTAAACTACCTTCATTCCCAATATCTTGATCCAGAATTGTCATATCAGGAGAAGAAGAAATTTTTCTCTGATTTGAAAACATTCGTTTGGGATGAACCTCACCTCCTTAAGATTTGCAAAGATGGTTTGCTGAGAAGATGTGTTCCAGAATCTGAGCAACGTGATATTATTGAGCAATGCCACAGTGGACCCACTGGCGGTCACTTTGGTCCTTGGAATACCGTTGCTAAAATCTTTCAATCCGGCTTCTATTGGCCCACGATCTTTAAAGATACAGAAGCTTTCTGTAAAGTGTGTGATAGGTGTCAAAGAACCGGAACTTTAACAAGGCGTTTCGACATGCCATTGAAACCCATCCTAGAATGTGAAGTCTTTGATGTATGGGGCATCGATTTTATGGGATCATTCCCATCATCTTGTGGAAATAAATACATCTTAGTCTGCGTGGATTACGTATCAAAATGGGTGGAGGCTCAAGCCACGTCTCACAATGATCATAAGACGGTCATGAAGTTTCTAAAGAAAAACATCTTCGTGAGATTCGGGTGTCCACGCGCCTTGATTAGTGATGAAGGGACACACTTTTACAACCGACCTCTGGAGAAAGTGCTTGAGAAATATGGTGTCCGGCATAAAACTGGCACACCATATCATCCTATGACTAGTGGTTAGGTTGAGAGAAGCAACCAAAGTTTGAAGAAGATCCTGGAGAAAACAGTTAACAGTCATAGAAAAGACTGGAGTCTAAAGTTGGATGACGTACTGTGGGAATATCAAACCGCCTATAAGACCCCCATGGGTACATCACCCTATCAAATGGATTATGGTAAACCATGCCACTTGCCGGTTTAGTTAGAGCACAGAGCGTATTGGGCCACGAAGTTCTTAAACTTCGATACCCAATCTTGTGGAAAACACCGATTGCAGCAGTTGCATGAGTTAGACGAATTTAGACTTCAGGCCTACGAAAGTGCCAGGATAAGTAAGGAAAAGATGAAAATCCTCACGATGCCAAAATCAAGAAGCGAGAATTCCAAGTTGGGGAACAAGTTTTATTGTACAATTCCATGTTACATCTGTTCCCTAGTAAGTCGAGGACACGATGGTCCGGTCCCTTTGAAATTCTCCAAATCATTCCTAGAGGTGTTCTAGAACTACGAGGTTATGGTGACCAGCCGTTCCGAGTGAATGGTCAAAGGTGCAAGCACTGTTAGGTGTAGTGCCCGAAAGACAATTTGTGTAATTGTTTTTAACAATGGATGACTGATTTTATCTCACCTTATTACTTGCTTTGTGCTTGTAAATAATACACTGCTGCAAACCCAAAGTATATCAGTATGTAACCGCTTAACACAGTGTATGGCATGCACGTGAGGATTGAGTTAGTGGTGATATACTTAAACTGTTAGTCCGTGGTGAACTTAATTAGAGTTTAGGGTCTCTTGATTAAAACACCAATAATGCACCCAGAACACCTTAGGGTGTGATAGTCTTATCTAGACTGTCGGTAGAGGGTACCTACGTGGGGCATTTATATATGATGGCATTCATATAGGGCTGGACCGATTTAATCTGAATTTCTCGGTATACTTCCGTAATCGAGGAATCTTATTAAATAATTAGATGATCATATATGGATCAACCTTAATCCTGAGATGATCACAAGGTGCTGCTTGTCCCGGGGTAGTGTTTGATGTGTTAGTTACGGTTCACTTAAATATGTGTTCCAAGCCACTTCTCATTGGCACTATCTCCAGATGAGTGATTAGTTCTGATCTTCACAGACATGTAATCCATTCCTTCCTGCGGGAAGTAGAGAGACAGTCCCATTATTTGTTAGCCCTAAGAAGGTGATCGATCCCGGGAGTTCACATTTGACTAATTAGCTACTAGTCAGATATGTGTACTAATTGATCATCAGGGGGTTGATGGTAAATAATGATAAGATATTCTGAGTCGGGTTCACGGAGACTTCCCACTCAGAATGGACAGTCTATGGAGGGTTAATCCGTATGTAGTGATTATATCAATGGACGCTTATTTACTCTATGGGTTGAGTATAAGTATACATCTATAATCGGTAGAGTTCAGTTTCGGGTTTATGGTGGTGTAATCCCGAATTAATAATTAATGTACTTATTTTGTTCGATGAATAATTAATTATTGGAGCTACTGGTTATAGGTCCATGGTCCCCGATGTGGCTTCTGTAATTCGGACTAATAATCTTGTTATTTGGGCCTCGGTGATAATTAATTGGCTGGGCTAATTAATTGATATGCGAAATATTATTTAGTTGGGCTAAATAATATAATACACAGAAAAGACATTTTCTGTGGGCCTAAACCCTAGGTGTGTGTGGCGCCTCCTACCTCTTAAAATGCAAGAATTGATTTTCATGTGTGATTAATTATTTACTTGGTAATAGATTAATTAATAAAAGATAATTGATTTGTAATTGATTGATTGATTAACCACAATCTTTTATAAATGGAATTATCCTTTATTGTGATTTCTTTTTAATTAATTATTTAATTAATTAGAAACTTGGAGGCCAAGGATTTACTCTCCTATATAAAGAGAGTTCTTCCAAGACATATGGCAATAAAAAATTTCGACATACACACTAAAAAAGAGAGAAAAATTTGTTTCTTGTCTTGGGTTTCTGGTTGAAGAAAAACTATGAGTTTTTCTTGGTGTTGCATATCAAGGAGGTTCGTGTATCAAGAAGGGTGTCCACCAACCGCCGTTTGGAGAACACATCGGAAGATCAAGGCTTCTCTTCCCGTTATTGGTAACATGACCTTAAACCCCCTTGTAGTAGTTTAAGTCCTTTAATTATGTGTTTTGATATATGAATCGTGATCCATCCGCTGCGCGTAGATCTAACCCATTTAGATCTAAGAACCTGCATCCCTCATGTGGTATCGGAGCAAGGTTCCACGATTTATATAGTCATAATCGTAATTAAACGACTTAAAGGAGTGAAATTGCATGTAGGTAAATCTTATTTATTGTTTTATGCATTGATAGTGATAAATTGTTATGGTTGAAGAGATGGATTGGGGGTTGGCACTGTTTACCCGTTAGATCTATTGTAAACTCATATAAACGATGAAAATTCGTTCATATGAGTATAGGAAATTAAATAATTTATTTTTATTGCAATTTTAATTTCCTGAAAATAGATCTGTTTTGTAGCTGTTTAGTTATTTCTTTTTTCCCGTTGATCGAGCCGTTTAAACGACGATCCCTCCAATCAGAATCAAGATTAGAAGATGATGACCAAGTCCACAAATTTTGGGGTCGATCGGAGTCCATCTCCATATCCGCTCGTTGCTGCAAAGAAGCTGCTGTAACAGAAAAACGCAGGATTCACAGAACCCTACCTGTGACTTCCTCGAATTTCTGGGAGAGTTTTTACCGTTGAAACGCAAATCCAACTGGTCAAATCAAAAAATATGGAGTTTTTGACGTGGGATAAAAATTTCAGGTCGATCAGGATTCATCTCGATTCCCGATCGGCCTCGAGAAGTATATGATGCGCTGCTGTAATAGTTTGTTTCAGCAGCAAGTTGGGCGGCTCACTGAGGAAGATTGACAAGTCAAAGCTCTGATCTGACCGTCCATCTTGAAGTCCGAAAAATGAAGATCAGATCTGGAAAGTTTATATGAGTATAGGAAATTATATAATTTATTTTTTATTGCAATTTTAATTGTGTAGCTGATCTGTTTAGTTAGGCATGTATAAAACACACGATTAGTTTTAATTAATTGTTTGATATTAATTAGAAACTAATTAGGGTAAAAACCGAGGAACACGGGTCTTTTCAATCGTCGAGGTTGGGTGATGGATTCTCGGTGAATCCCACTCTGCGAAAGCATAAGGAGTAAAATCCCGAAACCTCGTGGTTAAGGTGTTGGATTCTCGGTGAATTCCACCTTACCTAAGACGAGATTACGTTTTTGTTCCGTAGTGTCTACGTGAATGTTTGATGTTTAAGGATTGGATAATCACGGGCAAACAGGTTCGAAAGTGGTTTAACCACGGTTGGGTGGTCAACAGTAGCTACGGCTCAATCGACCTCACCCTCCACGTGTGGCGTATGCACGGAGGTCTGGCAATACTGAGCCATCCGAAGAGCCACTACGGCTCAACGGAGCTCTCCTAGCCTTGACCCGTCCGACGACCACATATGTTCTAACGAATAGGTCGGGTGGGCTAGCCCACATAACCGACAACATTCGGGCCTATGATTTATTGTTCCTTAATGTAACATCAAGTCCAAAAACGTGATCAGTAAACCCACCATTTTTTCAAAATATTGAGTGGGAGCGGGAGAGGCGACAGCCGACCCCACGGCCTCTACTGTTGACACAAGCAACGTGAGAGAATGGTGACGCCTCGTGCGGCTTTGATTTCGCCCCCCTAAGGAAGGCCTTCACCGCTATCAAAATTCAAGGCTTGGTCTCCGAAAGGATAGGATTTTGGGTACTCTTCGGGTCACCGACCGACCTTAAGGCGGCACACTCGGGGCTACCTAAAAATCTGAGACAGTAGGTCACACTCATAAAGGGTATTTTTGTAGTACCTTGGCTAAAAAAGGAAAGGTGATTGACGATCACAAATGAGATGTTCGATTCTCAATCGATCTTCAATATTAATCGAAACCTCTTTGACCTACCCTAAGGCGGCACTGAGGCATTAGATTAAATCCTTGGAACAGTAGGATAGACTATAAGTACTTAGTTTATGTTCCTAAAATTTATTAGTAGTGTATGATTTGGATTTATCTTCTGTCAATTTTATTTACAACTATTTATATATCACTCTAGGGTGCTAGACTGCTAGTGTAAAATTGTCTAGTAATGACTTCGTTAAAAAATGGTAAGTAACTAGAACGTTGTACTTATTGATCTTACATGCGATTAATTTTTCGGAAGAGATATTTCTCTGGAGCCTTCAAGACTTAAGTGACGTAAATAAGTATGTCACTGTTGTCAATCGTGTTGAACGAGAGACGACTGTAGTCAGTTTGAAAGATGATTGGGACGATAAAATTCTTCTAGTGAATTTTAATGGTGTAGTGTCTACACAAGAAATTTTTTAATAGAACAATTGGAGAATCATAAATTAAAGTGTCGCTAGTTAGACGGTATTTGGAACCGATAAACTAGTGGGAGCTTTTGTCTTATGTTTTTCTAATTTAGAAAATTAGTCCCACTAGGTAACGCTTTCATTAGACTTCCCACAGTTCACGAGTAGTGTCTACTCATACGAACTGCTAGTTCAAGACTATTTCCTTTTAAGGAAAGTTAAGAATGGGAAAGAATGTCTATAAGTGTTAATCATCTTAACTGAAGTTTTGAGGCTAAACCGAAACATTAATTAAAGAAAGTATAGGATAAGGAAAGTGATTTCGGATCACTAACCAATGAATCCTTAGCGACTTTCTTAACCGAGTAACTTGACTCGGTAGCTTAGTTCTTTGAAAGAACAAGGAAGCTGTGCATTAACGATTAATAGAGTAACAACGGGCAGTAATTTCAGCTACAATAGTGGGAGTAATATAAGGAAATGAATTTCGGATTCTATCCTTGAATATCACAGGAAAATTTATTTTTTCTGTTTTTCAGATTCATTGAAGCAAATGGATTCACTTTCAACTCGATATATTTTTGCCTCATAGAAAGTGAATATGACATTTGTAGTAAGAATCCGAGACTCGGACTTTTGTTTGATAAAGTCAGAACCACTAAGAAATGCTGAAAATGTATAAGTAACACGTCTTAAACTATTATAGGTAAAAGGTTTCCGTATTAAGATAAACAACCTTTCAATATCTATTAATTAGTGCATATATCTTAGATAAAAGACCTCACGACTGGCTAAGGGTGATTCCTATCTCCCAATCTAGGAAAACTATCTCAAAGGAACAATGTCTAAGTTTCCTTTCAATCGGGAAAGGGTAATAGATTTGAAGGGGTAACATAGCTTGTTCATCATAACCTTCGGGGTCTAGTGAGAGACACAAGCTAGTAGGAGTTTTTGAGTGGTGACATTTTGTCTGATAACTACTCGAAACGCGATTTAGTTTATCGAAAGAATACGAGGAGGAGTCTCTGATTTTAGCAGAGAATAGAGTATTCCATGCTCATAAATAGGCTATAGCATAGTCTTGGGACTGATGCTCAGCCTGACTCCTAGTGGAATGTTTCTCACTGAGAAAGAAACCATAGACTTGCCCTATATAGTTATTGATGTACTACAATACACTGCTAAACTCGATTAAGATAATTGGTTGCAAAATAACGGTTAACATTATTATGTAAACCGAGAAGTCTACCTAGAAGATGGTAGTGAATTTATGGATAATGAGTGAATGCGGTTCACACCACTTCCGTAAATGTAGGCATTTAGCATTTAATGCTTGAAGGTAGGACTGGAGATTTTGCGCATACGTTCAGATTTTGACTGTTCGTGAAATGCCTTAATGAGACGAGTGAAGGTTGGTTGTAAGATTCTTGAGATCAGAAAGTGACAGTTGGACTGTCACAATTCTTCTGATTGAATCTATAAGTAACAGCCTTAGACCTTGGAGTACGGTTACCCAAAGGAAGTTACTATCTAATTTAATCGGACCACGTCCAACATCGGTTGTTGGTGATTACACCGATAAATACTACTAGATCAGAATGTCAATCCACCTAGAACGCAGTGGGAGTATGGTTTAACCATTGACCCATTATGGTTGTGTGGACTTTATAGTCTGCTGAGGTGATTGATAACCTGTGGCTCTTTGTGGGCTATATAGGATTCTGATCAAAGAAGTTGGTTCGAAAACCTTATCCCTGTGAATGGAGTTTTGGTACTCCAGTTCTGTTCAGCCTCTTGTAGAACCACCTGAGTGTCTCAGGCCCAGTGGGAGTAATTGGTCCTACGCCGAAAAGAGTCGAATGAATAGGAAAGTTTAACTTTCAGCACAGAGCTGAGTGGTCTAGGGGTGATTCCCTAAAAAGTAGAGAGTTAACCAGACCTTGAACTCTCTCACCACTCAGTCTTGCTAGATTTCGTTAGAAAGCAGAAAATAGGGGTGATTCCCTGAGACTTTCTTGCCGTAAAACGGAGTCTGGATTCATTCGGAACAGAAGGGTCTTGGTTAGAACAAATGGCAGGTTGACTGCCGGGACTTATGTCTTTTGTGGATGTAAGAGAACCTCTCGGTCATTAAAAGTCGCATGTTTTAAAATATGTGGACTTGACCAGAATATTGATAATTCTTTTGTAGACTGGGTATCAATATTGGTAAAATAGTAGTATTAGTGTTCATGAATGATAACACTGAAACAGTTGGAAACAACATGTGTGTGCTATCTGAAGTCAGAAACTGACACGCCAAGATTCTCTGGATGAGAGAATTGGACTATGTTCTAAGAATCTGATTCGGTCAAATTCACGAGAATGAGTCATTGGCTATCCCACCGATCTTATTGAATAAGATGATTATGCATATATGGTTGCAACATTCATCGAGAGTTGTCCTACCCTACCTCTCAAAAATGATTCTCCAAATCTTCGGATAAAGAGAAAATGGGATAGAGTCTCTCTGGGATAAGGGCAAGTCAGCTTAACACGAGTCAATTGCAATCAAATCTCGGATTCGAGCATTGAATAGCGGTTTAGTACGTCCTCAAGTATCTTTAGAGAACGAGGAATCATATGCTTGTATATTCAGGTGCAAACTTGAATATGGTTGACTACACTGATTCTGACTTGTAGTCGATTAAGGATGATCATTAAGTTGATCTCGGCTCAGTGTTTACTCATAGTGCTTAGAATTTCCTTTTTGGTCTGGAAGTAATTCCAGGTCCGATAAGACGATATCACTTCATCGTGAAAACAGTGAAGAGATAGCTTAGAAGGATCTTCTCAGTCATAAAGAGTCAAAAGCATATTGAGAGAGAGTACCGCCTGATTGGAAGGACCGGCTACGTTTCAATCCTAAAGATCGTCTCAAGTCGACAACCTAGCTAATCAGTGTACCAAGTCGAGTGCTTGAAGGGTACGGCATTGATGGATATGTCTCATCTGCTTTTAGAGCAAGTGGGAGAGTGTTGTGAATAAGATGAGAAAGGGTGTGCTCTAAAAACAATCGTTGCTTGTCATTTCGTGCAAGTGGGTGATTGTTAGGTGTAGTGCCCGAAAGATAATTTGTGTAATTGTTTTTAACAATGGATGACAGATTTTATCTCACCTTATTACTTGCTTTGTGCTTGTAAATAATGCACTGCTGCAAACCCAAAGTATATCAGTATGTAACCGCTTAACACAGTGTATGGCATGCACGTGAGGATTGAGTTAGTGGTGATATACTTAAACTGTTAGTCCGTGGTGAACTTAATCAGAGTTTAGGGTCTCTTGATTAAAACACCAATAATGTGCCTAGAACACCTTAGGGTGTGATAGTCTTATCCGGACTGCGGTAGAGGGTACCTACGTGGGGCATTTATATATGATGGCATTCATATAGGACTGGACCGATTTAATCTGAATTTCTCGGTATAATTCCGTAATCGAGGAATCTTATTAAATCATTAGATGATCATATATGGATCAACCTTAATCCTGAGGTGATCACAGGGTGCTGCTTGTCCCGGGGTAGTGTTTGATGTGTTAGTTACGGTTCACTTAAATATGTGTTCCAAGCCACTTCTCATTGGCACTATCTCCATATGAGTGAATAGTTTTGATCTTCACAGACATGGAATCCATTCCTTCCTGCGGGAAGTAGAGAGACAATCCCCTTATTTGTTAGCCTTAAGAAAGTGATCGATCCCGGGAGTTCACATTTGATTAATTAGCTACTAGTCAGATATGTGTACTAATTGATCATCAGGGGGTTGATGGTAAATAAGGATAAGATATTCTGAGTCGGGTTCACGGAGACTTCCCACTCAGAATGGACGGTCTATGGAGAGTTAATCCGTATGTAGTGATTATATCAATGGACGCTTATTTACTCTATGGGTTGAGAAAAAGTATACATCTATAATCGGTAGAGTTCAATTTCGGGTTTATGGTGGCGTTATCCCGGAATTAATAATTAATGTACTTATTCTGTTCGATGAATAATTAATTATTGGAGCTACTGGTTATAGGTCCATGGTCCCCGATGTGGCTTCTGTAATTCGGACTAATAATCTTGTTATTTGGGCCTCAGTGATAATTAATTGGCGGGGCTAATTAATTGATATGCGAAATATTATTTAGTTGGGCTAAATAATATAATACCCAGAAAAGACATTTTCTATGGGCCTAAACCCTAGGTGTGTGTGGCGCCTCCTACCTCTTAAAATGCAAGAATTGATTTTCTTGTGTGCTTAATTATTTACTTGGTAAGAGATTAATTAATAAAAGATAATTGATTTATTGATTAATCACAATCTTTTATAAATGGAATTATCCTTTATTGTGATTTCTTTTTAATTAATTATTTAATTAATTAGAAACTTGGAGGCCAAGGATTTACTCTCCTATATAAAGAGAGTTCTTCCAAGGCATATGGCAATAAAAAAATTCGACATACACACTAAAAAAGAGAGAAAAATTTGTTTCTTGTCTTGGGTTTCTGGTTGAAGAAAAACTTGGAGTTTTTCTTGGTGTTGCATATCAAGGAGGTTCGTGTATCAAGAAGGGTGTCCACCAACCGCCGTTTGGAGAACACATCGGAAGATCAAGGCTTCTCTTCCCGTTATTGGTAACATGACCTTAAACCCCCTTGTAGTAGTTTAAGTCCTTTAATTATGTGTTTTGATATATGAATCGTGATCCATCCGCTGCGCGTAGATCTAACCCGTTTAGATCTAAGAACCTGCATCCTTCAAGCACTACATTGGTCAAGCCAAGGAAAAGCCTTTGATGGTTCGATTCCTCGATATCCTTGGGTGTGGTACTTCAGAAGTCAATGAATTTGACGAGTTTTCGCCCGGTTTGTTTTCTGAGGATGACGGTAGTGGTCCTTCTGAAGAAGTTCTAGCAGGTAGTTGGGACATGTAAGAGTTTGAAAAGGAGCAACAGTTGAAACGTCGTCAGAAGAAGAAGAAATCAACCGTGGGGAGGATTAAACATGTGTGGAAGGCAATTAAAGAATTAACCCTATGTGTTAGATGCTGTTTCTGCGGCCACACTACTGATCAAAGCCTAGACGAGGTAGTGGCTGGCAGAAAAGTTAAATGGCCTGATCCAGGCTGAGCTAAAAGAGTTTCGAGCTAACGACATTAACCAAAAGCGCCACTAGGGGGCATCCTAGATATCCCTTATTACCTTAGTTACTTTCTTTTTATGCTTTTCTTTGATTTAGTTTTGTAAGTATTAAGTCTTATTAAGATTGTGTTTGTATCTGTCAGTTAAGCTGTGTTTTTAGATATGGATTTCGGAGTTCTACCGCACGAGTTCCCTTTACTTAAGAGGATCCCACTTATCACTCTAGATGACGGACCTAGAGGGACGATCTTATTGGACGTAGATTTCGACATTAGCACCCGTATCAGGACTGTCACCTATGTTATTATTGTACCCCAAGTTTCGGGAGGTGGAGATTTTAGTACAGAGGACTTGCATGCAGCTTTAGGACGACCGTATACAATCCTCAATGATCCGATGCTAACTGACTTGGCGCTAGTGCTGCAAGCTGAGCATTTCTGAGGAGTGAATGTTGCTGGCGAGGACTGGGCTTTACAGGACGAGTATGATTTTCCTCCTGCTATTGACATGCTCCGCCGTCTGATCCGAATTGTGGATTGGGCGGAGATTTATGATGACTAGCGTCGTTAGGCTGTTTCGTCGAGCAAACGACGTAAAACAAAAGCACTCGGTGGGAGGCAACCCACTATTTTCTAGTGTTTTAATGTGTTTTCCAGTTTATTTGTTATTTGAAGTTCTGTATGAATTTTTATAATGAAATAAGAGTTTTAATGAAATTTTTTTAAGTTTTTGATGAATTCTGCCTTGGACGTGCGTCCATGCCTTTGGACGCCCGTCTTCTATGTGTCTGCCTTGGACGAGCGTCCACCCTTATTGAACGCCCGTCTGTCCTTTGAAAATGCTAGACGAGCGTCCACTTTAAGTGAACGCCCGTCTGCTAATTTCCCTCCAACTCTGTTCTTAATTTGAACAGCTGAACGAGCGTCTGCATATTTGGACGCCCGTCCAGTTCATACTAAACATAGTGGACGCCCGTCCATGTAACTGAACGCCCGTCCAATCCTGCTGCTATAAATACCCCTGCTTCCCAAGTTTCATTCGCACCAGAATTCAAAACGAAAACAACCCGACTTTTCGGCCCCCCTTTGCCCTAAAATCTTTGTTTCTACACCGAATTGAGCGCTTCAAAGCCCCACAATCACCTCTCAAACCCCTCTCTTTGATTCTTCAAACCAAATCCTCCAACAAACAACCGTTAATTTGATCCAGTGATCTAGCTAGTGCGGTTTTCTTTGGAGAAAAATCCGATCTTTGGGTTCGATTGTTCACTGTTAGGACTTCTAATCATCATCATCATCATCATCCCTTCAACGTACTTGGTAAGATTTTATAAGATTTTCTTAGATTATTGCACATTGTTCTGAGTTCGATCTTCGAGTCGACTCTTTTTACTTGAAATTCACCTTATTGGCTTTTTCTTCTTGTTTTCTTTTTCTTTCTGACTTTGTTGGTGATCTGGGATGGTAATGGATGATAATGGGTGGATTGCATTGTGGTTGTGATGTTGGTTTGGTGTTGATTTGTTTGGGAAATCCCGTTTGGACGATAAACGGGTGGTTTTGTTTGAATTTGGGTTTGGGGTTGTTGTTTGTTTAGCCTTAGTTCATCATGGTGCGTAAAGTGGTACATAAAAGGCATGGTAAGGGGGTTGCCAATGAACCTCCTAAGAAGAAAAAGGCTGTAGACCCCACATTAGTCAATCCGAACCAAGGTATCCATATTGGTGAACGTCAAAATCCTCCTAGAGGTCAATCCAGGGTCCCTTTACGAGATGAGTCTGAGTCGGGATCTGACACTGATGATGAGCCATTAGTGAGGAAGATGACTATGGTTTCAGAGGCTCAAGTTGAGAGAGATGACGATGAACCTAGGCCTAGAACCGAGGAAGCAACGGAGAGAGCGGAACCGGCTAGACAGAATGTGAGACCTCCTATCCCTATTCCCTTGGCTCGTAGGTTCATTAATCCTAAGGATTTCGAGGTGTATAATAAGCACTATGTTACGAGGACGATGTTAATAGAGCGAGCCGTCCTTGAGACCAAGGTTGATCCCGCTTTTGTTAAAATGCATACGGATAGGAAGTGGGGGGAATTGATGAAGACCCCGAGGACTCCGGTTAATGTGACGTTAGTGCGAGAATTTTATGCGAATTGCTCAGAGACGGATTTGGAAGCCGGAGTTGTGATGGTAAGGGGAGTAAAGGTGCCGTTTACGCCTAAGGTTATAAATGACAAATACAACTTGGCACCTTTTGAGGGTTTAGATTATAAGGAGGCGATAAAAGCTAAGCAGGATGCGGGTGAGGATCCGTTGGAGGAGTTAAGGTTGTTAGTGTGCCCGGATGTGCCGTGGACACTCAGACCGGGTGGCGATAGAGAGGAGTTGGTCACTACAAGTTGGATGGAGGATTGGAAGGTCCAATGTCGGTTTATTCAGAACAGGTTGTTACCTAAGAACAACCTGACTCATTTTCACATTGGTGACCTCGGGATGTTACATGCCTTGAATTTCAAGCTGAATGTTGATGTAGGACAAGCCATTTTTGACGAGATAGCGACGAATCAGAAAGTCTATGCTAGGTGTTTGATATGTCCGCATTTGATCCACAGTCTCTGTCAAGATGCTAGGGTTCCCGAGTACAAGACTGATCACAAACCGAAGAATCCGAGGTACTTGCAGCGGGAGAAAGTGAGGTCCACAGGTCAGTCTGAGGAGGAGGCAGCACCTGAGCCCGGTTCATCTTCGGCACCGCCTCCGGCATCTTCCCTTCCATCTTTATCTCCCTCGGTCCGGATGAGGTTGAGTATGGCTAATAGTATACGGAACTGGATGGAGGACATGAGGACTTCTCAGAACAATATCTTGTCTATTTTGCGTTGTATGAGCGAGGGCCGTCCTCCAAGGGACGATAGAGTCTTCAACCCCAGCATTATAGATTACGTTTATTCAGATGAGATTGAGCAGGCCATTGCGGATGTTCTTCATGAGTCTGAGTCGTCATCTGATGAGGAGCAGACTGACACAGCAGGGAGGACTACCACTACACCAGCTGGACCTTCTGATACTCCTACGGGTGGAGCACCTCCTGCTAGTGATTCTTCAGCACCGGGGCAGACCTGATGTTATGTTTCTGATTCTAGCTTATGTATTTTTGATGAGATGTGTCTCGGATTTTATCAACGGAAAACAACAAGTAATAAAAATAATCCGGTTTACCCCAAGTGCAGGGATCGTAGTATAGCAGTTACAACCGGAGTCGAATCACAGGGAATCGAGATTGGTCTAGTTCTTAATTTTTCTAAAGGTTGTCACAAAAATAACTAAAAACGAAAACGAAGAAACAATAAACTGGACAGAGGGTTGTCAATCCAAAGCCAGGAAATATAGTTGCGGACCTAAACTAACTAAATAAATCTATTCTATAACTAAAAAGAAGAATGAAATTCTAAGCTAGCAACGAAGAACAAGGCACAATGATTCTTTCAATTAAGTTTAACGAAGAACAAGCATTGATCCACCTATCCCGCAACCCTCAATTTCTACTCTAGATCGTTTAGTGAAGATTTAATAAAGATGTGGTTCACCTATCAGAGGTATGAATTCCTACTCTCGTAGATAATTCGCCTATTAATCTTTCATCTCTCGATCTTAAAGATTAACGCTTTCATAACAAAGGTGTAAGATTTCTCAATCTAGCAACCTAGAAATTTAACTTAGCAACTCTCGTTATTTTTAGGTTAAAAATCCCATCTTTACTACGGTGATCTAGGTCTAACAACGATTTTCATGAAACGTTAAACATCACAAAGCAACCATCTCTCGATATAAATTGCAAAATCAATACAAAACGTAATAAAGAAACAACTTTAAATAAAAACTCACAAAACCAAATCCAAAGTCGAAATCAAAACGCTGCTGAGAATTGGCTTCACAAAGCTTGTTCTAGGCTTAGCCTTAGTTCATCGTTGGAATACAAATCATATAAATAAAAAGAAGAGAAAAAGATGTTTGTGATGGTGGGAAAACGCAGCTAGGGCGCCCCCAAGGGGCCTGGGGCGACCAGGGATCGAATTGTGTTGTCTTAGGGTTCAGAAAAACGCGGCTATATATAGGTTTTGAAGTCGGTTTAGGCTGAGGCGGTGCTTGGACGCCCGTCCAAGGATTCTGGACGCCCGTCCAAGGATTCTGGACGCCAGTCCAGCTGCATAAATTTGTCGAGTCGGGCCGAGCTGGATCAGACGCCCGTCCTTCTTTAATTTGTACGCTCGTTCACTAAATATCTCAACATCCTGATCCAACTTCTCCTCCTGAACGCCAGTCCACTCTTCTGGACGCCCGTTTGGGTAAAAATCATGCTTTCCTGAATTGAGTAGCTCCAGTGGACGCCAGTCCAGGTTGGACGGATGGCAAACGTGCGTTCAGTCTTCAATATGCATCTTCCTCATTCTATTCAATCTTCAGTTAAACGTCGTTTTAGCTTTCTCCATAACATGTAAGCGTACCTACAACACGGCAAAAACATGCAAAATGTAAATTCATACATATAGATAGAAAACACCAATAAAACCACGTAATTAGCTCGATTTTGCACTTTAATGATTTCCATACGCATTCTTTCAATAAATCCATTAAACACCTAATTTTCTATAAAAATTAGTAAAACACGAAGGAAATTGCTACGAAATAATATCATATATATCGTAAAAATCACCGTCAACAACTCCCCCACACTTAGCTTTTGCTCGTCCCGAGCAAAACAAAACAAGAAGACATAGGCTTACTCATGCAAAAATCCCATATTCCATATCACAACCGGTCGACTAGCATAAAAAACATACATCCAATGTAATAAACGATTACTCAAATGTGTAGTGTGTGCAAAGCCTTCTTCAAATTCCACTGGTTCCACACTTGACAATTAAAATCAAGCTAACCAACCAATACCCATTAGAGACAGATAATGAATCACCCTGACTATACACACGCCCTACAAAACTACTCACGTCATGACTAGAGTAATACATGTGTTTTCGAAATCTTTTCAGTCGTACCCAGAGGATATTCCCTACAACATATACCTTGGCCTATACTGGGGATAAGGTAGACGATAACTAAGTCTTTCATTTATTCATACCACTTTCTTTCGTAAGTTGATTCAATTAATTCACATTTATACGCACATCAGAATGAGCTTTTGCCCGTCATAGTAGAATAGGACATTCGAGATATACCCTACCTTACTCAAATCATAAGGCAGCTTCTTCTGACTGTCGTGAGCTTTTGGTCATCATAGTGGTATAGGACATTTGTGATATGACCTACCGCACTCAAATCATCAACCAGCTTTCGACACACAGAATTAATTCATATATTTAAAACAACTTCTCCAAAGCACAGTAGTTACGTTTCACTTATCACATTCAGGCTTCGGTATATTCACGATACTTCCTACTTCAATTCCAACTACGCACATATACAATTTCCATGACATTAGCACTAAGCGAACGGTCTGATAACCAGAATCAAACATCATCGGTTTAAATGGGTACAGTTTCTTAAGTTCAGCTCATCATCGAAGAGGCTTACGTGAAAATAATTCGAGTAAAGGCTTATTTATCAAAGGTCTATGCTAAAATACTAGTCAACCAGCACAAGTATGGGAATATAACAAGTAAGTAAGCCAAAATACAATCATGCTCGGGACAATTTTTTAAAAAAAATTCAAAATTTGTTGAATTTTTGAAGAATGGTGGTAAGCATAATAAATTAAGCACATTGTAGGTACAACCAATCCCTCCCCCACACTTAAATAACAACATGTCCTCATGTTGTGCAGAATATGAAAAACTTAGTTGGTTTGTAGTTCGAATTTGGAAATTCTGGAAATGGTCGCGATCCAGATCCAAAATGCTTGAAAAAATCAGTAGACTGTGGACCATCCATAGGAAAACTGGCTTCATCTAAAAGCTCACAAGCGCTAACGCAAATATCCTGCACACTTGAAAAACAAAACAAAACGTACCTCGGGGATAGGGGAATATAACATATTGCGCAGAAAAGTTTGATATAAGCACATGATATAATTGCTCAGATGGAAAAATCACCACACAGGGAAAACACAGGGCATCTAAGCGTCAAATATAACCACAGAGGTTTACAAAACAAATATGGTCCAACATGTGCATACATAAATACCCATCTCCAACTGAAAGTGCAAATGCGCGTTAAGGCTTACAAGATTCATCAGAAAGTAATAGCAACGGAAAACCGACAGTAGCTTCAACTAAAGTCCAGATGAATCAAAAACGATAGTAGCTTCCGCTCATGCAAGTTACCTGGCCACAGAAACCGACTCCAAAAACCTAGAAGACACAAGACAAAACTAGCCCCCCTTATTCAACAAAAAAAAAAACAAAATAAACCAAAATAATAAAAAAAAAACTATTCTTATTATTGGGTTGCCTCCCAACAAGCGCCTTTCTTTAGTGTCTTTGGCTAGACACACGTACTATTCAGCCTGGATCAGGCCACTTAATCTTCCTTCCGGCCACTACGTCGTGTAAGCTCTGGTCATTAGTGTACAGAAACAGCATCTCACACATGGGGTCAGGTTCTTTACCGCTTTCCAGACATTCTTAATTTTCCCCATTACAGACTTCTTCTTCTTCAATCTTCTCTTTAACTGTGCCTCCCGTTTAAACTCTTCCATATCCCAACTACCAGCCAGAACTTCCTCTACTGGACCGCTGCCGTCATTCTCAGAAAACAAATCAGGCGAAAACTCGTCAAACTCATTGACTTCAGGACTACCACACCTGAGGATGTCGAGGAAGTGAACAATATAAGGCTTCTCTTTGGTTTGACCGATATAATGCTTACACCTTTAACCATTCACTCTGAACGGCTGGTCACCATGACCTCTTAGTTCTAAAACACCTCCAGGAATGATTTGGAGAATTTCAAAGGGACCGGACCATCGTGTCCTCAGCTTACCAAGGAACAGATGTAACCTGGAATTGTACAATAAAACTTGTTCCCCTACTTGAAATTCTCGCTTCTTGATTTTGGCATCATGAAGGAGTTTTGTCTTTTCCTTACTTATCATGGCGCTTTCGTAGGCCTGAAGTCTAAATTCGTCTAACTCATGCAACTGTTGCAATCGATGTTTTCCACAAGATTGGGTATCGAAGTTTAAAAACTTCATGGCCCAATACGCTCTATGCTCTAACTCGATTGGTAAGTGGCATGGTTTACCATAAACCATTTGATAGGGTGATGTACCCATGGGGGTCTTATAGGCAGTTCGATATGCCCACAGTACATCATCCAACTTTAGACTCCAGTCTTTTCTATGACTGTTAACTGTTTCTCCAGGATCTTCTTTAAACTTTGGTTGCTTCTTTCAACCTGACCACTAGTCATAGGATGATATGGTGTGCCAATTTTGTGCCGGACACCATATTTCTCAAGAGCTTTTTCTAGTGGCCGGTTGCAGAAGTGCGTTCCCTCATCACTGATTAAGGCGCGGGGACATCTAAATCTCACGAAAATATTTTTCTTCAGGAACTTCATGACCGTTTTATGATCATTGTGAGAAGTGGCTTGAGCCTCCACCCATTTCGATACATAATCCACGAAGACTAAGATGTATTTATTTCCACAAGATGATGGGAATGGTCCCATAAAATCGATACCCCATACATCAAAGACTTCGCATTCTAGGATGGGTTTCAATGGCATGTCGAAACGCCTTGTTAAAGTTCCGGTTCTTTGACACCTATCACAAGCTTTACAGAAAGCTTCTGTATCTTTAAAGATCGTGGGCCATTAGAAGCCGGATTGAAAAATCTTAGCAACGGTTTTCCAAGGACCAAAGTGACTGCCAGTGGGTCCACTGTGGCATTGCTCAATAATATCACGTTGCTCGGATTCTGGAACACATCTTCTCAGCAAACCATCTTTACAAATCTTGAAGAGGTAAGGTTCATCCCAAACGAAGGTTTTCACATCATAGAAAAATTTCTTCTTCTCCTGATAGGAAAATTCCGGATTTAAGTACTGGGAATGTAAGAAGTTGGCGATAGAAGCATACCAAGGAATATCAGGAGTGCACTTGTCTAGATGCATAACATTCTGGAGAGGAAAGTAAAGGTCTATCCCTTCAGGTTCTTCCTCTTCTTCATCCTTCATTCCAGACATATGATCATCTACTTCGTTTCCACCTTCCTTACCAGTCAGGAGATCAGCCTCCTGACTTCCACTAAATTCTTTATTTCTCAGGGGATCAGCCACCTGAGTACTCTCATCCAGAACAGGGAAACCACTAAGTTGAGTGTCGGACCTTACATTCATAGCACTAGCCTCTTCTCCACCGTAAGGGAGTGTGGGAGCGAGGTCAATGCCTTGGTCTTGAGCCATTTGCCTGAGCCGTCTCTCAAGATTCTTGAGTGTCCTGTTTTGCTCCTCCAATTTAGCTTCAATATCGTCAGATTGAGAGTGGCCTTGAAAGTTCTGAAAGTTCTGTGGGAAAGATTGGCTAGACTGACTTTGAAACATAGGATCGGGACTGTTCTGATTGAACCATTGATTTTGATTGGAAAAATTGATAGGTTAGTCCTGACTGAAGTTCGGGTTTTGATTGAAATTCCAATTCTGATTGAAACCCTGATTTGGAAAATTGCTGTGGCCAGAGAACTGATTATTAAATCCCTGATATTGCTGGCCACTGAAAGCATTTACTTCAGCGTTCTGTCCAATCATGGGACAGAAACGAGCAGTGTGTCCCACATTGTCACAATTTTGACATGTGACTAGATTAAAATTTCCCTGATTATGGACAGTGTTAACTTGATACGCAGCAGGGGAAAGAAACTGACACTGGCCAACAGCATGGCCAGGTCGACAACACCTTCCACAGAACAGAACTTGTGAGTTCTGTGGAAAAGACGGGGTCTGATTCATAGGATTAAGCGACATTTGAAGAGCTGCCATCTGCTGTTTCAGCATGGCGATCTGATCTTGCATAATCCTAGTTGATGACATTTTTTTTGTTTTTTGTTTTTATATTATTTTTTATTTTTAGAAAAGATAAAGAAACAGAAAAAGAAACGGAAAGAGAAACAGAAACCTACCTACGAAAAATTTAAAACAGAAAACAAGGAAACAATAAAAGGGAGAAAAACGTGTTGAAAGCTTCTGAGCCCAAAATGGAAGGGAAAACAGCAGATTCCTGACCTCGAAAACGGTACCAAACGGCCTCCGGCAGTTCACCATGTCGTCGGCGTCGGAACGAGCTTTCCTAATTGGGGTCCTGCGCGCCAAACGGACACTCGAGCTGAAAGTTATGGCCAAAATACTACCATGTGCCCTAACGATCCCTTTTATCCCAACTTATAACAGAAAATCAGAAAAATTAATAAACTAGACAACTGTACCGATTACCCGGCAACGGCGCCAAAAACTTGTCTCGGATTTTATCAACGGAAAACAACAAGTAATAAAAATAATCCGGTTTACACCAAGTGCAGGGATCGTAGTATAGTAGTTACAACCTGAGTCGAATCACAGGGAATCGAGATTGGTCTAGTTCTTAATTTTTCTAAAGGTTGTCACGAAAAATAACTAAAAACGAAAACGAAGAAACAATAAACTGGACAGAGGGTTGTCAATCCAAAGCCAGGAAATATAGTTGCGGACCTAAACTAACTAAATAAATCTATTCTATAACTGAAAAGAAGAATGAAATTCTAAGCTAGCAACGAAGAACAAGGCACAATGATTCTTTCAATTAAGTTTAACGAAGAACAAGCATTGATCCACCTATCCCGCAACCCTTAATTTCTACTCTAGATCGTTTAGTGAAGATTTAATAAAGATGTGGTTCACCTATCAGAGGTATGAATTCCTACTCTCGTAGATAATTCGCCTATTAATCTTTCATCTCTCGATCTTAAAGATTAACGCTTTCATAACAAAGGTGTAAGATTTCTCATTCTAGCAACCTAGAAATTTAACTTAGCAACTCTCGTTATTTTTAGGTTAAAAATCCCATCTTTACTACACTGATCTAGGTCTAACAACGATTTTCATCAAACGTTAAACATCACAAAGCAACCATCTCTCGATATAAATTGCAAAATCAATACAAAACGTAATAAAGAAACAACTTTAAATAAAACTCACAAAACCAAATCCAAAGTCGAAATCAAAACGCTGCTGAGAATTGGCTTCACAAAGCTCGTTCTAGGCTTAGCCTTAGCTCATCGTTGGAATACAAATCATATAAATAAAAAGAAGATAAAAAGATGTTTGTGATGGTGGGAAAACACAGCTAGGGCGCCCCCAAGGGGCCTGGGGAGGCCAGGGATCGAATTGTGTTGTCTTAGGGTTCAGAAAAACGCGACTATATATAGGTTTTGAAGTCGGTTTAGGCTGAGGCGGTGCTTGGACGCCCGTCCAAGGATTCTGGACGCCAGTCCAGCTGCATAAATTTGTCGAGTCAGGCCGAGCTGGATCAGACGCCCGTCCTTCTTTAATTTGGACGCTCGTTCACTAAATATCTCAACATCCTGATCTAACTTCTCCTCCTGGACGCCCGTTTGGGTAAAAATCATGCTTTCTTGAATTGTGTAGCTCCAGTGGACGCCAGGCAATGCTTCTGGACACCAGTCCAGGTTGAACGGATGGCAAACGTGCGTTCAGTCTTCAATATGCATCTTCCTCATTCTATTCAATCTTCAATTAAACGTCGTTTTAGCTTCCTCCATAACATGTAAGCGTACCTACAACACGGCAAAAACATGCAAAATGTAAAATCATACATATAGATAGAAAACACCAATAAAACCACGTAATTAGCTCGATTTTGCACTTTAATGATTTCCATACGCATTCTTTCAATAAATCCATTAAACACCTAATTTTCTATAAAAATTAGTAAAACACGAAGGAAATTGCTACGAAATAATATCATATATATCGTAAAAATCACCGTCAACAAGATGCTTGTATTGTCCTGCTACTTTTCCTTATTTGATTCAGTGTACTTTTCATGATTAGCTACTGTCAGTTCTCGTTGCTGTATTTTTCTGGATGAATCATGTAAGCCTTAAGGCATTCCGTACTTTCATTTGACTTTACTATGCTTTCGATTTTCATTGTATTGAATGTTTTAACTTTTGATCTAATTCAATTTTACCCTATCCTTTCGTTATCTTCCATTTCCTTCATTATGGTATAATTTCCCAATATTCCCCGAGATTTTTCTGTGGTTGTCAAGTAGTGCAGATATCTTTCTAGACGTTTTGTCGTGGTTACATTTGAGTCATGTTGGAACGAGTTCTATACGCCTTCGAGAGCGTTGGCATTTTCATGCACCAACTCTGTTATGTCTTAAGAGAACCAAACTAGCGTTTGTATTTCCCAAACGCCCGTCCAGTTCATCATTTATAGGAGGACGAGCATCTGGATTGTCTGAACGTCCATCCAGTGTGTCAGTTTCTAGTTCATAGAATTTGTGTGTTTTGATACATGCTTCATTATTTGACATGGATGTTTTAATGCGAGCCTCTGTGGCTTTTATCTGATATGCGTAGATGTCCTGTTCTTTCACCGTTATGGTTATTTTTCCATCTATTACGGTCCATGTTGAGTGATTGTGTGTGTTTCGAGTCTATTGATGCAAGAGCACCGAGCTAGGCGTGATTCCAATTTGATTTATGCTGTTCCTTTTGTCGTCTATCTAGGGTGTTAGGGTTGTTTAGGGGTCGTGTGTTTTTGTTGTCCCTTACTTGATTCATCTGTAGCTACTGTCGGTTTTCTGTTGCTATCACTTTCTGATGAGTCTTAAGGCACGCCTACACTTTACATGGCAAGCTTTTGTGGCTTTGCATAATCGAATTTTGTTGCGCTTCTATGGCGTTGTTTAGTAGACGTTTATATAGTTGACCTTCATTCTATGGTTGACATGTTTCATCGCTTAGTCCGAATTGTAGATTAGGGTGATATCTCTGGAATTAGTTGGGCTAGCATTTTTCTTGATTTTCTTTTTGCCTTTTTAGTATAGTTGCATATCATTTAGTTGCATTGTGTTATATTTTATTTTTATTTTATTTAGTGCACCTAGCCCTACTACTTTGTAGTGTCCTCTATCATTATTTCTTTTTGATAAATCTTGTAAGGCGCATTTACACTTTCAGTTGGAGTTGGATATTTCTGTATGCACATGTGGTCCATATTTGTATTGTAAGCTTCTGTGGCTTATTTGACGCTTAGATGTCCTGTGTTTTCTCCGTGTGGTGATTTTTCCATCTGAGCAATTATTTCCTGTGCTTATATCAAACTTTTCTGCGCAATATGATATATTTTCCCCTGTGTTCCCCGAGATACTGCCATGTTTTTCAAGTGGTGCAGGCACATTTTTAGCTGTTTTTGCCAAGCTACCTTTGGAAGTCGTTGCTGAAAAAGGACTCCATATGACATCACCATTGTTGTCCTCTTCAGCCACTCTTCGGATCATTACCAAATCAGCTAAGTACTCTTATCCGTTCTGTAATTCTGCACAACCTGAGGACATGTTGTGGTTTAAGTGTGGGGGAGGGGAATGGTTTATGTGTATTTATTCGTTTGCTTAATTCATTTCGATTCTAAGCAAAAAGAGCTAAATTATTTTTTTTTGAAAATTTTTGTTTGGTCCCGAGTAAGCAATGCATAATCTTTGTTCGTTTTTTTATAGTCATTGATGCTATATATTGTATGTCTAGTAAGTTAGTTGTTTCACCCGATATATATATATTTCACGAGCCATAGTGAATGATGAGCTATAATATAAAGCTATACCCCTTTTGATTAGTGATTTTTGTTATCTTATAAGTCATGTGCTTAGTGCTAACGTATGTATCGTGACGATTATGATAGTTTGCATTTATAGCCAAAGTATGATATACTGTGAATATCTGAGGTTTGAATGTGATAAGTAAAACGTAACTAAAGTTGTTGAAAAAGTTGAATTTTAAATGAATTAAGTGTATGTCGGAAGCTGATCGATGATTTGAGTGCGGTAGGGCATATCTCGAATGTCCTATACCACTATGATGACCAAAAGCTCACGACAGTCCGAAGAAGCTGCCTTATGATTTGAGTTAGGTAGGGTATATCTCGAATGTCCTATTCTACTATGACGGGCAAGAGCTCATTCTGATGTGTGTTTAAATGCGAAAGATAAATTAAATCAATTTGCATATCTTATCCCAAGTATAAACTGACAGATATGTTGTAGGGATTATCCTCTGAGTATGTCAGAAAGGTCATAAATGTATTCTATCATCCTTTTCGGGATATGTTACATTTTGTAGGGTGCATGTTATAAGTATCATTCATTTCTAGTTTGAATGGGGTATTTGCTGGTTGCTTGAAATTTTCAAGTTTGGACTTAGTGGAAGTTTGTTATGGCTTTGCACACACACCGGTGTGAACCTCTAAGTTATTGCATATGTGTTATATGTGCTGAGATGTCTATCTTTTTCCGAGCCTTGATTTTCATTTTGTTTTGCTCGGGACGAGCAAAAGATAAGTGTAGGGGAGTTGTTAAGGGTGATTTTATATGATTTATATCGTTATATTTTGTAATAATTTCCTCCATATTCGTATTATTTGCATAGAAATTAAGGGTTTAATCGAATTATTGAGCAAATGAGTTTTAAAAGTATTCAAGTGTAAACTTGAGCTAATTTCGTGATTTTAATGGTAATTATCTATGGTTTTACACTTTGCGTGTTCTTATGGTTTTGAAGGTACATTTACATGTCATGGAGAGGGATTGAAGGAGCTGAAAAGATACTTGATTGAAGGTTAAATGGAAGGAAAAGATGCAAAGCAAATTTGGAATGAAGAATTGCATGCAAGACTGGATGGACGTGCGTTCACCATGCGTCCTGGGAGAAAAAATTTGATTCAGAGTCTTGAGAGAATTGCTGAACCGGCGTCCACAAATGTTGAACGAGCGTCCAGACAGGAAAGTTGATTCAGGATGTTCAGGGAACGCTCTGGACGGGCGTTCGGAGGTATCAGACGGGCGTCCATGGCCGACATCAGCATAACCGACCTCGTTTTCTATAAAAGCAGCCGCATTCTCAACCCTAATGATCATCATATACACATTACAGCAGCCGCAGAAAACCTTAAATTCTGAAGCCGAGTTGTGCTCGGTCGGCCAAGCCTTGGTGCTTGGTCGACCGAGGGTTAGATTAGTTGTTTTATTTATTTTGTTTCGTTTTCCTTCCGGATCATGAGGATGGCTGGAAGCTGATCAAACTTGGGGCAAGCATGTGAAGCTTTTCTACAGCGTTTTTATTTCTCCCTTTGGATGATTTTGTGAGTTTTAATTAAAGTTGTTTCTTTTCTATGATTATGTGTTATGCAAATTTATATCGAGAGATGTTTTGCTATTGATGTTTGCCATATGATGAGAATCGGTGTAAACACTAGATCACCATAGGAAAGAATAGATCTTTTCTAACCTAAAAATACGAGAGTTGCTAGGTTAGAATATCTAGATTGTTAGATTGAGAAATCTTGCACCTTGAATTGAAAGTGTTAATCTTTATGATCGAAAGATAAAAGATTGATAGATGAATTACCTAAGAGATTGGGAATTCATACCTTTGATAGGTGAATCACAATTTTAGTTAAATCATCATAAGATAATCTAGAGAGGAAATTAAGGGTTGCGGGATGGTGGATCATTGCTTGTTCTATGTTTAATCGCTATAGTCATTATCATGCTTTTATGAGTTTTATTGTTTTTCTCGTTTGTAGTGTAGTTATGTTCGCAACGATCTTTCATGGCTTTGGACTGACAATCCTCTGTCCAGTTTATCTTTTCGTTTTGTTATTTTTAGGTTTTAATAATAATGGTATCAATCTTAGGAAAATTAATGAACTAGATAACGACGATTCCCTGTGACTCGACTCCGGTTGTAGCTACTATACTACGATCCCTACACTTGGGGTATACCGGATTTATAAATTTATTACTTGTTTATTTTCATTGCGAAAATCCGAGACATAGAGTTTACTCAAAATAGGGGATTACAACTTTTTGTATATAATTGTATTCGAGTTTACTCAAAATGAAGGTTTACAACTTTTGATATAATTGTAGTAGAGTTTACTCAAAATGGGGGTTTACAACTCTTTGTATATAATAATATAGTACAATTTACATAAAATGGGGGTTTACAAATTTTTGAATATGATTGTAGTAGAGTTTACTTAAAACGAGGGTTTACAACCTTTTGAATATAAAATTATACTTGAGTTTACTCAAAACTGGGGGTTACAACTTTTTGTAATTGTATTAGTTTTACTCAAAATGGGGGTTCACAACTTTTTGTATATAAAATTATAGTAGAGTTTACTTAAAAGGCATGTTTACAACTTTTTGTATATAATTGTGGTAGAGTTTACTCAAATCGGGGGTTTACAACATTTTGTATATAATTTTATAGTAGAGTTTACTCAAAACGGTGGTTTACAACTTTTGGTATATAATTGTATCAAAGTTTACTCAAAATTAGGGTTTACAACTTTTTGTATATAATTCTATTAGTGTTTACTCAAAATAGGGGTTTACAACTTTTTGTATAGAATTGGGTAGTAGAGTTTACTAAAAATAGGGTTTACAACCTTTTGTATATAGAATTATAGTAGAGTTTACTCAAAACGAGGGTTTACAACTTTTTGTACATATTTGTAGTAGAGTTTACTCAAAACGGGGGTTTAAAACTTTCTGTATATAATTGTAGTAGATCTATTCAACACAAGGGTTTACAACATTTTCTATATAATTGTATAGTAGAGTTACTCAAAACGGGGGTTTACAGCACTTTGTATATAAATGTATTAGAGTTTACTCAAAATGGGGTTTTACAACTTTTTGTATATAAAATTATAGTAGAGTTTACTCAAAACGGGGGTTTACAAAGTATACTAAAAATAGGGGTTTACAACTTTTTTCATATAATTTTAGTAGAGTTTACTCAAAACGGGGGTTTACAACATTTTGTATAAAATTGTCGTAAAGTTTACTCAAAATAGGCGTTTACAACTTTTTGTATATAATTGTATTTGTGTTTTCTCAAAACCGGGGTTTACAACTTTCTGTATATAATTGTTTAGTGTTTACCCAAAACGGTGTTTTACAAATTTTTGTATATAATTGTATTTGCGTTTACTCGAAATGGGGGTTTACAACTTTTTGTATATAATTGTATTAGAGTTTACTCAAAATGGGGATTTACGACCTTTTGTATATTATTGTAGTAGCGTTTACTCAAAACGGTGGTTTAGAACTTTTTGTGTATAATTGTAGTAGAGTTAAATCAAAATCGGGGTTTATAACTGTTTGCATATAATAATATAGTATAGTTTACTCAAAATAGCAGTTTACAACTTTTTGAATGTGATTGTAGTAGAGTTTACTCAAAATGGAGGTTTACAACTTTTTTATATTAAATTATAGTTGAGTTTACTCAAAACGGGGGGTTACAACTTTTTGTAAATGTATTCGTGTTACTCAAAACGTGGGTTCACAACTTTTTGTAAATAAAATTATAGTAAAGTTTACTTAAAAGGTGCGTTTACAACTTTTTGTATATAATTCTAGTAGAGTTTATTCAAAATGGCGGTTTACAACTTTTTGTATATAATTTTATAATAGAGTTTACTCAAAACGGTGGTTTACAACTTTTGGTATATAATTGTATTAGAGTTTACTCAAAATTAGGGTTTACAACTTTTTGTATATAATTATATTAGAGTTTACTCAAAACGGGGGTTTACAATTTTTTGTATATAAAGTTATAGTAGATTTACTCAAAACGGGAACGGGGATTTACATCTTTTTGTATATAATGGTATTAGTGTTTACTCAAAATGGGGGTTTGCAACTTTTGGTATGTAAAACTATAGTAAACTCAACTCAAAATAGGGGTTTACAACTTTTTGTATAAAATTGTACCAGAGTTTACTCAAAATGGGGGTTTACACTTTTCGTATATAATTGTAGTAGAGTATACTCAAAATAGGGGTTTACAACTTTGTGCATATAAATTATAGTAGAGTTTACTAAAAAAGAGGGTTTACAACTTTTTGTATATAATTGTATTTTGAGTTTACTCAAAATGGGGGTTTACAACTTTTTGTATATAATTGTACTAGAGTTTACTCAAAATGGGGGTTTACAACTTTTCGTATATAATTGTAGTAGAGGTTACTCAAAACGGGGGTTTACAACTTTTTGTATATAAAATTATAGTAGAGTTTACTCAAAAAGAGGGTTTAGAACTTTTTGTATATAATTGTATTAGCATTTACTCAAAATGGGGGTTTACAACTTTTTGTATATAATTGTATTAGAGTTTACTCAAAACGGGTGCTTACAACTTTTTGTATATAATTGTAGTAGTGTTTAATCAAAACGGGGTTTTACTACTTTTTGTATATAATTGTAGTAGAGTTTACTCAAAAAGGGGGTTTACAACTTTTCGTATATGATTATAGTAGATTTTACACAAAAGCGGGGTTTACAAGTTTTTGTAAATAATATTATAGTAGAGTTTACTCAAAACGGGGGGTTACAACCTATCGTATATATTTGTATTAGTGTTTACTCAAAAATAGGGGTTTACAAGTTTTTGTATATAAAATTATAGTAGAGTTTACTCAAAATAGGGGTTTACAACTTTTTGTATATAATTGTATTAGAGTTTACTCAAAATGGGCGTTTACAACCTTTTGTATATAATTGTAGTAGAGTTTACTCAAAATGAAGGTTTACAACTTTTGATATAATTGTAGTAGAGTTTACTCAAAATGGGGGTTTACAACTATTTGTATATAATAATATAGTACAATTTACATAAAATGGGGGTTTACAAATTTTTGAATATGATTGTAGTAGAGTTTAGTTAAAACGAGGGTTTACAACCTTTTGATATAAAATTATAGTTGAGTTTACTCAAAACTGGGGGTTACAACTTTTTGTAATTGTATTAGTTTTACTCAAAACGGGGGTTCACAACTTTTTGTATATAAAATTGTAGTAGAGTTTACTTAAAAGGCATGTTTACAACTTTTTGTATATAATTGTGGTAGAGTTTACTCAAATCGGGCGTTTACAACATTTTGTATATAATTTTATAGTAGAGTTTACTCAAAACGGTGGTTTACGACTTTTGGTATATAATTGTATCAGAGTTTACTCAAAATTAGGGTTTACAACTTTTTGTATATAATTCTATTAGAGTTTACTGAAAATAGGGGTTTACAACTTTTTGTATAGAATTGGGTAGTAGAGTTTACTAAAAAGTGGGTTTACAACCTTTTTTTATATAAAATTATAGTAGAGTTTACTCAAACAGTTTTTTGTATATAATTGTAGTAGAGTTTACACAAAATAGGGGTTTACAGCCTTTTTGTAAATAATAGTAGTAGAGTTTACTAAAAAGGGGGTTTACAACTTTTTTTATATAAAATTATAGTAGAGTTTACTCAAAACAGGGGTTTACTACTTTTTGTATATAATTGTAGAAGAGTTTACTCAAAATGGGGGTTCAAAACTTTCTGTATATAATTATAGTAGAGTTATTCAAAATAAGGGTTTACAAATTTTTATTTATAATTGTGTAGTAGAGTTACTCAAAATGGGGGTTTATAACTTTTTGTATATAATTGTATTAGTGTTACTCAAAATAGGGGTTTACAACTTTTTGTATATGATTGTATTAGAATTTACGTAAAATGGGGGTTTATAACTTATTGTATATAATGGTATTAGTGTTTACTCAAAACGGGGGTTCCCAACTTTTTGTATATAAAATTAAAGTAAACTTTACTCAAAACATAGGTTTACAACTTTTCATATATTGTAGTAGAGTTTACTCAAAATGGTGGTTTACAACTTTTCGTATATAATTGTAGTAGAGTTTACTCAAACGGGGGTAACTAATTTTTGAATATAAAATTATAGTAGAGTTTACTCAAAGAGAGGGTTTACAACTTTTTGTATATAATTGTATTAGCGTTTACTCAAAATGGTGGTTTAGAACTTTTTGTATATATTTGTATTAAAGTTTACTGAAAACGGGGGTTTACAACTTTTTGTATATAATTTTGTATATAATTGTATTAGAGTTTACTCAAAATGGGGGTTTACAAATTTTTGTATATAATTGTAGTAGAGTTTAATCAAAATGGGGTTGTACTACTTTTTGTATATAATTGTAGTAGTGTTTACTAAAAACAGGGGTTTACAACTTTTTGTATATGATTATAGTAGTGTTTAATCAAAACGGGGTTTTACTACTTTTTGTATATAATTGTAGTAGAGTTACTCAAAATGGGGGTTTACAACTTTTTGTATATGATTATAGTAGAGTTTACTCAAAACCGGGGTTTACAACTTTTTGTAAATAATATTATAGTAGAGTTTACTCAAAATGGGGGTTCACAACTTATCGTATATAATTCTATTAGTGTTCACTCAAAATGGGGGTTTACAATTTTTTGTATATAAAATTATAGTAGAGTTACTCAAAATGGGGGTTTACAACTATTTGTATATAATTGTATTAGAGTTTACTCAAAACGGTGGTTTACAACTTTTTGTATATAATTGTAGTAGAGTTTACTTAAAACGGGGGTTTAAAACTTTATGTATATAATAATATAGCAGAGTTTACTCAAAACAAGGGGGTAACAACTTTTTGTAATTGTATTAGTTTTACTAAAAACGGGGGTTCACAACTATATGTATATAAAGTTATAGTAGAGTTTACTTAAAAGGTGTGTTTACAACTTTTTGTATATAATTGTAGTAGAGTTTACTCAAAACGGTGGTTTACAACTTTTTGTATATAATTTTATAGTACAGTTTACTCAAAACGGAGGTTTACAACTTTTGGTATATAATTGTTTTAGAGTTTACTCAAAATAAGGGTGTACAACTTTCTGTATATAATTCTATTAGACTTTACTCAAAACGGGGGTTTACAACTTTTTGTATATAATTGAGAAGTAGAGTTTACTAAAAAGGGGGTTTACAACTTTTTGTATATAGAATTATAGTAGAGTTATTCAAAACAGGGGTTTACAGCTTTTTGTATATAATTGTAGTAGAATTTACTCAAAACGGGGGTTTAAAACTTTCTGTATATAATTGTAGTAGAGTTATTCAACACAACGGTTTACGATTTTTTCTATATATTGTATAGTAGAGTTACTCAAAACGGGGGTTTACAACTTTTTGTATATAATTGTATTAGTGTTTACACAAAATGGGGGTTTACAAAGTTTACTAAAAATAGGGGTTTACAAATTTTTGTATATAATTTTAGTAGAGTTTTCTCAAAACGGGGGTTTACAACATTTTGTATATAATTGTAGTAAAGTTTACTCAAAATAGGGGTTTACAAGTTGTGTATATAATTGTATTAGTGTTTATTCAAAACGGTGTTTTACAACTTTTTGTATATAATTGTATTTGTGTTTACTCGAAATGGGGGTTTATAACTTTTTGTAAAATTGTATTAGAGTTTACTCAAAATGGGTGTTTACAACCTTTTGTATATTATTGTAGTAGAGTTTTACTCAAAACGGTGGTTTACAACATTTTGTATATAACTGTAGTAGAGTTTACTCAAAACGGTGGTTTAAAACTTTCTGTATATAATAATATAGTAGAGTTTACTCAAAATGAGGGGTTACAACTTTTCGTAATTGTATTAGTTTTCCTAAAAATGGGGGTTCACAACTTTTTGTATATAAAATTATAGTAGAGTTTACTTAAAAGGCTTGTTTACAACTTTTTGTATATAATTTTAGTAGAGTTTACTCAAAACAGGGGTTTACAACTATTTGAATATAATTTTATAGTAGAGTTTTCTCAACAAGGAGGTTTATAACTTTTTGTATATAATTGTTTTAGAGTTTACTCAAAAGAAGGGTGTACAACTTTTTGTATATAATTCTATTAGAGTTTACTCAAAATGGGGGTTTACAACTTTTTGTATATAATTGTGAAGTAGAGTTCACTAAAAATAGGGTTTACAACCTTTTGTATATAGAATTATAGTAAAGTTTACTCAAAACGGGGGTTTACAACTTTTTGTATATAATTGTAGTAGAGTTTACTCAAAACGGGGGTTTAAAACTTTCTGTATATAATTGTAGTAGAGCTATTCAACATAAGGGTTTACAACATTTTCTATATAATTGTATAGTAGAGTTACTCAAAACGGGGGTTTACAACACTTTGTATATAAATGTATTAGAGTTTACTCAAAATGGGGGTTTACAACTTTTTGTATATAAAATTATAGTAGAGTTTACTCAAAACGGGGGTTTGCAAATTATACTAAAAGTAGGGGTTTACAACTTTTTTCATATAATTTTAGTATAGTTTACTCAAAACAGGGGTTTACAACATTTTGCATATAATTGTCGTAAAGTTTACTCAAAATAGGGGTTTACAACTTTATGTATATAATTGTAATTTGTTTTCTCAAAATAGGGGTTTACAACTTTCTGTATATAATTGTTTAGTGTTTACACAAAACGGTGTTTTACAACTTTTTGTATATAATTGTATTTGCGTTTACTCGAAATGGGGGTTTAAAACTTTTTCTATATAATTGTATTAGAGTTTTCTCAAAATAGGGGTTTACGACCTTTTTTATATTATTGTAGTAGCGTTTACTCAAAACGGCGGTTTACAACTTTTTGTATATAATTGTAGTAGAGTTAAATCAAAATGGGGGTTTACAACTTTTTGCATATAATAATATAGTAGAGTTTACTCAAAATAGGGGTTTACAACTTTTTAAATATGATTGTAGAGTTACTTAAAATGGGGGTTTACAACTTTTTTGTATTAAATTATAGTTGAGTTTACTCAAAACGGGGGGTTACAACTTTTTTTAATTGTATTAGTTTTACTCAAAACGTGGGTTCACAACTTTTTGTAAATAAAATTATAGCAGAGTTTACTTAAAAGGTGTGTTTACAACTTTTTGTATATAATTGTAGTAGAGTTTACTCAAAACGGTTGTTTACAACTTTTTGTATATAATTTTATAATAGAGTTTACTCAAAACGGTGGTTAACAACTTTTGGTATATAATTGTATTAGAGTTTACTCAAAATTAGGGTTTACAACTTTTTGTGTATAATTCTATTAGAGTTTACTCAAAACGGGGGTTTACAAGTTTTTGTATATAATTATGTAGTAGAAATTACTAAAAAGAGAGGTTTACAACTTTTGTATATAAAATTATAGTAGAGTTTACTCAAAACGGGAATTTACAACTTTTTGTATATAATTGTAGTAGAGTTTACTCAAAACGGGGGTTTAAAACTTCCGTTATAAAATTGTAGTAGGGTTATTCAAATCATGGGTATACAACTTTTTGTATATAATTGTAGAGTAGAGTTACTCAAAACGGGGGTTTACAACACTTTGTATATAATTTTATTTGAGTTTATTCAAAACGGGGGTTTATAACTTTTTGTATATAAGAGTTTACTCAAAACGGGGGTGTACAACTTTTTGTATATAATTGTATTAGAGTTTACTCAAAATGGGTGTTTACAACTTTTTGTATATAATTTTTGTAGAGTTTACTCATAACGGGGGTTTACAACATTTTGTGTATAATTGTAGTAAAGTTTACTCAAAATAAGGGTTTACAACTTTTTGTATATAATTGTATTAATGTTTTCTCAAAACGGGGGTTTACAACTTTTTGTATATAATTGTATTAGTGTTTACTCAAAACGGTGGTTTACAACTTTTTGTATATTGTATTTGCTTTTACTCAAAATGAGGGTTTACAACTTTTTATACATAATTGTATTATAGTTTACTCAAAATAGGGGTTTACAACTTTTTGTATATAATTGTACTAGAGTTTCCTCAAAATGGGGGTTTACAACTTTCCGTATATAATTGTAGTAGAGTTTACTGAAAACGGGGGTTTACAACTTTTTGTATATAATATTATAGTAGAGTTTACTGAAAAAGAGGTTTACAACTTTTTGTATATAATTGTATTAGTGTTTACTCAAAACGGGGTTTCAAAACTTTTTGGATAGTGGATATAATTGTAGTAGAGTTTACTCAAAATGGGGGTTAACAACTTTTTGTATATAATTGTTGTAAGGTTTAATCAAAACGGAGGTTTACAACTTTGTATATAATGTTATAGTAGAGTTTACTCAAAACGGGGGTATATAACTTTTTGTATATAAGTGAGTTAGTATTTGCCTTGCTGATTGGGTATTTTGCTAACTTGAGAATTTATCAAAGGGGTGAGCTCTCTTTGTGCGATATTCTCGTTTAGGGTTCTTAGGGTGCTGATTCTCTAAGAAAACTAAGCATTGCTCTTTACCTCATTGCCATCTCAATCTAAATCCTACCAAGAACCACATCAATTGGTATTAGAGCCTAGGGATTGAGGTATCAAATATCCTTGTTCTTCATTTTTTTTTCTTTCATTTCGTTTATAGAAAAATATAACGCATGTTTAGAAAAAATTTAAGCCAATTTGTATTTGTTCTTGCTTGTCTACGTGCTGAATCTTTGTTATATGCTTGTGTTCTTCATAGTTTTCCAAAAAATCTACCTAAAAATTCATGACTGTTCATCTTCTTTGAGTGTTTCTTCATATCTTCAAGTTTTTCATTGAAATATTCATATCATCTTCATTATCTTCTTGTCTTCTGCCTAACAATTAATTCAATTTTCCCTAACCCCTCCCCCCTACGGCTGGATTTCCCATTTGTGTAACTTAAAACCTTTTGACATTCTCCTTCTTTAAGTGCATTCAGGGTGTAGTTATTTTTATCTTGCATCAATTATTGCTAAATCATCAAGAGTTGTGTTGTTAAAAAAGAAAAGAAAAGGCCGTGTGTTTATAAAAAATAAAAATAAAAGAGATTAGTAGTTGTTCATTTATAGTGTTTGTGGTGCAAGACTTGTTCACCTTGTTTGTTCCATACTTGGATATCAATATCTACAAATATTTTCCAAGCTCTTTTGTCCTTTCCTTTCCTTGTTTAGTTTGATTACGTGAATTGGTGACTTAGGTCCCTATTGAGGGTGAGTGCAAACACGAGAGTTTTGTGAGATATAATGGGTACACCGGAGGAAGAGGCTTTCGAGGCTAGACTACGTGTTCATACCGAGGCTGTTCATGGTGAGTTGACGAGACATTTTGAACCAATGCAACAAAATTTAGCGGATCAAATGGAAGAATTGTTCCCAGATCATGGTATTGGACATGGTAGGGGTCGTGGACGTGGAAGAGGTAATGGTGGACATGGTTTTATAGGCCATGGTAATGGAGCCCATGGTTATGATGGTGAGAATGGAGGAGGACATGTTAGTGATGTGGATGATGTGATATATGATGAGCTTTATGATGAGGAGCCAGATTCATTAGCACCCATGAAGAAGAGTGATCCATTGGTCATTAGAGATGGACCTTTGACAAGGCTCCAAAGGAAGAGAGTGAGAGAAGCCTTGAATACCTTGCTAAAAGAAATCCATGAAGAGTATGGGCAGCCCAAAATGAGTGATAAAGCTTCAATATTATACATTCACTAAGCTTTTTTGGCTTAAGGAAAACGCCTAGTTGAAGGCCCATTCATGGGGCGCCTATAAGACCAATTTAATCAGTCTTTTTATTTCAGTTTTGTGTCAATAAAGGCTAGTTGGGCTTGAAGTATGGTTTGGCATACCCATATAATGGGAGGCACCTTTTTCCTTTATGTTTGTTTAGTTTTCATTAGTTTTCCGTCCCACATCGGAAGACGTTAACATTGAGTCAGTTTTGGTAGCCTATATATAGGCCAACTCTATCTCTTTTATGAACAACATATATTTGAGTGAAATTTTATTATTTGATTAAGCTTGTCTTAATTGTGCACGTTTATGTGTGAGATTCTCTTGGATTGGAGGATCGCCCCTTTGAGAACTTATCAGCGTAACCGAGCATTACGTTGTGGTGTTCCAACCATAGTCTTAGATTAAGATACGGATCATAGCTCTCATTGATTGCAATTCAGTTTCTTCCTGGGCAAACAAAGGATTTGATTCGTAAGGATCACATCAGTTGGTATCGGAGCTCAGTAACTGAAGGTAATCAAATATCCTTTTCCTTTAATTTTTGTTTTTTTTCTTATCTTACAAAAAAACAAAAAAGAATGTCTTTCTTTTCTTTTTCCGCTTTCTTTTCCGTTTTCTTCTTGTTCTTGGCCGAATCAAACCCTAGGTTTTCACAACCTACTTTCTTCATCAAAATCCATTCTCTCAAACCCTAAACCGAATCCTTCAACCCGAAACCTTCAAATTTTCTTCAAACCTTCAAACCTTCTTCCTCACAGCCCGGATAATATTGCTACAATACACACAAATCCATAGCAATCATCCTACCTAAGCCCTAAACATCCCCGGATAATAAGTTGCAACACCCCCAAAATTGCAACCTTTCAACCCTAATCCCTATTTTCACACCAAGAACGATCAAGGATTCATCAAGATTCACTCTTTCATGCACAAGATCTACGTTCTTGAAATTAAGAACCTTAGTTTGTGCTTATTGGTTTCGTCAGTCGTTTATTTGTTGTGCGTATAATTTTGTTGTTTGTGTAATCGTCCAAAAGGCATCCCGGCCCTAAAAAAATAAAAGGAGTAAAATGGCGGGAAAATTCTGCATAATTTTTTTTTGTTTTTTGTAGCTTGTGTTGTGTCGTAGAGTTCTTGTGCAAAATTTGGTATTATGAAAATTTTGGTGATCCGAACCCGTCCCAACCGAACCCTAGCCTAGAATTCGTTTTACTCGTTATTCTGATTCGTTTGTAAAAGGGTGCTTTACTTTCAACAAGAGAGATGGTGAGTGTAAACACGAGTGTATTGGTGAGGCTTGAATTGTCTATCCTATGGCAGACGATAAGAGTGATGATGATAATGCATTGCGAGATGAGTATTTTGAAGAGAGATTGGCTACACATGCCAAGGCCATGAATATGTGTCTAATAATAAGATTGAGAGGTTTCATGGGGAAATGGCTGATCAGCTGGCTGCGATAACGGCGTCCATTCAAAAATTCACCACGCAATTAGCTAACCGTGATCGTGGCGGGCAGCCCGTTGGTCGTGGAGACCGAGGTGTTATTGGTGCAGGGAATCAAGTTAGGCAACCAGTCCGTTTGCACAATGTTCCGCAAGCCCAAAATCTGAATGATGATGCAATTGATAATGGTGTAGAGGATGAGAACATTCCAGATAGTAAAATGACAAGGGTAAAGATGAAGCTTCCTAGTTTTACGGGATCCGGTAGTGCTTCTGTGTATCTTGATTGGGAGACTAAGCTCGATCAGATTTTCACATGTAATAATTATACTGATGAGAAGTGCAATCTAGCCCAATTGGAGTTTACATGTTATGTTATGGTGTGGTGGAATTAGGTACAATTCATGCGTACCAAACATAGACAGCCACCCATCAGTACATTTACACTTTTGAAGGAGGTAATGCGAACTCGATTTGTTCCTATGTCATATTATCAAGATCTCTATCGTGCTCTTCAGACTATGAAACAAGAAGAACGTTCGGTGAATGATTTCTATGAGGAGATGATGACTACACTAGCAAGATCACAGATTGAGGAGGAGGAGATGGTCACCAGCAACCTTTTTTGTGTGGTGTGTGTTTGGAAATTGGACAGCCATTGGAGTTACGTGGTTGTAATACATTGGATGAGATGTTACAAACAACTCGTGCAATTGAGAAGCAGTTGAAATGCCCAAAACCCACTTTTAATAAATCAATTGGAGGTAATTCTTCTTCTTTTCGTTTGTTTCAGCCTAGAGGAGATAATCCAAATTTTGTACGGAGTGCACCTCGGATTAGCCCCTACTACTTCCTATGACGCTTCAAAAGCTAAGGAAGGTGAGAAGGGTAAAGGTGTAGACCACCGCATTATGCAGCCTCATGACGTTAAATGTTTTAAATGCGCCGGTGTTGGTCATGTTGCGTCTGAGTGCCCTACTAAACGTAGTATGCTAGTTGTAGAGGAGGTTGTAGGTGGTGATGATTTTGATGGGAAGGACTTTGAACAAGCAGATTATGAGGATGATGAGGGTAATATTGAGTGTGGCCCACTTGAGGGTTCTATTTATGTGCTTAAAAAGGTCCTAACTACTAGTGCTAAACATGAGGACGGTGTCCAACGTGAAAATATCTTCCATACACGCTGCTTGCTGAATGGTAAACTATGTTCTCTTATTGTCGATTCTGGTAGTTGTGCTAATGTTGTTAGTGCTGATTTGATTGCTCGTATGGGTTTACCTACTATTCCTCATCCCCACCCCTACAAGTTGCAATGGTTTAATAGTGTGGGAGAGCTGAAGGTTACACAACAGGCGTTGATTTCTTTTAGTATTAGGAAATAGGAAGATGAGGTGTTATGTGATATAGTCCCCTTGGAAGTCAGCCATATATTGTTGGGTCGCCCTTTGGCAATATGATAGAAATGTGTTGTTTGATGGGTTTTTGAATAAGTACACCAGTCATCATAAGGGCAAGAATTATTCTTTATCAGCTCTTACCCCTGAACAAGTACGTCAAGATCAGCTTACACTTGTCCGAGCTCGTGAGGAAAAGCAAAAGAAAGAGGGAGAACAGTCGAAAAGTAAAGATAAAAAATTGAAGGGAGAAAAAAACATAAGGGTCTTAGGAATGAGGGCAAAATAAAAGTTGAAAATCATACGGCAAGGGAGGTCGATTTAGTTTCTCGCCGAGGGAGTAATAAAGTTGAAAAGTCAATTGCGAGTGTCGGTGCCATAACTAGTGAGAGAGGAAATACAGTTGAAAAATCAAAAGGTGCGCACGTGTATAGGAATTTCTATGCCAAATCCACTAAATTCATTGATACTATTGAATCCGATCAGGTTGTATTTGTTTTCTTATTTAAAGGTCCCGTGATCCCTCCCTCTACACATGCAGCTGGCCCCACACACTCACCAAAGGTGACTTGGCCGAGTGGCTCTCTTCCCCCCTTCCCCTTTCCCCTCCCCTTCCCCTTGTTTAATGATTGCAAGTGATCTCGTCGGTTCTTTGACAAGGCTCCAAAGGAAGAGAGTGAGAGAAGCCTTGAATACCTTGCTAAAAGAAATCCATGAAGAGTATGGGCAGCCCAAAAAGAGTGATGAAGCTTCAATATTATACATTCACTATGCTTTTGGGCTTAAGGAAAATGCCTAGTTGATGGCCCATTCATGGGGTGCCTAGAAGACCACTTTAATCAGTCTTTTTATTTCAGTTTTGTGTCAATAAAGGCTAGTTGGGCCTGAAGTATGGTTTGGCAAAGCCCATATAGTGGGAGGCGCCTTTTTCCTTTATGTTTGTTTAGTTTTCATTAGTTTTCCGTCCCACATCGGAAGATGTGAACATTGAGTCAGTTTTGGTAGCCTATATATAGTCCAACACTATCTCTTTTATGAACAACATATATTTGAGTGAAATTTTATTATTTGATTAAGCTTGTCTTAATTGTGCACATTTATGTGTGAGATTCTTTGGGATTGGAGGATCGCCCTTTTGAGAACTTATCAGCGTAACCGAGCATTACGTTGTGGCGTTCCAACCGTAGTCTTAGATTAAGATATGGATCATAGCTCCCATTGATTGCAATCCAGTTTCTTCCTAGGCAAACAAAGGATTTGATTCTTAAGGATCACATCAGTGGAAGATGAGTATGAACAGCCTGCTATTGCCGATGATGATTTGCATGGATTGAAATATAAAATCCATTCTTTTGATGGTAAGGCTAATCCGGGAAAATACTTGGCATGGGAAATGAAAATGAATCAAATTTTTTTGGTTCATAATTATAGTGATGCTAAGAAGTCTCGAATAGCAACTTTGGAGTTTACGGATTATGCTATGTTGGTGGCATAGTTTTCAAGAGACACGTAGACGACGTGGTGAACCGCCTATCAATAGTTGGACTCTTTTGATGGAGCATATGCGGCTGAAATTGGTACCGAATTATTATTTTCTGGACCAAGAATATAAACTTCAGTAATTATCGCAATCGGGTAGTACGGTTGAGGAATTTCATGACGAGATGCAATTCACGATGCTTCGGGCAAACATTATTGAACCTGAGGATGTAACTATACAGTGTTTTCTTTGTGGTTTACATGATGATATTGCTGGACTAGTTGAGTTGCAAAATTACCAAACTCTACCGGAGATGTTCAATGGAGGTCTTATGGTTGAACGGAGGCTGAAAGCTCGAAAAGAGGAGCGTGCTAGATCAAAAAAAACTTTTGGGTATCGCAGCTCTTTTACACCGTCTTTCCAACAAGGCGGATCATCCAATCCTGATTTTGCAAATAAAGTTGATGGTGGGTTCAAACCAAATGTTCACAAAGGTAAAATAAACGAGATATTGAGTGCTAACAAAGGTAAAGCTGAGGTGGGGCATTCTAGGGATATTGAATGCTTCAAATGCAAAGGGAAGGGTCATTATGCAGCCACTTGTCCTAATAAACGTACTATGACTATTTTGGGGCAGCCTTTACCCCGTGATGACTATGAATCCCATTTGGAGGGGGATGAGACCAACGATGCTGCTTATGTGCAAGGTGAAACTTTTGATGCAAATGCTACCGAAGATTATGGTGCTTGTTATGTGATTCGTAAGACTTTGGCTATTCATACAAAATTGGAGGACTCAATTCAGCGAGAAAATATTTTTCAGTCAACTTGTGGCATTGCGGGCCACACTTGCAACTATATCATTGACTCGGCTAGTTGTGCGAATTTGGTGAGCCAAACTCTTGTTAAAGACTTTCATATTGCTGTTTTACCACATCCCCAACCCTATAGTTTACAATAGATGAATGATGTTGGGTGAAGTGCGTGTGGATGCCCAAGCACTTATCAAATTTTCGTGTGGGTAAATTAGCTGATGAAGTGTTATATGATGTGGTGCCTTTGTTTGTTACACACTTATTGTTGGGAAGGCCATGGAAATATGATAAGGATGCATCTTATAGTGGTCGTTTGAATACATGGAGTTTGCCTTTGAATGGTAATTAATACTATTACGTTGCATCCGATGACTCCGGCTCAAGCACATGCTGAACAGCTACGTATGGCTAAAACTAGACCAGCTGCTGCATTTTGTGAGGAAAAAAATAATAAAGAGGGACGTAAATTTGAAGAAAAGAAAGTTGTTTCGGAGAAAAAAAAATGAGGGTGATTTGAAACGTTTTGAGGGCAAAAGAAAAGTCGAAAATTCAAATGCGATGGAGGGTGTTTTATTTCCAAATGAGGGAGCAAAAAGGATGGTGCAGCTTCGTGAGGATGTGGGAGTTTCTAAACACGAGGGTAAAATAAAAGTTGAAAAGAAAGTTTGTGATGGTGTGAAACACAATTTTCTTGCCAAGTCTAGTTTAATTACTAAGACTATAAATGATGGTAAATTTGTTTTTCTCATTTATTTCAAGGCTTTCGACCCCTCTCCCCATTGTTTACTTTCTATATCTGCTTTGACATCTACTCTCCCAAGTGCTTTATGCTCGATTTTGCAGGAATATTCCAATGTCTTTCCGGAGGAAGAACCAAGTGGTTTGCCACCACTACGAGGTGTGGAGCATCAAATCAATTTGGTACCAGGTGCTACTCTTCCAAACCGACCAGCCTACAGGGCCAATCCAACTAAAACGAAGAATATTCAAAGGCAAGTGACGGAGCTGTTGGAAAAGGGTAAGATCCGTGAGTCTTTGAGTCCTTGTGCGGTACCTGTCATCGTGGTTCCAAAAAAAGTGGTGAATGGCGGATGTGCACCGACTGTCGTGCTATTAACAATATAATGGTAAAGTATCGCTATCATATTCCTCGGTTAGATGACATGCTTGATGAGTTGCATGGTAGTATATTCTTTACAAAGATTGATTTAAAAAGTGGTTACCATCAAGTACGTATTCGTGAGAGTGACGAGTGGAAAACAGCCTTTAAAACTAAGTTTGGTCTTTATGAGTGGTTAGTTATGCCATTCGGTCTTACAAATGCACCGTCCACTTTCATGCGATTGATGAATAAGATTTTGTGAGAGTTTATTGGTCAATTTGTGGTAGTCTATTTTGATGATATCCTGATTTATAGCACCACACTTGAGGATCACGTTGCGCATTTACAAGTTGTTCTTGATACTTTTAGGCGTGCTAAACTGTATGCTAACCTTAAGAAATGTGAGTTTTGCATTGATCATATTGTTTTCCTTGGTTTTGTGTTTAGTGAACAGGGCGTTAAAGTTGATCAAGAGAAGATTCGCGCAATCAAGGAATGGCATGAACCACAATCCGTGGCTGATGTTCGAAGTTTCCTTGGCTTAGCTAGTTTCTACCGGAGATTTGTGAAAGACTTTAGCACCATCGCTGCCCCATTGACTGAGTTGGTCAAGAATAATGTGCCATTCATTTGGGAAGATCGTCACAGGGAGTCTTTTGAAACTTTAAAACTTAAACTCATTTCAGCACCTATACTTGCTTTACCCGTTTTTTATAAGATGTTTGAATTAGAATGTGGTGCATCGGGTGTCGGTGTGGGTGGTGTTTTGATTCAAGAAAATCGTCCAGTAGCATATTTTAGGGAGAAGTTAAAGGGTGCTCATTTGAATTACTCCACGTATGATAAAGAACTTTATGCCTTGATTCGTTGTTTGCAAACCTGGCAACATTACCTTAGGCCTCGTGAATTTGTCATCCATATGGACCATGAGTCTTTAAAATACCTTAAGGGGCAAGGTCAGTTGAGTAAACGACATATCCGCTATATTGAATTCATTGAGTCATTCCCTTATATCATTAAGTTTAAGAAGGGTAAATAAAACATTGTTGTGGATGCTTTGTCTAGGCGTTTTTCTTTGATTACATCATTGCAAACTAAGATGCTTGGGTTTGAGAGTATTACGGACTTATATGCTTCTGATTTGGATTTTGGAGATATATTTGCTCAGTGCCCGTCATTTACGTTGCCTAATTATTCCGTGCATGATGGGTTTCTTTACAAAGGTGATAAGTTGTGTATACCTCGTTCCTCCATGCATGAGTTGTTTTTGACGGAGTCACACGGGGGTGGTTTGATAGGACACTTTGGTGTGGATAAAACTTTAGACATGTTGAAGACACATTTCTTTTGGCCATGTATGAAATCTGATGTGATTAAGTTTTGTGCCTCTTGTCTTGTGTGTAAACATGCTAAATCACGTTTGCAGCCCCATGGATTATACACTCCCCTACCTATTCCTACATCTCCTTGGAATAACATTTCTATGGAATTTGTTTTAGGTTTGCCTCGGTCTAGGAATGGTAAAGATTCTGTGTTTGTGGTGGTTGATCGTTTTTCCAAAATGGCTCATTTTATTCCATGTAACAAAACTAATGATGCTTCATATATTGCTGATTTGTTCTTTAAAGAAATTGTACGTTCGCATGGTGTTCCTAGAACTATTGTGAGTGATCATGATACTAAGTTTGTGGGTCATTTTTCGAGGGTATTATGGATGTGAATGGGTACTTATCTCTTATTCTCCACGTCTTTTCACCCGCAAACTGATGGGAAAACGGAGGTTGTGAATCGTGTGTTAGGACAGCTCCTACGGACTGTTGTGAAAAGCAATTTAAAAAACTGGGAGTCTTGTTTACCTTATGTCGAGTTTTCCTATAATCGTGCTAAACATTCTGCCACTCAATATGCACCATTTGAGCTTGTTTATGGTTTTTTACCGGCTCCTCCGTTTGATTTTGTTCCCCTTCCTCCTGGTTCGCAGGTAAGCTTGGATGGAGAAGCTAAAGGCTGACCTTGTTAAGGAATTGCATGCAAAAGCAAGGTTGAATTTTAAGAAATCAACTGAGAGTTACATGAAGAATGCTAACAAGGGACGCAAAGAGGTCATTTTCCAACCGGGAGATTGGGTATGGTTATACCTACGCAAAGAGAGATTTCCAACCCTACACAAGTCCAAGCTGAATTACCATGGTGATGGTCCTTTTCAAGTGCTTGAGAGGATAAACAACAATGCCTACAAGATCAATATACCACCGGATTGGAACATTTCCCCCACATTCAGTGTTGCTGATTTGTCTCCTTATGACACCTCTTTTGACCTGAAGACAGATCCTTTCCAACCGGGAGGGAATGATATGAACCAGAATGCTATCCAAATGAAGACCCACTTGTTCTTCGAGATGGTCCCATCACTAGATTACAAAAGAAGAAGTTCAAGAAAGCTGTGAAGAATCTAATATTGGCATGTCTTAAAGAGCACGTTTCATGGAAGAAGGATGAAGACTTAACCATTAAATCCCTGTTGTGTTGCAATTGGGATTAAATGGGCTGTTTGGATATATTTCTATTTGTGGCCTATTTTTAAACTGTTTCCATTATGTTTTAAGAAAAAGCCTAAAGCCCAAAACTATTTTCCATTTAGTTTTGAGACAAGCCCAAAGCCCATCTTCTTTAAGTTTAAGGCGTATATGATGTGCATTATTCCCACATCGAATTTGCACCTTAGTTTTTCAATCTTTGTAGCCTATATAAGGCATTGTATTTTTCCTAGAATCTTAACACAACTTTGAGTGAAATATTTACAAATTCTTAAATTCAGTGATTGAATTTTAAGTGAGTTAGTATTTGCCTTGCTGATTGGATATTTTGGTAACTTGAGAATTTATCAAAGGGGTGAGCTCTCTTTGTGCGATATTCTCGTTTAGGGTTTTTAGGGTGCTGATTCTCTAAGAAAACTAAGCATTGCTATTTACTTCATTGCAATCTCAATCTTGATCCTACCAAGAACCACATCAATAATTATAGTATAGTTTACTCAAAACGGGGGTTTACAACATTTTGTATATAATTGTAGTAAAGTTTACTCAAAATAGGGGTTTACCACTTTTTGTATATAATTGTATTAGTGTTTTCTCAAAATGGGGGTTTAAAACTTTCTGTATATAATTGTATTAGTGTTTACTCAAAACGGAGGTTTACAACTTTTTGTATATAAAATTATTAGCATTTACTCAAAATAGGGGTTTACAACTTATTGGAAATTGGATATATATGTAGTAGAGTTTACTCAAAATGATGGTTTACAACTTTTTGTATAGAATTGTAGTAAGGTTTACTCAAAACGGAGGTTTACAACTTTGTATATAATGTTATAGTAGAGTTTACTCAAAACTGGGGTTTACAACTTTTGGTATATAATTGTATTAGTGTTTACTCAAAAGGGGGGTTTACAACTTTTTGTATATAATTGTATTAGAGTTTATTCAAAACGGTGGTTTATAACTTTTTGTATATAAAATTATAGTAGAGTTTACTCAAAACGGGGGTTTACAACCTTTTGTATATAATGGTATTAGTATTTACTCAAAACGGGGGTTTGCAACTTTTTGTATATAAAATTATAGTACACTACTAGAAATTCAGCTTTTAATGAGTATAATTCTTCTCATTAATTGCCCATTTCTCCCTATTAAAGCCTTTTAATGAGGAGAAACTGATCCTCATAGCAGCCTTCGCCGCTAAAGATGTATAATGAGGAGAAGTAAATCTCCTCATTAGTTGCCAAATTCATTTAATGAGAAGATATGCTCCTCATTTAAATTATTTTTAGTGATATCATATCTCCCCATTATCGGGCCATTTGCTCCTCATTAAATAAAGATTCAACGATAACACACCGCCTCATTAAAATGTCATTTGCTCCTCATTAAATCATAAATTAATGAGGTACATCTGCTTATTATAGGGTTTTTAACCCATGACTAAATCGTAATACAATGACGATATATCTCTTCATTATAATATAACTAGCCATAAATCTGTGCATTATGCACATTTATGAAAAACATAAAAGCAAATAACAATTTCGAAGAAAATCTATCGAACAAAATGGTAAAGACAAGCTTCAAGTTCATTTTATTGCAAGGCACAGTTCCAAGAACAAAAAACTTGATGTAACCTGAGGAACAAGACATCAATTGTTTTTGAACAATACAAGGAACTATGAAATAAAACCAAAAAGAGACTAAAAGCTATGACTCCCAACTAGAAAAACAAAAGAAATGTCCATACTTCCCAAACATCAGCTTTTTACTTCAGAAACCCATCCCAGCTTTGTGAACCTAAGTAATCCACCAATGCATCCTTCGCCCAATAGACAAGAGCTCTCTCCCCCAATTCCTGCAGCAGAAAACAAATAAAAAGAGAGACATTAATTCAAACAATATATAAGTTGACTTGGTTTTTTGTCCATGGTTCAAGTATCAACAGAGTGTTCAACAATATTTAGTGTGTATATTAAAGAACTAAGAGACCACTCAGATTATGCATGTTCAAGAAGCAGACTTTCTAAATTACTATCACTATAGATTCAGAACATCAATGCGATCAATCTTGAACTGATGTGAAACCAAACATTCAAACTCAGATACACACAGAAAAGAAAAAATTATCAACCAATTAGTAATACATATTATGCAACAGGGATATAAAAATACTCGAAAGTTCCATGACAACTTTGAAACTTATTATGGTTAATTATACTTACCATGAGCTGGAGAATTAAGAACCTGGCAATGTAATCATCCCAAATCATATACACATCATTTCCAATTGAGAAGAACATGAGGTTCATTACTAGTGCTCATGATCATTTGCATTGCTAGAGTATTTGTTTGTACATCCTGCAATTTCAGCACAATATATGGAGGAAAATTACCAGAATTAATTGATCCTTCACAATGACATAATGACCAGAGAAGAAAAAAGAAAACAAAAACAAAAAGTTATCAATCCACTAGCATCATAAGAAACTGCTTCACGATATATGAAAACAGGCCAAGTACATCAAAACAATAGATGGACATGGACTTCTGAACCTTTCCAAAGAGCTCAAACATAAAGACACGCATTCTCACAAAATTGAGCAATGCGAGGATAATAACAATGGCTAAACATGCAATTCGCTGGATCATGACTTGTATGTTGCTACATCACTTTTAGACATGTATGCTAAGAATGATTGCCTAAAAATAGCTAGATCTGTCTTTAATAGTATGAAGAACAGAAACATTTGTGATTGGAATTCATTGATCTCTGGATATGTTTTGAATCGGAATTTCGAAGGGGCATTTTATCTATTGGATCGGAAGAAATCGGAAGGGATTAAACCTAATTTAATCACATACAACATCCTGGTTTCCGGGTATTTAGTTTCAGGATGAATGCATGAAGCTCTAACAATGATTCTTAAAATCAAAAACTTAGGTTAAACCCTAATGTTGTATCATGGACTGCTCTAATATCAGGTTTTTCGCAGAACGGATACTATAAAGAAGCGTTCGAGAGTTGCATTGAGATGCAAAAGAAAGGCATAAACCCTAACTTAGCAACATTAGCAAGCTTACTTCAAGCTTATGCATGCTTGTCTGTGTTACTAAAAGGGAAAGAGATACACGGATTCAGTATCAGAAACGGTTTAACAAATGATTTCTTCTTAACAATGGCTCTTCTTGATATGTATAGCAAATGTGGTAGTATAATATATGCATATAAAGTTTTCAAGAAGTTTCAGAACAAAACATTAGCTTGTTCGAAAAAATGCAAGAAGAAAACATAAGTCCAGATAGCATTACCTTCACTGTTCTTCTATCCAGCTGCAAAAAATCTGGTTTGATCAAAGAGGGCTGGAAGTATTTTGATAGTATGACAACATTGCATTCTATCACACCAAATATCGAGCACTACACGTGCATGGTTGATCTACTTGGTAAATCAGGCTATCTTGATGAAGCTTGGGACATTGTTGAGTCAATGCCTGACGGGGAAAAAAGTTCTATTAAGACAGGAAACAAAATGGGAAGAACAAAAAACAGTTGCGCCGAAACAAGGTAACTTTTAGGCAAAATCAAAAGAAACCTTCGTTTGAGGAAATGCATGTTTTGTTAAGTTGGCCTTTAAAACATCCAACAGGAGCGCGGTTGCCTCTTGAATCATGTTCCTCAGTTGAACACCAAAAATCAGAACTTACATACATAATTGTGCTCACACCACTGTAAATGACAAAAAGGAGAGATCGGAAAGGAGTTGCTGATATATAAAAAGAATGGAGAAAAAAAAATCACTATTTGGCATAAAAAGCAATACATATGCTCAGAATATAAAAGGCAAGTTATGTGATAAGTTACCAAATCCCTAAGATCTGAACCTATCAAACGAAGGTGTAATTTATACATATATATATATATCTTCAATGTGCTCTCGCGTGCGAGCTTGTTGACACATAGACAAAAGTCGACTTTATGAAATAGAGTAACATCATTTATACTGTAATAATTCAAAGCAACTAATGACAATTGACAAGGTATGAGAACTAGCAGTGACTATAACTAGAGCTCAATCAAGAGAGAGAAAAGTTAATATTCCAGTTAAACATCTTCTCAAAGAACTTGACACTACCCTCACACTTCTTACTAAGAAAATCTTAAGCAATTTTTATCATATACAAGCATTGTCGAGTCCGAGTGTTCAATCAACATGCTTTAGAGAAGCCAAAGACAATAAAACTTAAGCATGACAAAACATTGAAACCACATCCGACCAACCAGGAATCTAGTCACAAAATGAAAACAAAAATCTAGAAAAATAATATGCAGGTTTGAAGCAATAAAACACAAAATCACAGAAGATTCCGACTTACTAGATGAAGAAGAGAAACTAAAAATAGTATGTATCAATTTGTTAAAAAAAACATCTTTCAAAGAAAAGAACCTCAATGTTTTCCTTTTTCTTGAACTTCATGCTTCCATCGGAGGACAATCAACAAAACCCCGAGTGCTTGAACAAAATTTTTAGACAATCCATATACACAACATAAAAATAGATATTTTCACATCAATTGAATTGAAAATCAGAAAAAGTGGGGAAACCTTATATACCATGACTGGCGCAGACAATTCTTCCTTCTTCATTTGTTAAACCTATTGCATTTGTGGTGCCACGAGCCTGTGGAAAATCGAAGAGTACATGCTGATATGTGCGATGAATATATGAGGAATATCAGATATGGTAAAAGAACCACGAGATTAGAATTGCAGGAAGATTGATTTTGGGATTCTTTTACCCCGGGAAAATGGGGTTCTTGCCGATAACAAGTAAAAATAGGTGCTAAATCGGAATCTTACGATGAAATTGAGAACCGACGTGTCTCTTACCTGCCGGAATTCTAGGGCAAAATAATTCTGGGGCGAATGGATGAGGAAGGAGGGAGGAGGAGGAGGAGGTGGAAGAAGGAAGAAGGAAGCCGCCGATTTAGGTTGAAGAAATAGTTTGGGGGTAATGATATTTTCCCCCGATTTTCCTAAGTATTATGAATACAATTTTTGGAGGAGATTTAATATAAAAAAACAATTTTTTTAAGGTAAAAAAACAAAAAGAAAAAATAAATTATCAATAATGAGGAGATTTTATTTTATGTATTTTTTATGAGGAGAAATAGGACCACTAATGAGGAGAATTATGATTTGGTCATCAATCGAAAAAATAATTTACATCTCCTCATTATAAGTATCATTTAATAATGAAATTTCAGCTCCTCATAAAAAATCTCCTCATTAAATGACTGTTTTCTTGTAGTGGTAAACTCTACTCAAAACGGGGGTTTACAACTCTTCATATATAATTGTAGTAGAGTTTACTCAATATGGGGGTTCACAACTTTTCGTATATAATTGTAGTAGAGTTTTTACTCAAAACGGGGGTTTACAACTTTTTGTATATAAAATTATTGTAGAGTTTACTCAAAAAGAGGGTTTACAACTTTTTGTATATAATTGTATTAGAGTTTAGTCAAAACGGTGGTTTACAAATTTTTGTATATAATTGTATTAGCGTTTACTCAAAATAGGGGTTTACAACTTTTCGTATAGAATTGTATTAGAGGTTACTAAAAAGAGGGTTTACAACTTTTTGTATATAAAATTATAGCTGAGTTTACTCAAAACGGGGGTTTATAACTTTTTGTATATAATTATAGTAGAGTTTACTCAAAATATGGGTTTACAACTGTTTGTATATAATAATGATATAGTAGAGTTTACTCAAAATGGGGGTTTGCAACCTTTTTGTATATAATTGTATTAGAGTTTACTCAAAACGGTGGTTTACAACTCTTTCTATATAATTGTAGTAGAGTTTAATACAAATGGGGTTTTACTACTTTTTGCATATAATTTTAGTAGAGTTTACTCAAAACGGGGTTTACAACTTTTTGTATATGATTATAGTGGAGTTTACTCAAAACCGGGGTTAACAACTTTTTGTAAATATATTATAGTAGAGTTTACTCAAAACGGGGGTTTACAACTTTTTGTAAATAATTGTATTAGAGTTTACTCAAAATGTGGGTTTACAAGCTTTTGTATATAATTGTAGTAGAGTTTACACAAAACGGTGGTTTACAACTTTTTGTATAAAATTATAGTTGTGTTTACTCAAAACAGAGGGTTACAACTTTTTGTAATTGTATTAGTTTTATTGAAAACGGGTGTTCACAACTTTTTGTATATAAAATTTTAGTAGAGTTTACTTAGAAATGGTGTTTACAACTTTTTGTATATAATTGCAGTAGAGTTTACTCAAAATGTGGGTTTACAACTTCTTGTTTATAATTTTATAGCAGATTTTACTCAAAACTAGGGTTTACAACTTTTTGTAAATAATATTTTGTAGAGTTTACTCAAAAAGGGGGTTTACAACTTTTTGTATATGTATTAGCGTTTACTCAAAATGGTGGTTTACAATTTTTGTATATAATTGTATTAGAGTTTACTCAAAATGGGGTTTACATTTTTGTATATAATTGTATTAGAGTTTACTCAAAATGGGGGTTTACAACGTTTTGTATATATTTGTAATAGGGTTAATGAAAATGGGGTTTTTCTACTTTTTGTATATAATTGTAGTAGAGTTTACTCAAAACAGGGGTTTACAACATTTTGTATATGATTATAGTAGAGTTTAATCAAAATGGGGTTTTACTACTTTTTGTATATAATTGTAGCAGAGTTTGGTTTACAACTTTTTGTATATGATTATAGTAGAGTTTACTAAAAACCGGGGTTTACAACTTGTTGTAATAATATTATAGTAGAGTTTACTCAAAACGGGGGTTTACAACTTATCGTATATAATTGTATTAGTGTTTACTCAAAATGGGGGTTTACAACTTTTTGTATATAAAATTATAGTAGAGTTTACTGAAAATAGGGGTTTACAAATTTTTGTATATAATTGTATTAGAGTTTACTCAAAATGGGGGTTTACAACCTTTTGTATATAATTGTAGTAGAGTTTACTCAAAACAGTGGTTTACAACTTTTTGTATATAATTGTAGTAGAGTTTAATCAAAATGGGGGTTGAAAACTGTTTGTATATAATAATATAGTAGAGTTTACTCACAACGGTGGTTTACCACTTTTTGAATATGATTGTAGTAGATTTTACTCAAAACGGGGGTTTACAACTTTTTGTATATAAAATTATAGTTTAGTTTACCCAAAATGAGGGTTACAACTATTTGTAATTGTATTAGTTTTACTCAAAACGGGGGTTCACAACTTTTTTGATATAAAATTATAGTAGCGTTTACTCAAAATGGTGGTTTACAACTTTTTGTATATAATTGTATTAGAGTTTACTCAAAACGGGGGTTTACAACTTTGTGTATATAATTGTAATAGAGTTAATCAAAATGGGGTTTTACTACTTTTTGTATATAATTGTAGTAGAGTTTACTCAAAACAGGGGTTTACAACATTTTGTATATGATTATAGTAGAGTTTAATCAAAATTGGGTTTTACAACTTTTTGTATATAATTGTAGTAGAGTTTACTCAAAACGGGGGTTTACAACTTTTTGTATATGATTATAGTAGATTTTACTCAAAATCGGGATTTACAACTTGTTGTAATAATATTATAGTAGAGTTTACTCAAAACGGGGGTTTACAACTTATCGTATATAATTGTATTAGTGTTTACTCAAAATGGAGGTTTACAACTTTTTGTACATAAAATTATAGTAGAATTTATTGAAAATGGGGGTTTACAAATTTTTGTATTTAATTGTATTAGAGTTTACTCAAAATGGGGGTTTAAAACCTTTTGTATATAATTGTAGTATACTTTACTCAAAATGGTGGTTTAAACTTTTTCTATATAATTGTAGTATAGTTTACTCAAAATGGGGTTTAAAATTGTTTGTATATATTAATATAGTAGAGTTTACTCAAAAAGGGGGTTTATAATTTTTTGAATATGATTGTAGTAGATTTTACTCAAAAAGAGGGTTTACAACTTTTTGTATATAAAATTATAGTTGAGTTTACTCAAAATGAGGGGTTTCAACTATTTGTAATTGTATTAGTTTTACTCAAAACGGGGGTTCACCACTTTTTGTATATAAAATTATAGTCGAGTTTACTTAAAAGGGGTGTTTACAACTTTTTGTATATAATTGTGGTAGAGTTTACACAAAACGGGGGTTTACAACTTTTTGTATATAATTTTATAGTAGAGTTTACTCAAAATGGTTGTTTACAACTTTTGGTATATAATTCTATTAGAGTTTACTCGAAACGGGGGTTTACAACTTTTTGTATAAAATTGTGTAGGAGAGTTTACTAAAAATAGGGTTTACAACTTTTTGTATAAAAAATTATAGTAGAGTTTACTCAAAAGGGGGGTTTACAACTTTTTGTTTAAAATTGTAGTATTGTTTACTCAAAACGGGGGTTTAAAACTTTATGTATCTAATTGTGGTAGAGTTATTCAAAACAAACGTTCACAACTTTTTGTATATAATTGTATAGTAGAGTTACTCAAAACTGGGGTTTACAACATTTTGTATATAATTGTATTAGAGTTACTCAAAACGGTGGTTCACAACTTTTTCTATATAATTGTAGTAGAGTTTAATAAAAATGGGGTTTTACTACTTTTTGTATATAATTGTAGTAGAGTTTACTCAAAACGGGGGTTTACAACTTTCTACATATGATTATAGTGGAGTTTACTCAAAACCGGGGTTTACAACTTTTTGTAAATAATATTATAGTAGAGTTTACTCAAAACGGGGGTTTACAACTTTTTCTAGATAATTGTATTAGAGTTTACTCAAAATGGGGGTTTACAACTGTTGTATATAATTGTAGTAGAGTTTACACAAAACGGTGGTTTACAACTTTTTGTATATAATTATAGTAGAGTTTACTCAAAATGGGGGTTTACAACAGTTTGCATATAATAATATAGTAGAGTTTACTCAAAATGGGGGTTTACAACTTTTTTAATATGATTGTAGTAGAGTTTACTCAAAACGGGGGTTTACAACTTTTTGTATATAAAATTATCGTTGAGTTTACTAAAAATGAGGGGTTACAACTTTTTGTAATTGTATTAGTTTTACTCAAAACGGGGGTTCACAACATTTTGTATTTAAAATTTTAGTAGAGTATACTTAAAAGGGGCGTTTACAACTTTTTATATATAATTGTAGTAGAGTTTACTCAAAATGGGGGTTTACAACTTCTTGTATATAATTTTATGGTAGAGTTTACTCAATACAGTGGTTTACAACTTTTGGTTTATAATTGTATTAGAGTTTGCTCAAAATTAGGGTTTACAACTTTTTGTATATAATTCTATTAGAGTTTACTCAAAACGGGTGCTTACAACTTTTTGTACGTAATTGTGTAGTAGAGTTTACTAAAAAAGGGGTTTACAACTTTTTGTATATAAAAAATTATAGCTGAGTTTACTCATAACGGGGGTTTACAACTTTTTGTATATAATTGTAGTAGAGTTTACTCAAAACGGAGGTTTAAAACATTGTATATAATGTTATAATTGAGTTTACCCAAAACGGGGGTTTAAAACTTTTTGTATATAATTGTATTAGTGTTTACTCAAAACGGGGGTTTACAACTTTTTCTATATAATTGTATTAGTGTTTAGTCAAAATGGAGGTTTATAACTTTGTATACAATGTTATAGTAGAGTTAACTCAAAACGGGGGTTTACAACTTTTTGTATATAATTGTATTAGTGTTTACTCAAAACGGGGGTTTACAACTTTTTGGATACAATTGTATTAGTGTTTACTCAAAACGGGGTTTACAACTTTTTTGTATATAATTGTATTAGTGTTTCGTCAAAACGGGGGTTTACAACTTTTTCTATATAATTGTATTTGAATTTTCGCAAAACCCGTTTACAACTTTTTTGTATATAATGGTATTAGTGTTCACTCAAAACGGAGGTTTGCACTTTTTTGTATATAAAATTACAGTAAACTTTACTTAAAACGGGGGTTTACAACTTTTTGTATATAATTGTAGTAGAGTTTACTCAAAATGGTGGTTTACAACTTTTCGTATATAATTGTAGTCGAGTTTACTCAAACGGGGGTTCACAACTTTTGTATATAAAATTACAGTTGAGTTTACTCAAAAAAGGGGTTTACAACTTTTTGTATATGTATTAGCATTTACTCAAAATGGTGGTGTACAACTTTTTGTATATAACTGTATTAGAGTTTACTCAAAACGGGGGTATATAACTTTTTGTATATAATCTTGTATATAATTGTATTAGAGTTTACTCAAAATGGGGGTTTACAAATTTTTGTATATAATTGTATTAGTGTTTACTCAAAAGGGGGGTTTACAACTTTTCGTATATAATTGTATTAACGTTTACTAAAAACGGTGGTTTATAACTTTTTGTGTATAAAATTATAGTAGAGTTTATTCAAAACGGGGGTTTACAATTTTTTGTATATAATGGTATTAGTGTTTACTCAAAACGGGGGTTTGCAACTTTTTGTATTTAAAATTATAGTAAACTCTACTCAAAACGGGGGTTTACAACTTTTCATATATAATTGTAGTAGAGTTTACTCAAAATAGAGTTCACAACTTTTCGTATATAATTGTAGTAGAGTTTACTCAAAACGGGGGTTTAAAACTTTTTGAATATAATTGTATTAGCGTTTACTCAAATTCGGGGTTTACAACTTTTCGTATAGAATTGTATTAGCGTTTACTAAAAAGGGGGTTTACAACTTTTTGTATATAAAATTATAGCAGAGTTTACTCAAAATGGGGGTTTACAACTTTTTGTATATAATTGTAGTAGAGTTTACTCAAATGGGGGTTTACAACTGTTTGTATATAATAATATAGTAGTGTTTACTCAAAATGGTGTTTTACAACCTTTTTGTATATAATTGTATTAGAGTTTACTCAAAATGATAGTTTACAACTTTTTCTATATAATTATAGTAGAGTTTAATAAAAATGGGGTTTTACTTCTTTTTGTATATAATTGTAGTAGAGTTTACTCAAAATGGGGGTTTACAACTTTTTGCATATGATTATAGTGGAGTTTACTAAAAACCGAGGTTTACAACTTTTTGTAAATAATATTATAGTAGTTGATGACGGTCAAATTATACCTTTAAAAGTCATCAACATTGTCCTTAAATATGGATTAATAATATATATTTTATGATAAATCACCTGTTTATATGGATTATTTAATATTATGTGATTAATAAGATATAATTTGGTATTAATCCATTTATAAGATATAATCTGGTATTTATCCGTTTATATTATATAATTCGGTATTTATCCGTGATTTAAATATGATTTATTTTGGGATAAATATTTATTTTGCAGATAAAGTTAATTTTTGGAGGATAAATACAAGTGGAAGAATTAAATTACAAGATAAATCCAAGATGCATTGAAGCTAAATATCGGATAAGCACGAGAAGAGGAGTAAAGCATGACAAAAGCCGGCGCAAACTTGGAGGACGCATTTAGGGGGGGCGCACCTTATTATTTTGAGATCGGCCGGGAGTTATCTCTTATTTATTTTGATATTTTGAAGTATATCTCTTAATTAGCTTGAACACCTATAAATATAGGGGTGCATTACACGCCTTATACACCATAGAAGAATACAATTCACAACATTTGTTTTATTTTCAATATATGTTTTCTTTATTTTATGTTATTTCATTACGGAGTCGTTAGAGTCTCCGGTTAGAGATCATATCGAGGAGTGGGAATCACGCTCGTCTTCGAGGGTAATGTCTACTCAATTATGCAATCTTTATTCGTAGATCTAATTTATTTCGTTATGGAGTAGTCGTTTTGTTTATTGATTTTGTTATGTAGTTAATTTATGAACCCATGTTTTTGTTGATCTGAGACGTAAAAGACGTTTCACGAGCAAATCTGGTTCAGATCTGAGCTTGTTGGCAGCGAGCTTATGTCTCGTTGTTGGCAAGATCTGTGATGTTCTTGATTTGTCTGTGAATGGCTTCGACTACGTCAGGTTCTCTGCTTTGTAATTCAAACGAGTAATTAAACTTGATCAACTTAATTATTTGTCATCGTAATTTAACATGAGACCCATAAAGTGATTGTTACTTAGGACAGAGATTGAATCGGTGTCTAAGAAGTACTCCTAATCATAGGAATGTTGCTTAGATGAGGTTACGGTTTATACCGGCGTCCCTAGTTCGTAATTGTGTCAGAAGTTATATGAGATGGAGACTAAAAATGTGAAGTCACGTAATTGAGACACTATGATCTAGATGGCCTAACCGGAGCTAGATCTATTTTAGGGGATGACTCCCGTAGTCAGAATAATTAATCTTAAATGTTTTGTTTTGTCTCGTCTGTAATCTACATAGCATGGGGGAGTAATTACTACTAGCGTTATCAATACCGTTTGTCAATTATTTATAAAACCTATAAAAATAAGTGTTTTAGTGATGTTGTGTCTTTTGTTTGTCTTGTGTTTCTATTGTGTCAATTTTAATTCTACGTTATTTGTTGGTCGTAGACCGCCTTTAATTTGCTTTTTAGTTTAATAAGTCATATTTCATTTCAGCCGAGTCTCTGTGGGATCGACCTCGACTCTATCTAACTATACTACAATTGAACCTAGTTCTCTTGCTAGTGTGATATTTAGGTATCGAGTATTTTAATTACTTGGACCGTGCATCAGTAGTGTTTACTCAAAACTGTGGTTTACAACTTTTTGTATATAATTGTAGTAGAGTTTACTGGTGGTTTACAAAAGTTTATATATAATAATATAGTAGAGTTTACTCAAAATAAGGGTTTACAACTTTTTGAATATGACTGTAGTAGAGTTTACTCAAAACGGGGGTTTTCAACTTTTTGTATACAAAATTATAGTTGAGTTTACTGAAAACGGGGGTTTACAACTTTTTATAATTGTATTAGTTTTACTCAAAACGGGGGTTCACAACTTTTCGTATATAAAATTATAGTAGAGTTTACTAAAAAGGGGTGTTTACAACTTTTTGTATATAATTGTAGTAGAGTTTACTCAAAATGGGGGTTTATAACTTCTTGTATATAATTTTATAGTAGAGTTTACTCAAAACGGTGGTTTACACCTTTTGGTATATAATTGTATTAGAGTTTACTCAAAATTAGGGTTTACAACTTTTTGTATATAATTCTATTAGAGTTTACTCAAAACGGGGGTTTACAACTTTTTGTTTGTAATTGTGTAGTAGAGTTTACTAAAAAAGGGGTTTACAACTTTTTGTATATAAAATTATAGTAGAGTTTACTCAAAACGGGGGTTTACAACTTTTTGTATATAATTGTAGTAGAGTTTACTCAAAATGGGGGTTTAAAAATTTCTGTATATAATAGTAGTAGAGTTATTCAAAATAGGGATTTACATCATTTTGTATATAATTGTATTAGAGTTTCCTCAAAAAAGGGGTTTACAAATTTTTGTATATAATTGAATTAGTGTTTACTCAAAATGGGGGTTTACAACTTTTTGTATATAATTTTAGTAAAGTTTACTCAAAATAGGGGTTTACAACTTTTTGTATATAATTGTATTAGTGTTTTCTCAAAACGGGGGTTTACAACTTTTTGTATATAATTGGATAAGTGTTTACTCAAAATAGGGGTTTACAATTTTTTGTATATAAAATTATAGTAGAGTTTACTCAAAATAGTGGTTTACAACTTTTTGTATATAAAATTATAGTAGAGTTTACTCAAAACGGGGGTTCACAACTTTTTGTATATATTTGTATTAGTGTTTACTCAAAACAGGGGTTTACAACATTTTCGATATAATTGTAGTAGATTTTACTCAAAACGGGGGTTTACAACTTTGTGTATATAATTGTAGTAGAGTTTACTCAAAACGGAGGTTTACAACATTGTATATAATGTTATAATTGAGTTTACCCAACATGGGGGTTTAAAACTTTTTGTATATAATTGTATTAGTGTTTACTCAAAATGGGGGTTTACAACTTTTTTGTATATAATTGTATTAGTGTTTAGTCAAAACGGAGGTTTATAACTTTGTATATAATGTTAAAGTAGAGTTAACTCAAAACGGTGGTTTACAACTTTTTGTATATAATTGTATTAGTGTTTACTCAACACGGGGGTTTACAACTTTTTGTATACAATTGTATTAGTGTTTACTCAAAATGGGGTTTACAACTTTTTGTATATAATTGTATTAGAGTTTCGTCAAAACGGGGGTTTACAACTTTTTCTAGATAATTGTATTAGAATTTTCGCAAAACCCGTTTACAACTTTTTGTATATAACGGTATTAGTGTTTACTCAAAACGGGGGTTTGCAACTTTTTGTATATAAAATTACAGTAAACTTTACTTTAAACGGGGGTTTACAACTTTTAGTATATAATTGTAGTAGAGTTTACTCAAAATGGCAGTTTACAACATTTCGTATATAATTGTAGTCGAGTTTACTCAAACGGGGGCTCACAACTTTTGTATATAAAATTACAGTAGAGTTTACTCAAAAAGGGGGTTTACAAAATTTTGTATATTTATTAGCGTTTACTCAAAATTGTGGTTTATAACTTTTTGTATATAATTGTATTAAAGTTTACTCAAAACGGGGGTATACAACTTTTTGTGTATAATTTTGTATATAATTGTATTAGAGTTTACTCAAAACGGGGGTTTACAACATTTTGTATAAAATTTAATTAGAGTTTAATCAATATGGGATTTTACTACTTTTTGTATATAATTATAGTAGAGTTTACTCAAAATAGTGGTTTACAACTTTTTGTATATAAAATTATAGTAGAGTTTACTCAAAACGGGGGTTCACAACTTTTTGTATATATTTGTCTTAGTGTTTACTCAAAACAGGGGTTTACAACATTTTCGATATAATTGTAGTAGATTTTACTCAAAACGGGGGTTTACAACTTTGTGTATATAATTGTAGTAGAGTTCACTCAAAACGGAGGTTTACAACATTGTATATAATGTTATAATTGAGTTTACCCAACATGGGGGTTTAAAATTTTTTGTATATAATTGTATTAGTGTTTACTCAAAATGGGGGTTTACAACTTTTTTGTATATAATTGTATTAGTGTTTAGTCAAAACGGAGGTTTATAACTTTGTATATAATGTTAAAGTAGAGTTAACTCAAAACGGTGGTTTACAACTTTTTGTATATAATTGTATTAGTGTTTACTCAAAACGGGGGTTTACAACTTTTTTTATACAATTGTATTAGTGTTTACTCAAAACGGGGTTTACAACTTTTTGTATATAATTGTATTAGAGTTTCGTCAAAACGGGGGTTTACAACTTTTTCTAGATAATTGTATTAGAATTTTCGCAAAACCCGTTTACAACTTTTTGTATATAACGGTATTAGTGTTTACTCAAAACGGGGGTTTGCAACTTTTTGTATATAAAATTACAGTAAACTTTACTTTAAACGGGGGTTTACAACTTTTAGTATATAATTGTAGTAGAGTTTACTCAAAATGGCGGTTTACAACATTTCGTATATAATTGTAGTCGAGTTTACTCAAACGGGGGCTCACAACTGTTGTATATAAAATTACAGTAGAGTTTACTCAAAAAGGGGGTTTACAAAATTTTGTATATTTATTAGCGTTTACTCAAAATGGTGGTTTATAACTTTTTGTATATAATTGTATTAGAGTTTACTCAAAATGGGGGTATACAACTTTTTGTGTATAATATTGTATATAATACAGAGTTTACTCAAAACGGGGGTTTACAACATTTTGTATAAAATTTAATTAGAGTTTAATCAATATGGGATTTTACTACTTTTTGTATATAATTGTAGTAGAGTTTACTCAAAACAGGGGTTTACAACTTTTTGTTTATGATTATAGTAGAGTTTAATCAAAACAGGGTTTTACTACTTTTTGTATATAATTGTAGTAGAGTTTACTCAAAACAGGTGTTTACCACTTTTTGTATATGATTATAGTAGAGTTTACTCAGAACCGGGGTTTACAACTTGTTGTAAATAATATTATAGTAGAGTTTACTCAAAACGGGGGTTTACAACTTATCGTATATAATTGTATTAGTGTTTACTCAAAATCGGGGTTTACAACTTTTTGTATATAAAATTATAGTAGAGTTTACTGAAAATAGGGGATTACAACTTTTTGTATATAATTGTATTAGAGTTTACTCAAAACTTGGGTTTACAACCTTTTGTATATAATTGGAGTAGAGTTTACTCAAAACGGCGGTTTACAACTTTTTGTATATAAATGTAGTAGAGTTTACTCAAAATAGGGATTTAAAATTGTTTGTATATAATAATATAGTAGAGTTTACACAAAACGGGGGTTTACAAGATTTTAGATATGATTGTAGTAGATTTTACTCAAAACGGGGGTTTACAACTTTTGTATATAAAATTATTGTTGAATTTACTCAATATGGGGGGTTACAAGTATTTGTAATTATATTAGTTCACTCAAAATGGGGGTTCACAACTTTTTGTATATAAAATTATAGTACAGTTTACTTAAAAGGGGTGTTTACAACTTTTGGTATATAATTCTATTAGAGTTTACTCAAAACGGGGGTTTACAACTTTTTGTATATAATTGTGTAGTAGAGTTTACTAAAAATGGGATTTACAACTTTTCGTATATAAAATTATAGTAAAGTTTACTCAAAACGGGGGTTTTAAACATTCTGTATATAATTGTAGTAGAATTATTCAAAACAAGGGTTTACAACTTTTTGTATATAATTATATATTAGAGTTACTCAAAATGGGGGTTTACAACATTTTGTATATAATTGTATTAGAGTTTACTCGAAATGGGGATTTACAACCTTTTGTATTTAAAATTATAGTAGAGTTTACTCAAAACGGGGGTTTACAACTTTTTGTATATAATTTATTAGAGTTTTCTCAAAATGGGAGTTTACAACTTTTTGTATATAACTTTAGTATAGTTTACTCAAAACAGGGGTTTACAACATTTTGTATATAATTGTAGTAGTGTTATCTGAAAACGGCATTTTACAACTTTTTGTATATAATTGTGTAGTAGAGTTTACTAAAAATGGGATTTACAACTTTTCGTATATAAAATTATAGTAAAGTTTACTCAAAACGGGGGTTTTAAACATTCTGTATATAATTGTAGTAGAATTATTAATTCAAAACAAGGGTTTACAACTTTTTGTATATAATAATATAGTAGAGTTACTCAAAATGGGGGTTTACAACATTTTGTATATAATTGTATTAGAGTTTACTCGAAATGGGGATTTACAACCTTTTGTATTTAAAATTATAGTAGTGTTTACTCAAAACGGGGGTTTACAACTTTTTGTATATAATTTATTAGAGTTTTCTCAAAATAGGAGTTTACAACTTTTTGTATATAACTTTAGTATAGTTTACTCAAAATAGGAGTTTACAACATTTTGTATATAATTGTAGTAGTGTTATCTGAAAACGGCATTTTACAACTTTCTGTATATAATTGTTTTAGTTTTTACTCAAAAATAGGGTTTACAATTTTTTTGTATATAAAATTATAGTGGAGTTTACTCAAAACGGTGGTTTACAACTTTTTGTATATAAAATTATAGTAGTGTTTACTCAAAACGGAGGTTTACAAACTTTTTGTATATAATTGTATTATTGTTTACTCAAAACGGTGGTTTACAACTTTTTGTATACAACTGTAATAGTGTTTACTCAAAACGGGGGTTTACAACTTTTTGTATATAATCTTATTAGAGTTTAGTCAAAATGAGGGTTTACAACTTTTTGTATATAATTGAATTAGAATTTACTCAATACAGGGGATTGCAAACTTTTGTATAAAAAATTATAGTAAACTTTACACAAAACGGGGGTTTACAACCTTTCATATATAATTGTAGTAGAGTTTACTCAAAATGGTGGTTTACAACTTTTCGTATATAATTGTAGTAGAGTTTACTCAAACCGGGGTTTACAACTTTTTGTATATCTAATTATAATAGAGTTTATAAAAAATGTGGTTTAGAACTTTTTGTATATAATTGTATTAGCGTTTACTCAAAATGGTGGTTTACAACTTTTTGTATATAATTGTATTAGAGTTTACTCAAAACGGGGGTTTACAACTTTTTGTATATAAATTTGTATATAATTGTATTAGAGTTACTCAAAATGGGGGTATACAACCTTTTGTATATAATTGTAAGAGAGTTTAATCAAAATGTTGTTTTACTACTTTTTTTATATAATTGTAGTAAAGTTTACTCAAAACAGGGGTTTACAACTTTTTGTATATGATTATAGTAGAGTTTAATCAAAACGGGGTTTTACTACTTTTTGAATATAATTGTAGTAGACAACTTTTTGTATATGATTATAGTAGAGTTTACTCAAACCGGAGTTTACAACTTTTTGTAAATAATATTATAGTAGAGTTTACTCAAAATGGGGGTTTACAACTTATCGTAAATAATTGTATTAGTGTTTACTCAAAATTGGGGTTTACAACTTTTTGTATATAAAATTATAGTAGAGTTTATTGAAAACGGGGGTTTACCACTTTTTGTATATAATTGTATTAGAGTTTACTCAAAATGGTGGTTTACAACTTTTTCTATATAATTGTAGTAGAGTATAATAATAACGGGGTTTTACTACTTTTTGTATATAATTGTAGTAGAGTATACTCAAAATGGGGGTTTACAACCTATTGTATATAATTGTAGTAGAGTTTACTCAAAACGGTGGTTTACAACTTTTTGTATATAATTGTAGTAGAGTTTACTCAAAATGCGGGTTTACAACTGTTTGTATATAATAATATAGAAGAGTTTACTCAAAACGGTTGTGTACAACTGTTTGAATATGATTGTAGAAGAGTTTACTCAAAATGGGGGTTTACAACTTTTGGTATATAAAATTATAGTTGAGTTTACTCAAAATGGAGGGCTAGAACTTTTTGTATTTGTATTAGTTTTAATCAAAATAGGGGTTCACAACTTTTTGTATATAAAATTATTATAGAGTTCACTTGAAAGGCGTGTTTACAACTTTTTGTATATTATTGTTGTAGAGTTTACTCAAAATGGGGGTTTAAAACTTTTTGTATATAATTGTAGTAGAGTTCACTCAAAACGGGGGTTTAAAACTTTATGTATATAATTGTAGTAGAGTTTTTCAAAACAAGGGCTTACAACTTTTTGTATATAATTGTATAGTAGAGTTACTCAAAACGGAGGTTTACAACTTTGTATATAATGTTATAGTTGAGTTTACCCAAAACGGGGGTTTACAACTTTTTGTATATAATTGTGTTAGTGTTTACTCAAAACGGGGGTTTACAACTTTTTGTATACAATTGTATTAGTGTTTACTCAAAATAGAGGTTTATAACTTTGTAGATAAAGTTATAGTAGAGTTAACTCAAAATGGGGGTTTACAACTTTTTGTAAACAATTGTATTAGTGTTTACTCAAAACGGGGGTTTACAACTTCTTGTATATAATTGTATTAGAGTTTCATCAAAACGGGGGTTTATAACTTTTTATATATAATTGTATTAGAATCTACTCAAAACCCGTTTACAACTTTTAGTTTATAATGGTATTAGTGTTTACTCAAAACGGGGGTTTGCAAATTTTAGTATATAAAATTACAGTTAACTTTACTTAAAATGGGGGGTTTACAACTTTTCGTATATAATTGTAGTAGAGTTTACTCAAAATGGTGGTTTACCACTTGTCGTATATAATTATAGTCGAGTTTAAACAAAATTACAGTAGAGTTTAGTCAAAAATGGGGTTTACAACTTTTCATATATGTATTAGCATTTACTCAAAATGGTGGTTTACAACTTTTTGTATATAATTGTATTAGAGTTTACTCAAAACGGGTGTTTACAACTTTTTGTATATAATTTTGTATATAATTGTATTAGAGTTTACTCAAAACGTGGGTTTACAACTTTTTGTATATAATTGTAATAGAGTTTAATCAAAATGGGGTTTTACTACTTTTTGTATATAATCGTAGTAGAGTTTACTCAAAACAGAGGTTTACAACTTTTTGTATATGATTATAGTAGAGTTTAATCAAAATGGGGTTTTACTACTTTTTGTATATAATTGAAGTAGAGTTTACTCAAAACGGGGGTTTACAACTTTTTGTATATGATTATAGTAGAGTTTACTCAAAACCGGGGTTTACAACTTGTTGTAAATAATATTTTAGTAGAGTTTACTCAAAACAGGGGCTTACAACTTATCGTATATAACTGTATTAGTGTTTACTCAAAATAGGGGTTTACAATATTTTGTATATAAAATTATAGTGGAGTTTAATGAAAACGGGGGTTTACAACTTTTTGTGTATAATTGTATTAGAGTTTACTCAAAACGGGAGTTTACAACCTTTTGTGTATAATTGTAGTAGAGTTTACTCAAAACTGTGGTTCACAACTTTTTGTATATAATTGAAGTAGAGTTTACTCAAAATGGGGGTTTAAAACTGTTTGTATATAATAATATAGTAGAGTTTACTCAAAACGGTGGTTTACAACTTTTTGAATATGATTGTAGTATATTTTTTTCAAAACGGGGATTTACAACTTTATTTATATTAAATTATAGTTGTGTTTACTCAAAATGGGGGGTTACAACTATTTGTAATTGTATTAGTTTTACTCAAAATAGGGGTTCACAACTTTTGTATATAAAATTATTGTATAGTTTACTTAAAAGGGGTGTTTACATCTTTTTGTATATAATTGTAGTGGAGTTTACTCAAGACGGGGGTTTAAAAGTTTTTGTATATTATTTTATAGTAGAGTTTACTCAAAACATTGGTTTACGACTTTTGGTATATAATTCTATTAGAGTTTACTCAAAATGGGGGTTTACAACTTTTTGTATATAATTGTGTAGTAGTGTTTACAAAAAATGGTGTTTACAACTTTTGGTATATAAAATTATAAAAGAGTTTACTCAAAATGGGGGTTTACAACTTTTAATATAAAATTGTAGTATTGTTTACTCAAAACGGGGGTTTAAACCATTCAGTATATAATTGTAGTAAAGTTATTCAAAACAAGGGTTTACAACTTTTTGCATATAATTGTATAGTAAAGTTACTCAAAATGGGGGTTTACAACATTTTGTATATAATTTTATTAGAGTTTACTCAAAACGGGGGTTTACAACCTTTTGAATATAAAATTATAGTAGAGTTTACTCAAAATGAGGGTTTACAACTTTTTGTGTATAATTGTATTAGAGTTTTCTCAAAATGGGGGTTTACAACTTTTTGTATATAATTTTAGTAGAGTTTACTCAAAATGGGGGTTTAGAACATTTTGTATATAATTGTAGTAAAGTTTACTCAAAATAGGGGTTTACAACTTTTTGTATATAATTGTATTAGTGTTATCTCAAAATGGCGGTTTACAACTTTCTGTATATAATTGTATTAGTGTTTACCCAAAATGGGGGTTTACAACTTTTTGTATATAAAATTATAGTGGAGTTTACTCAAAACGGTGGTTTATAACTTTTTGTATATAAAATTATAGTTGAGTTTACTCAAAACGGAGGTTTACAGCTTTTTGTATATAATTGTATTAGTATTTACTCAAAACAGGGGTTTACAAATTTTTGTATATAATTGTATTAGAGTTTAGTCAAAATGGTGGTTTACAACTTTTTGTATATAATAGTATTAGAATTTACTCAAAACGGGGGTTTACAACTTTTTGTATATAATGGTATTAGTGTTTACTCAAAACGGGGGTTTGCAACTTTTTTTATATAAAATAATAGTAAACTTTACTCAAAACGGGGGTTTACAACTTTTCGTATATAATTGTTGTAGAGTTTACTCAAAATGGTGGTTTACAACTTTTCGTATATAATTGTATTAGAGTTTACTCAAACAGAGGTTTACAACTTTTTGTATATATATTTATAGTAGACTTTACTCAAAATTGGTGTTTACAACTTTTTGTGTATAGTTGTATTAGCGTATTCTCAAAATGGTGGTTTACATCTTTTTGTATATAATTGTATTAGAGTTTACTCAAAATAGGGGTTTACAACTTTTTGTAAATAATTGTATTAAAGTTACTCAAAACGGGGGTTTACAACTTTTTGTATATAATTGTAAAAGAGTTTAATCAAAATGGTGTTTTACTCCTTTTTGTATATAATTGTAGTGGAGTTTACTCAAAACAGGGGTTTACAACTTTTTTATATGATTATAGTATAGTTTAATCAAAACAGGGTTTTACTACTTTTTGTATATAATTGTAGTAGAGTTTACTCAAAACGGGGGTTTACAGCTTTTTGTATATGATTATAGTAGATTTTACTCAAAACTGGGGTTTACGACTTTTTGTAAATAATATTATAGTAGAGTTACTCAAAATGGGGGTTTACAACTTATCGTATATAATTATTTGTGTTTACTCAAAACTGGGGTTTACAACTTTTTGTATATAAAATTATAGTAGAGTTTACTGAAATTGGGGGTTTACAACTTTTTTAATATAATTGTATTTACTCAAAATGGGGGTTTACAACCATTTGTATATAATTGTAGTAGAATTTACTCAAAACGGAGGTTTACAACTTTTTGTATATAATTGTAGTAGAGTTTACTCAAATTAAGGGTTTAAAACTGTTTGTATATAATAATATAGTAGAGTTTACTCAAACGGGGGTTTACAACTTTTCATATATAATTGTAGTAGAGTTTACTCAAAACGGGGGTTAACAACTTTTTGTATATAATTTTATAGTAGAGTATACTAAAAACGGTGGTTTACAACTTTTGGTATATAATTATATTAGAGTTTACTAAAAACGGGGGATTACAACATTTTGTGTATAATTGTGTAGTAGAGTTTACTAAAAATGGGGTTTACAACTCTTTGTATATAAAATTATAGTAGAGTTTACTCAATACGGGGGTTAACAACTTTTTGTATAAAATTGTAGTATAGTTTACTCAAAATAGGGGTTTAAAACATTCTGTATATAATTGCAGTAGAGTTATTCAAAACAAGGGTTTACTACTTTTTGTATATAATTGTATAGTAGAGTTACTCAAAACGGGGGTTTACAATATATTGTATATAATTTTATTAGAGTTTACTCAAAACGGGGGTTTACAACATTTTGTATATAAAATTATAGTAGAGTTTACTCCAAACGGGGGTTTACAACATTTTGTATATAATTGTATTAGAGTTTTCTCAAAATGAGGGTTTACAACTTTTTTTATATAATTTATTAGAGTTTACTCAAAATGCGGGTTTACAACATTTTGCATATAATTGTAGTAAAGTTTACTCAAAATAGGGGTTTAAAAATTTTTGTATTTAATTGTATTAGTGTTTTCTCAAAACGGGGGCTTACAACTTTCTGTATATAATTGTATTAGTGTTTACTCAAAACGGGGGTTTACAACTTTTTGTATATAAAATTATAGTAGAGTTTACTCAAAACGGTGGCTTACAACTTGTTGTATATAAATTTATAGTAGAGTTTACTCATAACGGGGGTTTACAACTTTTTGTATATAATTTATAGTGTTTACTCAAAATGGTGGTTTACAACATTTTGGATATAATTGTAGTAGAGTTTACTCAAAACGGGGGTTTATAACTTTTTGTATATAATTGTAGTAGAGTTTACTCAAAACGGAGGTTTATAACTTTGTATATAATGCTATAGTAGAGTTTACTCAAAACGGGGGTTTACAACTTTTTGTATATAATTGTATTAGTGTTTACTCAAAATAGGGGTTTACAAGTTTTTGTATATAATTATATTTTTTTGTATATAATTATATTAGTGTTTACTTAAAATGGCGGGTTACAACTTATTGTACAAAATTTTATTAGTGTTTACTCAAAACGGAGGTTTACAACATTGTATATAATGTTATAGTAGAGTTTACTCAAAACAGGGGTTTACAAATTTTTGTATATAATTGTATTAGTGTTTACTCAGAAAGAGGGTTTACAAATTTTTGTATATAATTGTGTTAGTGTTTACTCAAAACGGGGGTTTATAACTTTTTGTATATAATTGTATTAGTGTTTACTCAAAACGGGGGTTTACAACTTTTTGTATATAATTGTATTAGAGTTTAGTCAAAATGGGTGTTTACAACTTTTTGTATATAATTGTATTAGAATTTACTCAAATCGGGGGTTTACAACTTTATGTATATAAAATCATAGTAGAGTTTACTCAAAATGGGGGTTTAAACTTTTTGTGTATAATGGTATTAGTGTTTCCTCAAAATATGGGTTTGCAACTTTTTGTACATAAAATAATTGTAAACTTTACTCAAAATGGGGTTTTACAACTTTTCATATATAATTGTAGTAGAGTTTACGAAAAATGGCGGTTTATAACTTTTGGTATATAATTGTAGTAGAGTTTACTCAAAACGGGGGTATACAACTTTTTATATAAAATTATAGTAGAGTTTACTCAAAAAGATGGTTTACAAATTTTTTTATATAATTGTATTAGCGTTTACTCAAAATGGGGGTTGACAACTTTTTGTATATAATTGTATTAGAGATTACTCAAAATGGGGATTTACAACTTTTTGTATATAATTGTATTAGAGTTTACTCAAAATAGGGGTTTACAACTTTTTGTATATAATTGTAGTAGAGTTTAATCAAAACGGGGTTTTACTACTTTTTGTGTATAATTGCAGTATAGTTTACCCAAAACAGGGTTTTACAACTTTTTGTATTTGATTATAGTTGAGTTTACTCAAAACCGGGGTTTACAATTTTCTCTATATATTGTTGTAAAGTTTACTCAAAAGTGGGGTTTACAACTATTTAATGTAATTGTTTAGTAGAGTTTACTCAAAACGGGGGTTTACAATTTTTTGTATATAATATTATAATAGAGTTTACTCAAAATGGGGGTTTACAACTTTTTGTATATAATTGTATTAGAGTTTACTCAAAACGGGGGTTTACAACTTTTTGTATATAATTATAGTAGAGTTAACTCAAAACGGGGGTTTACAACTTATCGTATATAATTGTATTAGTGTTTACTCAAAATGGGGGTTTACAACATTTTAGATATAATTGTAGTAGAGTTTACTCAAAACGGGGGTTTATAATTTTTTGTATATAATTGTAGTAGAATTTACTCAAAACGGAGGTTTACAACTTTGTATATAATGCTATAGTAGAGTTTACTCAAAACAGGGGTTTACAACTTTTTGAATATAATTGTATTAGTGTTTACTCAAAACGGGGGTTTACAACTTTTTGTATATAATTATATTAGTTTTTACTTAAAATGTTGGTTTACAACTTTTTGTATATAATTGTATTAGTGTTTACTTAAAACGGAGGTTTACAACTTTGTATATAATGTTATGGTAAAGTTAACTCAAATTGGGGGTTTACATATTTTTGTATATAATTGTATTAGTGTTTACTCAGAAATAGGGTTTACAACTTTTTGTATATAATTGTGTTAGTGTTTACTCAAAACGGGGGTTTATAACTTTTTGTACATAATTGTATTAGTGTTTACTCAAAACGGGGGTTTAAAACTTTTTGTATATAATTGTATTAGAGTTTAGTCAAAATGGGGGTTTACAACTTTTTGAATATAATTGTATTAGAATTTACTCAAAATGGGGGTTTACAACTTTATGTATATAATTGTATTAGAATTTACTCAAAACAGGGGTTTACAACTTTACTCAAAACGAGGGTTTACAACTTAATGTATATAAATTATAGTAGAGTTTACTCAAAACGGGGGTTTACAACTTTTTATATATAATGGTATTAGTGTTTAATCAAAATAGGGGTTTGCAACTTTTGGTACATAAAATTGTTAGGTGTGATGCCCGAAAGACAATTTTTGTAATTGTTTTATTTAATAAATGAATTGACATTATTACTCATATTTATTATTCTCATAATCACCGATGTGACAATAGTATTTACACTACAGAAAACCCTAAGTATATCGTTTATGTAATCACTTAACTCAGTGTATGGTATATACACGGGAGGATTGAGTTAGTGAAGATGTACTTAAAAATACAATTAGCCCATAGTGAAGTTAATCGAGAGTATCGGGTCTCTCCTTTAACGTGCTATTAATGCGCCCAGAACACTATTGGTGTGATTGTCTTATCCGGACTTTCGGTTAAGAGAACCTAATGGGGCATTTATATATGATAGATATATCATATAGGGCATTTGATCACTAGGGGGTTAATGGTAAATAAGGATAAGAGGTTCTAAAAAGGGTTAACGGTAACTTCCTGATTTAGAATGAACAGTCTATGGAGGATTAATCCATATGTAATGATTATATCAATGGACGCTTATTATTATTCCTGTGAGGAGATAAATATAATCTCATAATCAGAGGAGTGCAGTCACGGGATTATGGTGGCATATTCCTGTGATTGATTTATCGAATATAATTATTCTATAATTATTTTTTTGATTTATCGGAGCCGCTGATTATTAGTCCATGGTCCCCGACGTGCCTCCTAATATAGCATAGCTATTCTCGGACGTCGAATCCTAATAATATTAATTTAGTTCTTGTTGGACTTTATTAAAACGATATGTGAATTAATTGTTTAGTGGACTATTAAATTAGTTGGGCTAAATAATTAAATATGTGGAAAAGACATTTTCCATAATCTTGGCCCAATTATTGTGTGTATGGCAATAATTAATATTGACTAGGTCAATATTGTTAATTTCGCCCCATGCATTTTTAAGGAATAAGAAATTAGTTTTCTTGTGATTAATAAGACATGTGCATAAAATATTTATTGGATAAATATTTATGGTAAGAATTAAAGATAAATATTATTCTAGATTTGTTCTAGAATATTTTGGGATTATCTTTTATTTAATGGGATTATCATAATTGATTTTGTATTAATTATAAAATCCTTGGGGCTTAAGTTTTACTCTCCTATATAAAGAGAGTTCTCCCAAGCCAAAGAACACACTACAATTTTCGACTTCTACCTCTTAGAGAGGAGAAAGAAAATTTCGGCCAAGGAGAGACAAGGGAAAATCTTGGAGATTTTTCCGGATAGCATATCGGAAGGGTTCGAGTCGAGAATTTCCTTCCACCGGGAGTTGCTTGGATCACACGTACGGAAGATCGTGGTGCTCTTCACGCTTTCCTTCGTTCATCCTATTGCGGTTCTTCAACTTGGATTTTGAGATCCAAGAGGTATGATCTACAACCCCCTTGTAGATATAGATCTAGTTGTTTTATTACGTATATATTATAGATCTAGATCCATTAAATCGTTTCCGCTGCGGATGGTATTACTAACAGTGGTATCAGAGCCCATGGTGATCTATATTTACGTATAAAATATTAGATCTAGGAGTGGTAAAACATGTAGATTTTTGTCCCAATTTTTTAAATGGGGCGCATGCATGATTATTTTTTATGCTTATGAATGTCGTGGTTGAAGAGATGGATTGGGGTTGGCACTGTTTACCCGTTAGATCTATTGTAAACTCATATAAACGATGAAAATTCGTTCATATGAGTATAGGAAATTATGTAATTTATCTTTATTGCAATTTTAATTTCCAGAAAATAGATCTGTTTAGTAGCTGTTTAGTTATTTCGTGTTTCCCGTTGATCGAACCGTTGAAACGAAGATCCCTCCGGTCAGAATCAAGATTAGAAGATGATGATCAACTCCACAAATTTTGGCGTCGATCAGAGTCCGTTTCGATATCCGTTTGATGCTGCGAAGAGGCTGCTGTAACAGAAAAACGCAGGATTCACAGAAACACTATCTGTGACTTCCTCGATTTTCTGGGAGAGTTTGGACCGTTGAAAAGCAAATACGACCGTTCAGATTAATCAAATTTGAGTTTTGGACGTACCATAAAAATTTCAGGTCGATCGGGATTCATCTCGATTCCCGATCTGCCTGAGGAAGTCCTTGATGCAGTGCAGTTAAAGTCAGATTCAGCAGCAAGTTTGGCGGTTTACCGGAGAAAATTGGTAAGTCAAAGCACCGATCCAACCGTCCATATTGAAGTTCAAGGAGTGAAGATAAGATCTGGAAAGTTTCGTCCCGATCCGAGTTCGTTTGGTTTCCCGATCATCGAAGAGTTCGTACAGCTGCAGATTTAGTTCGAAAGTAGTAAACCCTAGTTAGGGTTTTGGTTTTTATTTTCTAATAGATTAGATACGGGGGTGCCAACGATCCATCTCGGTGTTTAAATTTTCCGCATTTATTTTTTATGTGTTTGATCATAAAATAGATATAAAACCGGAATTGCCATGACATGCATCATATCATAAATCCACTCCATGCATACATGTAGAATTTTAATTTTGGTAATTAAAATAGGCATGTATACAAACTCGTGTAATTAGTTGAAATTTAATTAATACGTGGTAATTAATTAATTTAGTAACTAATTAAAGATCCGAGGACGGGTTATGAAATCGTTAAGCCTTTCGGTGTGTGTTCTCGGTGAACCGCCTTAAAGCACAAACGAGATCACGTTTTCAATTCGTAGTGTCTACGAGATTGAATGATGGTAAAAGAACAATAAATCTTGGATAAAAACGGTTCGCCTATAGGTTGGGTGGTCAACTGAGCTTCGCTCGAACGACTTAACCCTCCTAGTGTGATGTATGCACGGGGGTCCGGCAAGACTAAGCTACACCGGAGAGCGGAGGGGTGATTCCTTCTTATCTCAATGAGGCTGTCTTGACCCGATTTCGTCCGACTGTCACATATGTTCCAACGAATAGGACAGGTAGGCTTGCCTACGTTACCGACACAATTCGGAATCCTTGATTTGAGGTGCTTTTATGTTAACATCAAAAAGACGTGGTTAGTTAACCCACCACCACTTCCAAAATATTGAGTGGGAGCGGGGGAGGCGACAGCCAACCCCACGGCCTCTACTATAGATACAAGAAAGTGAGAGAAGGGTGACGCCTCGAGGCGCTTTGATTTCGTCCCCCTAAGGATGGTGTTCACCCCTATCAACATTCATGGCTTGGTCTCCGAAAGGATAGGATTTCTGGGTACTCGTCGGGTCACTGACCTATCCTAAGACGGCATACTCGGGGCGTACCTAAGAGATCCGATATAGTAGGTCACACTCATCATGGGTATTTTTGGAAATATCTAGGCTGAAAAAGGAAGGTAGTCAATGAATAAAAGGATGTTCGATTCTCGTGGGATGTTCGATTCTCACAAGTTATTCATTGATGAGATTGTCTCGATTTAACCGTCATCTCTTGTACTACCCTAAGGCGGCACTGAGATGCGAGGTTAAAACCTTGGAATGGTAGAGTAGACTTAATTTTAGTTTACAATTCCTAAAATAAAATATAGTAGTGTTAAACTTGAATTAATACATGTCATTTTATTTACAGCATTATATCCCTTACTAAATTGCTTAAAATTTAATTGACTAGTAATGACTTTGTTAAAAAGTGGAAAGTAACTAGGACGTTGAACTAGTTAATCGATAATGCAATTATTTTTCGAAAGAGATATTTTCTCTTAAGCCTTTTAAAAACCAGAGTGACATATATGTATGTCACTAGTGTCATTCGTGTCAAACGGAAGACAAACTTAGGTTGACCAAAGGTGATTTCGGACTTTGAAATTCTTAGTGAATTTTGAATGTGTAGTAATTACACGAGTAATTTTCTAATTGAAAAATCGGAAAATCATGAAGTATTACTAGTTGGACGATATTTGGAATCGATGAACTAGTGGGAGCTTTATGATTTGTTGTTTTTCTAGAACATTAGAAAAGTGTAACTGACTACACACGTAACCGTTCTAATTGAAAAACCGGAAAATCATGAACTGTTGCTAGTTAGACGATATTTGGAATCGATGAACTAGTGGGAGTTTCTATGATTTGTTGTTTTTCTGGAAACAATAGAACTATGTACGAAAGATTTTCTAATCGAAAAAATCGGAAATTCATAAAAATAAAGCATTGCTCGTTAGACGGTATTTGGAACCGAAAAACTAGTGGGAGCTTTAATGTTATGATTTGTTGTTTTTTCTGGTATATTAGAAAATCCGAGAAGTCTCGACGAGTAACACTCGAAATAGACATCCCACGGTTCAAGAGTAGTGTCTACTCAAACGAACCGCTGGTTCAAGACTGTTTCCATTCACGGAAAGTCAAGAATGGGTGAATATGTCTAAAAGTGTTAGTCACCTAAACTGAGAAAACTTTAAGGCTGAACCGAAAATTAATTAACTGAAAATCATAGGATAAGGAAAGTGATTTTGGATCACCAACCTATGAATCCTTGGTGATTTTCTCGAGCTAAGTTCTTTGGAAGAACAAGGTAGAGTGCATTTAACGATTAAAGGAGTAAACAACGGGCAGTTAATTTTAGCTATAATAGTGGGAGTGATATAAGGAAATGAATCTCGGATTCAATCCTTGGATATCGCGGAAAATTTATTTTCTGTTTAAGATTCGTTGGAACGAATGGATTTACCTTCTATCCGATAATTTGTTTGTCGTATAGAAAGTGAATATACCATTTGTAGTACGAATCCAAGACTCGGACTTTTGTTTGATAAAGTCAAAACCACTTACAACCGCTGAAATATGTATATAAAACACATCTTAAGAACTATTAAAAGCAATTGGTTTCTATATTTAGATAAACGCTTCTTCATATTCCATAGTTAGTGCATAGTCCCTAAAAGACAAGACCTGAAGACTGGCTCAGGGTGATTCCTTTCTCCCAGTCTGGTTATATTGTCTCAAAGGTTCAATGACTAAGTTTCCTTTCAATCGGGAAAGGATAATGGATATAAAGAAGTAACATAGCTTGTTCATGACGACCTTCGGGGTCTGATGAAAGATACGACTAGTAGGAGCTTCCGAGTAGTGACTTCTTGTCTGATAACTATTCAAACACTCCGGTAAGTTTATCCAAAATATTTTGAGGTTTCTCTGTTTTCAACAGAGATAGAGTATTCTATACTCAGAAATGGGCCATCACATAGTCCTAGGGACTGATGCTCGGCCTGCCTCATAGTGAAATGTTTTCACTATGTGAGAAACCGTTAAATTGCCTTATATAGTTTTTAGATGTGCTACAATACATTGCTTAACTCCATAAAGATATTAGAAGCGAAATATCGGTTTACATTGAAATGTAAGACCAACCAGTCTACCTAGAATATGCTTTGGAATTTACGGATAAGGTGTGGATTCGGTTCACCCCACTTCCATAAATATAAGCATTTAGCACACGGTGCTTGAAGGTAGGTCTGGAAATTTCGCGAACACGTTCGGTCAGTGACCAATCGTTATATATCTTGTAGCATTGAGAAAAGGTGTGTTATCAGATTCTTGAAATCGGGAAGGGACAGTTATACTGTTGCGTCCTCTCTGATAGAGTCTATGAACAGTAAAACCTTAAACCTTGCAGTACGTTTACTCAAGGTAGTTACTAACTGATTAAAATCAGACCACATCCAACATCGGTTGTTGGTGATAACACTAAATACTACTAAACTAGATCAGAATTTCGATCCACCCAGAATGTAGTGGGAGTATGGTTTATCCATTACCCGTTACGGGTTCTGCAGACTTTGTAGTCTAAGGATCGATCGATGACCTATGGCTCTTTTGTGAGCAGTATAGGATTCTGATAATAGAGGTTGGTTTACAAGCCATAACCCTGTGAATGGAGTTTGGTACTCCAAAGCTGTTCATACTCTTGTAGAACCACCTGAGTGTCTCAGGCCCAGTGGGAGTAATTGGATCTACATGGAAAAGAGTAGAATGAGTTCGGTATTGCATGATTTCGTTCAAAAGCAGAAAATAGGGGTGATTCCCTGAGACTTTCTTGCCAAACAAACGGAGTCTGGATTCATTCGAAACAGAAGGGTATTGACTTATGAACTTTTGACAGGATGACTGTCAAGGCTTATGTCCTTTTGTGGATAAAAAGCAAACCTCTCGGTCATTGGAAGTCATATATTTCTACAATATGTGGATTTGACCAGAATATTGATAAGTCTTTTGTAGACTGGATATCAATTTTAGTACAGTAGTGAATATATATATTAGTGTTTGTGAAGGATAACACTGCACCAGTTGGAACCAACATGGGTGTGTTATCTGAAGTCACAATCTGACAATACCACAATTCTCTGTAATAGAGATTTGGACAACATTATTAAGAGTTTGACTCGGTCGAATTCATTAGAATCAGTCACTGGTTTCCCATCCATCTTATTGGTTAAGATGATGCATCTGTGTATGCAACATTCAACGAGGAAGTTCTACCCTATGCCTCAGGAATGACTCTCTAAATCTTCGGATCAAGAGAAATGGGATAGATTCTCTTTCTAGTAAGAGATGGTCAGGTTAATGAACGCCAACTTTGATCGAATCTTAGATTCGGCGGTTAACAAAGCAAGTTTAGTATGTCCTTTAGTATCTTGAAGAGAACGAGGAACAATATGCGGACATATTCATGTGTGAACCTGGATATGTGTGATACACTGATTTTGACTTTAAGTCAGATTGAGGATGATCGTTAAGTCGATCTCGGGCTCAGTGTTTACTCAGTACCACATGATTTGATAGACCGGTAACGTTTCGATTCTACGGAACGTCTCGAGCCGACAACCTGACTAATCATTAAGACCCATGACATTTAGATGTAGGTACTCCCCGAGTCACTGACCTATCCTACGACGGCATACTCGGAGTGTATTTTGGAATCTGAAATGGTTATGACATGCTTAGTGGGTACTAGAATACGGGATGAGTCTCCATTGCTTTAGAGCAAGTGGGAGATGTAGTTTGTTGTATTTTAAATAATAGGGTGTGCTCTAAAACAATTAATCACATGCTTTCGTGCAAGTGGGAGATTGTTAGGTGTGATGCCCGAAAGACAATTTTTGTAATTGTTTTATTTAATAAATGAATTGACATTATTACTCATATTTATTATTCTCATAATCACCGATGTGACAATAGTATTTACACTACAGAAAACCCTAAGTATATCATTTATGTAATCACTTAACTCTGTGTATGGTATATACACGGGAGGATTGAGTTAGTGAAGATGTACTTAAAAATACAATTAGCCCATAGTGAAGTTAATCGAGAGTATCGGGTCTCTCCTTTAACGTGCTATTAATGCGCCCAGAACACTATTGGTGTGATTGTCTTATCCGGACTTTCGGTTAAGAGAACCTAATGGGGCATTTATATATGATAGATATATCATATAGGGCTGGACCGATTTGATTAGAGTTCAAGATATAATTCCGTAATCGAGAAGTCTTATCGAATCAATGGATGATCATATTTATGGATATATCTTAATCCTGAGGTGATCACAGTCAACTGCTTGAATCGGTATGAAGTTTGACTTGACGGTTAAGGATTACACTGAGTCTGTGGTCTGAATTACCCCATCTTGGCATTGTACTGGATTGAGTGAGTAGTCCGTGTTATCACAGATACGGAATCCATTCCTTCCATTTATGGAAGTAGATAGACAGTTTCCTTATTTGTTAATCCTAGAAACCGATCGATCCATGGAGTTCATATTACACTGATTGATCACCAGTGAGTTGTATGAATTAATTGATCACTAGGGGTTAATGGTAAATAAGGATAAGAGGTTCTAAAAAGGGTTAACGGTAACTTCGATTTAGAATGAGCAGTCTATGGAGGATTAATCCATATGTAATGATTATATCAATGGACGCTTATTATTATTCTCGTGAGGAGATAAATATAATCTCATAATCGGAGGAGTGCAGTCACGGGATTATGGTGGCATATTCCTGTGATTGATTTATCGAATATAATTATTCTATAATTATTTTTTGATTTATCGGAGCCGCTGATTATTAGTCCATGGTCCCGACGTGCCTCCTAATATAGCATAGCTATTCTCGGACGTCGAATCCTAATAATATTAATTTAGTTCTTATTGGACTTTATTAAAACGATATGTGAATTAATTGTTTAGTGGACTATTAAATTAGTTGGGCTAAATAATTAAATATGTGGAAAAGACATTTTCCATAATCTTGGCCCAATTATTGTGTGTGTGGAAATAAATCATATTGACTAGGTCAATGATGATGATTTTCGACCCCAAGCATGTTTAATGAACAAGAAATTAGTTTTCTTGTGATTAATAAGACATGTGCATAAAATATTTATTGGATAAATATTTATGGAAAGAAATAAAGATAAAGATTATTCTAGATTTGTTCTAGAATATTTTGGGATTATCTTTTATCTAATAGGATTATCATAATTGATTTTGTATTAATTATAAAATCCTTGGGGCTTAAGTTTTACTCTCCTATATAAAGAGAGTTCTCCCAAGCCAAAGAACACACTACAATTTTCGACTTCTACCTCTTAGAGGAGAAAGAAAATTTCGGAAAATCTTGGAGATTTTTCCGGGTAACATATCGGAAGGGTTCGAGTCGAGAATTTCCTTCCACCGGGAGTTGCTTGGATCACACGTACGGAAGATCGTGGTGCTCTTCACGCTTTCCTTCGTTCATCCTATTGCGGTTCTTCAACTTGGATTTTGAGATCCAAGAGGTATGATCTACAACCCCCTTGTAGATATAGATCTAGTTGTTTTATTACGTATATATTATAGATCTAGATCCATTAAATCGTTTCCGCTGTGGATGGTATTACTAACAAAAATAATAGTGAACATTACTCAAAACGGGGGTTTACAACTTTTCATTTATAATTGTAGTAGAGTTTACGCAAAATGGTGGTTTACAACTTTTCGTATATATTTGTAGTAGAGTTTACCCAAAATGGGGGGTTTACAACTTTTTTATATAAAATTATAGTAGAGTTTACTCAACAAGAGGGTTTACAAATTTTTGTATATAATTGTATTAGCGTTCACTCAAAATGGGGGTTTACAACTTTTTGTATATAATTGTATTAGAGTTTACTCAAAACGGGGATTTACAACTTTTGGTATATAATTGTATTAGAGTTTACTCAAAATGGGGGTTTAGAACTTTTTGTATATAATTGTAGTTGAGTTTAATCAAAACGGGGTTTTACTACTTTTTGTGTATAATTGTAGTATAGTTTACTCAAAACAGGGTTTTACAACTTTTTGTATATGATTATAGTAGTGTTTACTCAACACCGGGGTTTACAACTTTCTCTATATATTGTAGTAATGTTTACTCAAAACGGAGGTTTACAACTATTTTATATAATTGTTTAGTAGAGTTTACTCAAAATGGGGGTTTACAAATTTTTGTATATAATATTATAGTAGAGTTTACTCAAAATGGGGGTTTACAACTTTTTGTATATAATTGTATTAGAGTTTAATCAAAACGTGGTTTACAACTTTTTGTATATAATTGTAGTATAGTTAACTCAAAACGGGGGTTTACAACTTATCGTAAATAATTGTATTAGTGTTTACTCAAACCGGGGGTTTACAACTTTTTGTACGTAAAATTATAGTAGAGTTTACTCAAAACGGGGGTTTACAACTTTAGGTATATAATCGTATTCGAGTTTAATCAAAATGGGGGTTTACAACTTTTGTATATAATTGTAGTAGAGTTTACTCAAAACGGGGGTCTACAACTGTTTGTATATAATAATATAGTAGAGTTTACTCAAAACGGGGGTTTACAACTGATCGTATATAATTGTAGTATAGTTTACTCAAAACGGGGGTTTACAACTTTTTCTAAATAAAATTATAGTTGAGTTTACTCAAAACGGGAAGTTACAACTTTTTGTAATTGTATTAGTGTTTTGTCAAAACGGGGGTTCACAAATTTTTGTATATAAAATTATTCTAAAGTTTACTTAAAAGGGGTCTTTACAACTTTTTGTATATAATTGTAGTAGAGGTTACTCAAAACGGGGGTTTACAACTTTTTGTATATAATTTTATAGTAGAGTTTACTCAAAACGGGGGTTTACAACTTTTGGAATATAATTGTATTAGAGTTTACTCAAAATTAGGGTTTACAACTAATGTGGTTCTTGGTAGGATCTAGATTGAGATAGCAATGAAGTAAAGAGCAATGCTTAGTTTTCTTAGAGAATCAACACCCTAAGAACCCTAAACAAGAATATGGCACAAAGTGAGCTCACCCCTTTGATAATTTCTCAAGTTAGCAAAATACCCAATCAGCAAGGCAAATACTAACTCACTTAAAATTCAATCACTAAATTTCAGAATTTGTAAATATTTCACTCAAAGTTGTGTTAAGATTCAAGGAAAAATACAATGCCTTATATAGGCTACAAAGCTTGAAAAACTAAGGTGCAAATTCGATGTGGGAATAATGCACATCATAAATGCCTTAAACTTAAAGAAGATGGGCTTTGGGCTTGTCTCAAAACTAAATAGAAAATAGTTTTGGGCTTTAGGCTTTTTTCTTAAAACATAATGGAAACAGTTTAAAAACAACCCACAAATAGAAATGGATCCTAACAGCCCATTTAATCCCAATTGCAACACAACAAGGATTTAATGGTTAAGTCTTAATCCTTCTTCCATGAAACGTGCTCTTTAAGACTTGCTAATATTAGATTCTTCACAGCTTCCTCGAACTTCTTCTTTTGTAATCTAGTGATTGGACCATCTCAAAGAACAAGTGGGTTTTCATTTTGAATAGCATTCTAGTTCATATCATTCCCTCCCGGATGGAAAGGATCTGTCCTCAGATCAAAAGAGGTGTCATAAGGAGATAAATCGCAACGTTGAATGTCGGGGAAATGTTCCAATCCGGTGGTATGTCGATCTTGTAGGCATTGTTTTTTATCCTCTCAAGCACTTTTAACGGACCATCACCACGGTAATTCAGCTTGGACTTGCGTAGGGTTGGACATCTCTCTTTGCGTAGGTATAACCATAACCAATCTTCCATTGGAAAATGACCTCTTTGCGTCCCTTGTTAGCATTCTTCATGTAACTCTCGGTTGCTTTCTCAACATTCAGCCTTGCTTTTGCATGCAATTCCTTAACAAGGTCAGCCTTTGCTTATCCATCCAAGCTTACCTGCGAACTAGGTGGAAGGGGAACAAAATCAAACGGAGCAGCCGGTAAAAAACCACAACCAAGCTCAAATGGTGCATAGTGAGTGGCAGAATGTTTAGCACGATTATAGGCAAACTCGACATATGGTAAACAAGACTCCCAATTTTTTAAATTGCTTTGCACAACAGTCTGTAGGAGCTATCCCAACACACGATTCACAACCTCCGTTTGCCCTTCATTTTGTGGGTGAAAAGACGTGGATAATAAGAGATAAGTACCCATACGCATCCATAATACCCTTCAAAAATGACTCACAAACTTAGTATCACGATCACTCACAATAGTTCTAGGAACACCATGAAAATGTACAATTTCTTTAAAGAACAAATCAGAAATATATGAAGCATCATTAGTTTTGTTACATGGAATAAAATGAGCCATTTTGGAAAAATGATCAACCACCACAAACACAGAATCTTTACCATTCCTAGACCGAGGCAACCCTAAAACAAAGTCCATAGAAATGTCAGTCCAAGGAGATGTAGGAATAGGTAGGGGAGTGTATAATCCATGGGGCTGCAAACGTGATTTAGCATGTTTACACACAAGACAAGAGGCACAAAACTTAATCACATCAGATTTCATACGTGGCCAAAAGAAATGTGTCTTCAACATGTCTAAAGTTTTATCCACACCAAAGTGTCCCATTAAACCACCCCCGCGTGACTCCGTCAAAAATAACTCATGCATGGAGGAACGAGGTATACACAACTTATCACCTTTGTAAAGAAACCCATCATGCACGGAATAATCAGGCAAAGTAGATGACGGACACTTAGCAAATATATCTCTAAAATCCAAATCAGAAGCATATAAGTCCTTAATACTCTCAAACCCAAGCATTTTAGTTTGCAATGATGTAATCAAAGAAAAACGCCTAGACAAAGCATCCGAAACAATGTTTTCTTTACCCTTATTAAACTTAATGATATAAGGGAATGACTCAATGAATTCAATATAGCGGATATGTCGTTTACTCAACTTACCTTGCCCCTTAAGGTATTTTAAAGACTCATGGTCCATATGGATGACAAATTCACGAGGCCTAAGGTAATGTTGCCAGGTTTGCAAACAACGAATCAAGGCATAAAGTTCTTTATCATACGTGGAGTAATTCAAATGATCACCCTTTAACTTCTCACTAAAATATTCTACTGGACGATCTTCTTGAATCAAAACACCACCCACACCGACACCCAATGCATCATAATCTAATTCAAACATCTTATCAAAATCAGGTAAAACAAGTATAGGTGCTGAAATGAGTTTATGTTTTAAAGTTTCAAAAAACTCCCTGTGATGATCTTCCCAAATGAATGGCACATTCTTCTTGACCAACTCAGTCAATGGGCTGCGATGGTGCTAAAGTCTTTCACAAATATCCGGTAGAAACTAGCTAAGCCAAGGACACTTCGGACATCAGCCATGGATTGTGGTTCAGGCCATTCTTTGATTGCACGAATCTTCTCTTGATCAACTTCAACACCCTGTTCACTAACCACAAAACCAAGGAAAACAATACGATCCATGCAAAACTCACATTTCTTAAGGTTAGCATATAGTTTAGCACACCTAAGAGTATCAAGAATAGCTTGTAAATGCGCAACGTGGTCCTCAAGTGTGGTGCTATATATTAGGATATCAGCAAAATAGACTACCACAAAGTGACCAATAAACTCTCGCAAAATCTCATTCATCAATCGCATGAAAGTGGACGGTGCATTTGTAAGACCGAATGGCATAACTAACCACTCATAAAGACCAAACTTAGTTTTAAAGGCTGCTTTCCACTCGTCACCCTCACAAATACGTACTTGGTGGTAACCACTTTTTAAATCAATCATTGTAAAGAATTTACTACCGTGCAACTCATCAAGCATATCATCTAACCGAGGAATAGGATAGCGATACTTTACCGTTATATTGTTAATAGCACGACAGTCAGTGCACATCCGACATTCACCACTTTTTATTGGAACCACGATGACGGGTACCGCACAAGGACTCAAAGACTCACGGATCTTACCCATTTTCCAACAACTCCATCACTTGCCTTTGAATCTCCTTCGTTTCAGTTGGATTGGCCCTATAGGCTGGTCGGTTTGGAAGAGTAGCACTTGGTACCAAATCGATTTGATGCTCCACACCTCGTAGTGGTGGCAAACCACTTGGTTCCTCCTCCGGAAAGACATCGGAATATTCCTACAAAACCCAGCATACAGCACTTGGGAGAGTAGATGTCAAAGCAGATATAAAAAGTAAACAATGGGGAGAGGGGTTGAAAGCCTTGAAATAAATGAGAAAAACAAATTTACCATCATTTATAGTCATAGTAATTAAACTAGACTTGGCAAGAAAATTGTGTTTCACACCCTCACAAACTTTCTTTTCAACTTTTAATTTACCCTCGTGTTTAGAAACTCCCACATCCTCACTAATCTGCACCATCCTTTTTGCTCCCTCATTTGGAAATAAAACACCCTCCCTCGCATTTGAATTTTTTACTTTTCTTTTGCCCTCAAAACGTTTCAAATCACCCTCATTTTTTTCTCTCCGAAACAACTTTCTTTTCTTCAACTTTACATCCCACTTTATTATTTTTTTCCTCACAAAACGTAGCAGCTGGTCTAGTTTTAGCCATACGTAGCTGTTCAGCATGTGCTTAAGCCGGAGTCATCGGATGCAACGTAATAGTATTACCATTCAAAGGCAAACTCCATGTATTCAAACGACCACTATAAGATGCATTCTTATCATATTTCCATGGCCCTCCCAACAATAAGTGTGTAAGAAACAAAGGCACCACATCACATAACACTTCATCAACAAATTTACCGACACAAAATTTGATAAGTGCTTGGGCAGCCACACGCACTTCACCCACATCATTCATCTATTGTAAACTATAGGGTTGGGGATGTGGTAAACAACAATATGAAAGTATTTAACAAGAGTTTGGCTCACCAAATTTGCACAACTATCCGAGTCAATGATATAGTTGCAAGTGCGGCCCACAATGCCACAAGTTGACTGAAAAATATTTTCTCGCTGAATTGAGTCCTCTAATTTTGTACGAATTTCCAAAGTCTTGCGAATCACATAACAAGCACCATAATCTTTGGTAGCATTTGCATCAAAAGTTTCACCTTGCACATCAGCAGCATCGTTGGTCTCATCCCCCTCCGAATGGGATTCATAGTCATCACGGGGTAAAGGCTGCCCCAAAATAGTCATAGTATGTTTATTATGACAAGTGGCTGCATAATGACCCTTCCCTTTGAATTTGAAGCATTCAATATCCCTAGAACGCCCCACCTCAGCTTTACGTTTGTCAGCACTCAATATCTCATTTATTTTACCTTTGTGAACATTTGGTTTGAACCCACCATCAACTTTTTTTGCAAAATCAGGATTGGATGATCCACCTTGTTGGAAAGACGGTGTAAAAGAGCTGCGATACCCAAAATTTTTATTTAATCTAGCACGCTCCTCTTTTCGAGCTTTCAGCCTCCGTTCAACCATAAGAGCTCCATTGAACATCTTCGGTAGAGTTTGGTAATTTTGCAACTCAACTTGTCCAGTAATTTCATCACGTAAACCACAAAGAAAACGCGGCATAGTTACATCCTCAGGTTCAATAATGTTTGCCCGAAGCATCGTGAATTGCATCTCGTCATGAATTTCCTCAACCGTACTACCCGATTGCGATAATTCCTGAAGTTTATATCCTTGGTCCCGAAAATAATGATTCGGTACCCATTTCAGCCGCATATGCTCCGTCAAAAGAGTCCAACTATTGATAGGAGGTTCACCACGTCGTCTACGTGTCTCTTGAAAACTATGCCACCAACTCATAGCATAATCCATAAACTCCAAAGTTGCAATTCGAGCCTTCTTAGCATCACTATAATTATGAACCGAAAAAATTTGATTCATTTTCATTTCCCATGCCAAGTATTTTCCCGGATCTGCCTTACCATCAAAAGAAGGGATTTTATATTTCAATCCACGCAAATCATCATCGGCAATAGCAGGCTGTTCATACTCATCTTCCACGTCACTAACATGTCCTCCTCCATTCTCACCATCATAACCATGGCCTCCATTACCACAGTCTGAAAAACCACGTCCACCATTATCTCTTCCATGTCCATGACCCCTACCGTGTCCAATACCATGATCTTGGAACAATTCTGCCATTTGATCCAAATTTTGTTGCATTTGTTCAAAACGTCTCGTCAACTCACCATGAACAACCTCGGTAAGAACACGCAGTCTAGCCTCAAAAGCCTCTTCCTCCAGTGTACCTATTATATCTCACAAAACTCTCGTGTTTGCACTCACCCTCAACACTTGCCTTAGGGTATTTGCAACCGTCAAATAAATCAAAAGAAAAATCAAACCGGATAATTCCACAAATAGGGACCTAAGTCACCAATTCACGTAATCAAACTAAACAAGGAAAGGAAAGCACAAAAGAGGTTGGAAAAGATTGGTAGAGATTCATATCCAAGTATGGAACAAACAAGGTGAACAAAGTCTTGCACCACAAACACTATAAATGAACAACTACTAATCTCTTTTCTTTTTTTATAAACACACGGCCTTTTCTTTCTTTTTTTTTTAATTCACGGCCTGATTCTTGGTTTTTTTATTTATAACAACACAACTGTTGATGATTTAGCAATAATTGATGCGAGATAAAAATAACTACACCCTGAATGCACTTAAAGAAGGAGAAAGTGAAAAGGTTTTAAGTTACACAAATGGGAAATCCAGCTGTGGGGAGGGGGGTTGGGGAAAATTGGTGAAATTGTTAGGTAGAAGACAAGAAGTAGATGAATATGATATGAAGATTTCAATGAAAAACTTGAAGATATGAAGAAACCTTGAAGAAACACTCAAAGAAGATGAACAGTCATGAATTTTTAGGTAGAATTTCTGGAAAACTATGAAGAACACTAGCATATAACATAGATTCAGCACGTAGACAAGAAAGAACACATACAAATTGGCTGAAAAATTTTCTAAGCATGCGTTATATTTTTTTAAAAAACAAAATGAATGAAAGAAAAAAAAATAAAAGGAAGAACAAGGATATTTGATACCTCAATCCCTAGGCACTGATAAAAATTGGTGTGGTTCTTGGTAGGATCTAGATTGAGATAGCAATGAAGTAAATGGCAATGCTTAGTTTTCTTAGAGAATCAGCACCCTAAGAACCCTAAACGAGAATATCACACAAAGAGAGCTCACCCCTTTGATAAATTCTCAAGTTAGCAAAATACCCAATCAACAAGGCAAATACTAACTCACTTAAAATTCAATCACTGAATTTAAGAATTTGTAAATATTTCACTCAAAGTTGTGTTAAGATTCAAGGAAAAATACAATGCCTTATATAGTCTACAAAGCTTGAAAAACTAAGGTGCAAATTCTATGTGGGAATAATTCACATCATATACGCCTTAAACTTAAAGAAGATGGGCTTTGGGCTTGTCTCAAAACTAAATAGAAAATAGTTTTGGGCTTTAGGCTTTTTTTTCTTAAAACATACTGAAAACAGTTTTAAAATAGCCCACAAATAGAATTAGATCCAAACAGCCCATTTAATCCCAATTGCAACACAACAAGGATTTAATGGTTAAGTCTTCATCCTTCTTCCATGAAACGTGCTCTATAAGACTTGCCAATATGAGATTCTTAACAGCTTCCCCAAACTTCTTCGTTTGTAATCTAGTGATTGGACCATCTTGAAGAACAAGTGGGTCTTCATTTTGAATAGCATTCTGGTTCATATCAACCACTTTTTGTATATAATTCTATTAGAGTTTACTCAAAATGGGGGTTTACAACTTTTTGTATATAATTGAGTAGTAGAGTTTACTAAAAAGGGGGTTTACAACTTTTTGTATATAATTGTAGTAGAGTTTACTCAAAACGGGGTTTTACAACATTTTGTACATAATTGTAGTAGAGTTTACTCAAAATGGGGGTTTAAAACTTTTTGTATATAATTGTAGTAGAGTTATTCAAAACAAGGGTTTATAACTTTTTGTATATAATTGTATAGCAAAGTTACTAAAAACAGGGGTTTACAACATTTTGTATATAATTCTAGTAAAGTTTACTCAAAATAGGGGTTTACAACTTTTTGTATATAATTGTATTAGAGTTTACTCAAAACAGGGGTTTACAACTTGTTGTATATAATTGTTGTAGAGTTTAATCAAAAAGGGGTTTACAAATTTTAGTATATAATTGTAGAAGAGTTTACTCAAAATAGGGGTTTACTACCTTTTGTATATAATAATATAGTAGTGCTTGCTTAAAACAGGGGTTTACACCTTTTTGAAAATGATTGTAGTAGAATTCACTCAAAATGGGGGTTTAAAACTTTTTGTATTTAAAATTATGATAGAGTTTACTCAAAACGGGGGTTTACAACTTTTTTTATATAATTGTATTAGTGTTTACTCAAAACAAGGGTTTACAACTTTTTTTATATAAAATTATTGTAGACATTACTCAAAACGGGGGTTTACAACTTTTTGTGTATAATTGTATTAGAGTTTACTCAGAATGGGGGTTTACAACTTTTCGTATGTAAGTGTAGTAAGGTTTTCTCAAAATCGGGGTTTACAACTTTCTGTATATAATTGTATTTGTGTTTACTCAAAATGGGGGTTTTAAAACTTTTTGTATATAAAATTATGGAAGAGTTTACTCAAAACGGGGGTTTAAAACTTTTTGTATATAAAATTGTTGTAGAGTTTACACAAAACGGGGGTTTACAACTTTTTGTATATAATTGTATTAGTGTTTACTCAAAACAGGGGTTTACAACATTTTGTTTATAATTGAAGTATAGTTTACTCAAAACAGGGGTTTACAATTTTTTGTGTATGATTATAGTAGAGTTTACACAAAACCGGAGTTTACAACTTTCTCTATATATTTTAGTAAATTTTACTCAAAACGGGGGTTTAAAACTATTTTATATAATTTTTAGTAGAGTTTAATCAAAAAGGTGGTTTACAACTTTTTTTATATAAAATTATAGTAGACATTACTCAAAACGGGGGTTTACAACTTTTTGTATATAATTGTATTAGAGTTTACTAAAAATTGGGGTTTACAATGTTTCGGATGTAAATGTAGTGATGATTTCTCAAAACGGGGGTTTACAACTTTCTGTATATAATTGTATTAGTGTTTACTCAAAACGGGGGTTTTACAACTTTTTGTATTTAAAATTAAAGTAGAGTTTAATCAAAACAGGGGTTTACAACTTTTTGTATATAAAATTATTGTAGAATTTACACAATACGACGGTTTACAACTTTTTATATATAATTGTATTAGTGTTAACTCAAAACGGGGGTTTACAACTTTCTGTATATAATTGTATATGTGTGTTTACTCAAAACGGGGGTTTACAACTTTTTGTATATAAAATTATAGTAGAGTTTACTCAAAACGGTGGTTTACAAGTTTTTGTATATTATTGTATTAGAGTTTACTCAAAATGGGGGTTTACAACTTTTTTTATATTGTATTAGTGTTTACTCAAAACAGGGGTTTACAACTTTTTATATATAATTGTGTTAGAGTTTACTCAAAATGGGGGTTCACAACATTTTGTATATAATTATAGTAATGTTTTCTCAAAAACCCTACAACTTTATGTATATAATTGTATTAGTGTTTAATCAAAACATGTGTTTTACAACTTTTTGTATATAAAATTATTGTAGAGTTTACTCAAAATGGGGGTTTACTACTTTTTGTATATAAAATTATTGTAGAGCTTACTCAAATTGGGGGTTTATAACTTTTTGTATATAATTGTATTAGTGTTTACTCAAAATGGGGGTTTACAGTAATTTTTTATATAATTGTAGTAAAGTTTTCTCAAAATAGGGGTGTACAACTTTTTATATATAATTGTATAGGTGTTTTCTCAAAACGGGGGTTTACAACTTTCTGTATATAATTCTATTAGTGTTTACCCAAAATGAGGTTTTACAACTTTTTGTATATAAAATTATAGTAGAGTTTACTCAAAACGGTGGTTTACAACTTTTTGTGTATTATTGTATTAGAGTTTACTCAAAACGGGGGTTTATAACTTTTTGTATATAATTGTTGTAGAGTTTAATCAAAACAGGGGTTTACACCCTTTTGTATATAATAATATAGTAGTGTTTACTCAAAACAGGGGTTTACAACTTTTTGAATATGATTATAGTTGAATTTACTCAAAACGGGGGTTTACAACTTTCTGTATATAATTGTATTAGAGTTTACTCAAAACGGGGGTTTTACAACTTTTTGTATTTAAAATTAAAGTAGAGTTATTCAAAATAGGGGTTTGCAACTTTTTGTTTAAAAAATTATTGTAGAGTTTTCACAATACGATGGTTTACAACTTTTTTTTATATAATTGTATTAGTGTTAACTCAAAACGGGGATTTACAACTTTCTGTATATAATTGTATTAGTGTTTACTCAAAATCGGGGTTTACAACTTTTTGTATATAAAATTATAGTAGAGTTTACTCAAAACGGTGGTTTACAACTTTTTGTATATTATTGTATTAGAGTTTACTCAAAATGGGGGTTTACAACTTTTTGTATATTGTATTAGTGTTTACTCAAAACAGGGGTTTACAACTTTTTGTATATAATTGTGTTAGAGTTTACTCAAAATAAGGGTTCACAACTTTTTGTATATAATTGTAGTAGTGTTTTCTCAAAACCCCTACAACTTTATGTATATAATTGTATTAGTGTTTAATCAAAACAGGTGTTTTACAACTTTTTGTATATAATATTATTGTAGAGTTTACTCAAAACGGGGGTTTACTACTTTTTGTATATAAAATTATTGTAGAGTTACTCAAAATAGGGGTTTACAACTTTTTTTTATATAATTGTATTAGTGTTTACTCGAAATGGGGGTTTACAACATTTTTTATATAATTGTAGTAATGTTTTCTCAAAATACGGGTTTACAACTTTTTATATCTAATTGTTTAAATGTTTTCTCAAAACGGGGGTTTACAACTTTCTATATATAATTCTATTAGTGTTTACTCAAAACGAGGGTTTACAAATTTTTGTATATAAAATTAAAGTAGAGTTTAATCAAAACAGGGGTTTACAACTTTTTGTATATAAAATTATTGTAGAATTTACACAATACGGCGGTTTACAACTTTTTATATATAATTGTATTAGTGTTAACTCAAAACGGGGGTTTACAACTTTCTGTATATAATTGTATATGTGTGTTTACTCAAAACGGGGGTTTACAACTTTTTGTATATAAAATTATAGTAGAGTTTACTCAAAACGGTGGTTTACAAGTTTTTGTATATTATTGTATTAGAGTTTACTCAAAATGGGGGTTTACAACTTTTTTTATATTGTATTAGTGTTTACTCAAAACAGGGGTTTACAACTTTTTATATATAATTGTGTTAGAGTTTACTCAAAATGGGGGTTCACAACATTTTGTATATAATTATAGTAATGTTTTCTCAAAAACCCTACAACTTTATGTATATAATTGTATTAGTGTTTAATCAAAACATGTGTTTTACAACTTTTTGTATATAAAATTATTGTAGAGTTTACTCAAAATGGGGGTTTACTACTTTTTGTATATAAAATTATTGTAGAGCTTACTCAAATTGGGGGTTTATAACTTTTTGTATATAATTGTATTAGTGTTTACTCAAAATGGGGGTTTACAGTAATTTTTTATATAATTGTAGTAAAGTTTTCTCAAAATAGGGGTGTACAACTTTTTATATATAATTGTATTGGTGTTTTCTCAAAACGGGGGTTTACAACTTTCTGTATATAATTCTATTAGTGTTTACCCAAAATGAGGTTTTACAACTTTTTGTATATAAAATTATAGTAGAGTTTACTCAAAACGGTGGTTTACAACTTTTTGTGTATTATTGTATTAGAGTTTACTCAAAACGGGGGTTTATAACTTTTTGTATATAATTGTTGTAGAGTTTAATCAAAACAGGGGTTTACACCCTTTTGTATATAATAATATAGTAGTGTTTACTCAAAACAGGGGTTTACAACTTTTTGAATATGATTATAGTTGAATTTACTCAAAACGGGGGTTTACAACTTTCTGTATATAATTGTATTAGAGTTTACTCAAAACGGGGGTTTTACAACTTTTTGTATTTAAAATTAAAGTAGAGTTATTCAAAATAGGGGTTTGCAACTTTTTGTTTAAAAAATTATTGTAGAGTTTTCACAATACGATGGTTTACAACTTTTTTTTATATAATTGTATTAGTGTTAACTCAAAACGGGGATTTACAACTTTCTGTATATAATTGTATTAGTGTTTACTCAAAATGGGGGTTTACAACTTTTTGTATATAAAATTATAGTAGAGTTTACTCAAAACGGTGGTTTACAACTTTTTGTATATTATTGTATTAGAGTTTATTCAAAATGGGGGTTTACAACTTTTTGTATATTGTATTAGTGTTTACTCAAAACAGGGGTTTACAACTTTTTGTATATAATTGTGTTAGAGTTTACTCAAAATAAGGGTTCACAACTTTTTGTATATAATTGTAGTAGTGTTTTCTCAAAACCCCTACAACTTTATGTATATAATTGTATTAGTGTTTAATCAAAACAGGTGTTTTACAACTTTTTGTATATAATATTATTGTAGAGTTTACTCAAAACGGGGGTTTACTACTTTTTGTATATAAAATTATTGTAGAGTTACTCAAAATAGGGGTTTACAACTTTTTTTTATATAATTGTATTAGTGTTTACTCGAAATGGGGGTTTACAACATTTTTTATATAATTGTAGTAATGTTTTCTCAAAATACGGGTTTACAACTTTTTATATCTAATTGTTTAAATGTTTTCTCAAAACGGGGGTTTACAACTTTCTATATATAATTCTATTAGTGTTTACTCAAAACGAGGGTTTACAAATTTTTGTATATAAAATTAAAGTAGAGTTTACTCAAAACGGTGGTTTACAACTTTTTGTGTATTATTGTAGTAGAGTTTACTCAAAACGGGGGTTTACAACTTTTTGTATATAATTGTTGTAGAGTTTAATCAAAACAGGGGTTTATAAATTTTAGTATATAATTGTAGTAGAGTTTACTCAAAATAGGGGTTTACAACCTTTTGTATATAATAATATAGTAGTGTTAACTAAAAAAAAGGGTTTACAACTTTTTGAATATGATTGTTGTTGAATTTACTCAAAATGGGGGTTTACAACTCTTCGTATTTAAAATTATGGTAGAGTTTTCTAAAAACGGGGGTTTACAACTTTTTGTATATAATTGTATTAGAGTTTACTCAAAATGGGGGTTTACAACTTTTCGTATGTAAATGTAGTAATGATTTCTCAAAACGGGGGTTTACAACATTCTGTATATAATTGTATTAGTGTTTACTCAAAACGGGGGTTTTACAACTTTTTGTATTTAAAATTAAAGTAGAGTTTACCCAAAACAGGGGTTTACAACTTTTTGTATATAAAATTATTGTAGAGTTTACACAATACGTCGGTTTACAACTTTTTGTATATTATTGTATTAGAGTTAACTCAAAATAGGGGTTTACAACTTTGTATATAATTGTATTAGTGTTTAGTCCAAACGGGGGTTTACAACTTTTTGTATATAAAATTATAGTAGAGTTTACTCAAAACGGTGGTTTACAACTTTTTGTATATTATTGTATAAGAGTTTACTCAAAATGGGGGTTTACAACTTTTTGTATATTGTATTAGTGTTTACTCAAAACAGGGGTTTACACCTTTTTGTATATAATTGTGTTAGAGTTTACTCAAAATGGGGGTTCACAACTTTTTGTATGTAATTGTAGTAATGTTTTCTCAAACCCCTACACCTTTATGTATTTAATTTTATTAGTGTTTAATCAAAACAGGTGTTTTACAACTTTTTGTATATAAAATTATTGTAGAGTTTACTCAAAACGGGAGTTTACTACTTTTTGTATATAAAATTATTGTAGAGTTTACTCAAAATGGGGGTTTACAACATTTTGTATATAATTGTATTAATGTTTACTCAAAATGGGTGTTTACAACATTTTTTTATATAATTGTAGAAAAGTTTTCTCAAAATAGGGGTTTACAACTTTTTATATATAATTGTATAAGTGTTTTCTCAAAACGGGGGTTTACAAGTTTCTGTATATAATTCTATTAGTGTTTACTCAAAATGAGGGTTTACAACTTTTTGTATATAAAATTAAAGTAGAGTTTACTCAAAACGATGGTCTACAACTTTTTGTGTATTATTGTATTAGAGTTTACTCAAAACGGGGGTTTACAACTTTTTGTATATAATTGTTGTAGAGTTTCATCAAAACAGGGGTTTACCAATTTTAGTATATAATTGTAGTAGAGTTTACTCAAAATAGTGGTTTACAACCTTTTGTATACAATAATATTGTAGTGTTTACTCAAAACAGGGGTTTACAACTTTTTGAATATGATTGTAGTTGAATTTACTCAAAACAGGGGTTTACAACTCTTTCTATTTAAAATTATGGTAGAGTTTACTCAAAACGGGGGTCTACAACTTTTTGTATATAATTGTATTAGAGTTTACTCAAAATGGGAATTTACAACTTTTCGTATGTAAATGTAGTAATGATTTGTCAAAATGGGGGTTTACAACTTTCTGTATATAATTGTATTAGAGTTTACTCAAAACGGGGGTTTTACAACTTTTTGTATTTAAAATTAAAGTAGAGTTATTCAAAATAGGGGTTTGCAACTTTTTGTCTAAAAAATTATTGTAGAGTTTTCACAATACGAGGGTTTACAACTTTTTTTATATAATTGTATTAGTGTTAACTCAAAACGGGGATTAACAACTTTCTGTATATAATTGTATTAGTGTTTACTCAAAACGGGGGTTTACAACTTTTTGTATATAAAATTATAGTAGAGTTTACTCAAAACGGTGGTTTACAACTTTCTGTATATTATTGTATTAGAGTTTACTCAAAATGGGGGTTTACAACTTTTTGTATATTGTATTAGTGTTTACTCAAAACAGGGGTTTACAACTTTTTGTATATAATTGTGTCAGAGTTTACTCAAAATAAGGGTTCACAACTTTTTGTATATAATTGTAGTAATGTTTTCTCAAAACCCCTACAACTTTATGTATATAATTGTATTAGTGTTTAATCAAAACAGGTGTTTTACAACTTTTTGTATATAATATTATTGTAGAGTTTACTCAAAATGGGGGTTTACTACTTTTTGTATATAAAATTATTGTAGAGTTACTCAAAATAGGGGTTTACAATTTTTTTTATATAATTGTATTAGTGTTAACTCGAAATGGGGGTTTACAACATTTTTTATATAATTGTAGTAATGTTTTCTCAAAATACGGGTTTACAACTTTTTATATATAATTGTTTAAATGTTTTCTCAAAACGGGGGTTTACAACTTTCTATATATAATTCTATTAGTGTTTACTCAAAACGAGGGTTTACAAATTTTTGTATATAAAATTAAAGTAGAGTTTACTCAAAACGGTTGTTTACAACTTTTTGTGTATTATTGTAGTAGAGTTTACTCAAAACGGGGGTTTACAACTTTTTGTATATAATTGTTGTAGAGTTTAATCAAAACAGGGGTTTATAAATTTTAGTATATAATTGTAGTAGAGTTTACTCAAAATAGGGGTTTACAACCTTTTGTATATAATAATATAGTAGTGTTAACTAAAAAAAAGGGTTTACAACTTTTTGAATATGATTGTAGTTGAATTTACTCAAAATGGGGGTTTACAACTCTTTGTATTTAAAATTATGGTAGAGTTTGCTCAAAACGGGGGTTTACAACTTTTTGTATATAATTGTATTAGAGTTTACTCAAAATGGGGGTTTACAACTTTTCGTATGTAAATGTAATAATGATTTTTCAAAACGGGGGTTTACAACATTCTGTATATAATTGTATTAGTGTTTACTCAAAACGGGGGTTTTACAACTTTTTGTATTTAAAATTAAAGTAGAGTTTACCCAAAACAGGGGTTTACAACTTTTTGTATATAAAATTATTGTAGAGTTTACACAATATGTCGGTTTACAACTTTTTGTATATAATTGTATTAGAGTTAACTCAAAATAGGTGTTTACAACTTTGTATATAATTGTATTAGTGTTTAGTCCAAACGGGGGTTTACAACTTTTTGTATATAAAATTATAGTAGAGTTTACTCAAAACGGTGGTTTACAATTTTTTGTATATTGTTGTATAAGAGTTTACTCAAAATGGGGGTTTACAACTTTTTGTATATTGTATTAGTGTTTACTCAAAACAGGGGTTTACACCTTTTTGTATATAATTGTGTTAGAGTTTACTCAAAATGGGGGTTCACAACTTTTTGTGTAATATTTTGAGTAAATTACAACATTTAAACAATTGTAAACAAAGTTAATATTTACAATACAATTATATAAAAGTTATCAAAAACAAGTTTATAAAACTTTTTTATACAAAATTTAAATTTCAGTAACTACAATAAATGTTAATAACTAAACATTTACAATAGTTTTACATTTTAACAATATATAAAAGTAAAAAGTTTACAAAAATTAAAAAGAGTTTACAACTTTTATATTCAATAAAACAAAAGTTTACATTTTTGTAAATAATATATACAAAGTTTAAACCTTTTGTAATACAAAAAAATTGTAAACCCAATTTACAATTATATAAAATATAAAAAACAAAAAACACAAAATAAGTTTACTCAAAATGGGTGTTTACAACTTTTTTTATATAATTGTGGAAAAGTTTTCTCAAAATAGGGGTTTACAACTTTTTATATATAATTGTATAAGTGTTTTCTCAAAACGGGGGTTTACAAGTTTCTGTATATAATTCTATTAGTGTTTACTCAAAATGAGGGTATACAACTTTTTGTATATAAAATTAAAGTAGAGTTTACTCAAAACGATGGTCTACAACTTTTTGTGTATTATTGTATTAGAGTTTACTCAAAACGGGGGTTTACAACTTTTTGTATATAATTGTTGTAGAGTTTAATCAAAATAGGGGTTTACCAATTTTAGTATATAATTGTAGTAGAGTTTACTCAAAATAGGGGTTTACAACCTTTTGTATACAATAATATTGTAGTGTTTACTCAAAACAGGGGTTTACAACTTTTTGAATATAATTGTAGTTGAATTTACTCAAAACAGGGGTTTACAACTCTTTCTATTTAAAATTATGGTAGAGTTTACTCAAAACGGGGGTTTACAACTTTTTGTATATAATTGTATTAGAGTTTACTCAAAATGGGAATTTACAACTTTTCGTATGTAAATGTAGTAATGATTTGTCAAAATGGGGGTTTACAACTTTCTGTATATAATTGTATTAGTGTTTACTCAAAACGGGGGTTTTACAACTTTTTGTATTTAAAATTAAAGTAGAGTTTACTCAAAACAGGGGTTTACAACTTTTTTTATATAAAATTATTTTAGAGTTTACACAATACGCCGGTTTACAACATTTTGTATATAATTGTATTAGTGTTAACACAAAACGGGGGTTTACAACTTTTTGTATATATAATTGTATTAGTGTTTACTCAAAACGGGGGTTTACAACTTTTTGTATATAAAATTATAGTAGAGTTTACTCAAAATGGTGGTTTACAACCTTTTGTATATTATTGTATTAGAGTTACTCAAAATGGGGGTTTACAACTTTTTGTATATTGTATTAGTGTTTACTCAAAACAGGGGTTTACAACTTTTTGTATATAATTGTGTTAGAGTTTACTCAAAAAGGGGGTTCACAACTTTTTCTATATAATTGTAGTAATTTTTTATAAAAACCCCTACAACTTTATGTATATAATTTTATTAGTGTTTAATCAAAACAGGTGTTTTACAACTTTTTGTATTTAAAATTATTGCAGAGTTTACTCAAAACGGGGGTTTACTACTTTTTGTATATAAAATTATTGTAGAGTTTACTCAAAATGGGGGTTTACAACTTTTTGTATATAATTGTATTATTGTTTACTCAAAATGGGTGTTTACAACATTTTTTTATATAGTTGTAGTAAAGTTTTCTCAAAATAGGGGTTTACAACTTTTTATATATAATTGTATAAGTGTTTTCTCAAAACGGGGGTTTACAACTTTCTGTATATAATTCTATTAGTGTTTACTCAAAATGAGGGTTTAAAACTTTTTGTATATAAAATTATAGTAGAGTTTACTCAAAACGGTGGTTTACAACTTCTTATGTATTACTGTATTAGAGTTTACTCTAAACGGGGGTTTACAACTTTTTGTATATAATTGTTGTAGAGTTTAATCAAAGCAGGGGTTTACAATTTTTAGAATATAATTGTTGTAGAGTTTACTCAAAATAGGGGTTTACAACCTTTTGTATATAATAATATAGTAGTGTTTACTCGAAATAGGGGTATACAACTTTTTGAATATGATTGTAGTTGAATTTACTCAAAACAGGGGTTTACAACTCTTCATAATTAAAATTATGGTAGAGTTTACTCAAAACGGGGGTTTACAACTTTTTGTATATAATTGTATTAGTGTTTACTCAAAATGGGGGTTTACAACTTTTTTTATATAAAATTATAGTAGACATTACTAAAAACTGGGGTTTAAAACTTTTTGTGTATAATTGTATTAGAGTTTACTCAAAATGGGGGTTTACAACTTTTCGTATATAAATGTAGTAATTTTTTCTCAAAACGGGGGTTTACAAACTTCTGTATATAATTGTATTAGTTTTTACTCAAAACGGGGGTTTTACAACTTTTTGTATATAAAATTATAGAAGAGTTTACTCAAAACGGGGGTTTACAACTTTTTGTATATAAAATTATTGTAGAGTTTACACAAAATGGGGGTTTACAACATTTTGAATATAATTGTATTAGTGCTTACTCAAAACGGGGGTTTACAACATTTTGTATATAATTGAAGTATAGTTTACTCAAAATAGGGGTTTACAACTTTTTTGTGTATGATTATAGTAGAGTTTACACAAAACCGGAGTTTACAACTTTCTCTATATATTTTAGTAAATTTTACTCAAAACGGGGGTTTAAAACTATTGTATATAATTTTTTAGTAGAGTTTAATCAAAACGGTGGTTTACAAATTTTTTAATATAAAATTATAGTAGACATTACTCAAAATGGGTGTTTACAAATTTTTGTATATAATTGTATTAGAGTTTACTCAAAATGGGGGTTTACAACGTTTCGGATGTAAATGTAGTGATGATTTCTCAAAACGGGGGTTTACAACTTTCTGTATATAATTGTATTAGTGTTTACTCAAAACGGGGGTTTTACAACTTTTTGTATTTAAAATTAAAGTAGAGTTTAATCAAAATAGGGGTTTACAACTTTTTGTATATAAAATTATTGTAGAGTTTACCCAATGCGGCGGTTTACAACTTTTTATATATAATTGTATTGGTGTTAACTCAAAACAGGGGTTTACAACTTTCTGTATATAATTGTATTAGTGTTTACTCAAAACGGGGGTTTACAACTTTTTCTATATAAAATTATAGTAGAGTTAACTCAAAACGGTGGTTTACAACTTTTTGTATATTATTGTATTAGAGTTTACTCAAAATCGGGGTTTACAACTTTTTGTATATTGTATTAGTGTTTACTCAAAACAGGGGTTTACAAATTTTTATATATAATTGTGTTAGAGTTTACTCAAAATAGGGGTTCACAACTTTTTGTATATAATTGTAGTAATGTTTTCTCAAAAACCCTACAACTTTATGTATATAATTGTATTAGTGTTTAATCAAAACAGGTGTTTTACAACTTTTTGTATATAAAATTATTGTAGAGTTTACTCAAAATGGGGGTTTACTACTTTTTGTATATAAAATTATTGTAGAGCTTACTCAAATTGGTGGTTTACAACTTTTTGTATATAATTGTATTAGTGTTTACTCAAAATAGGGGTTTACAGCATTTTTTATATAATTGTAGTCTAGTTTTCTCAAAATATGGGTGTACAACTTTTTATATATAATTGTATAGGTGTTTTCTCAAAACGGGGGTTTACAACTTTCTGTATATAATTCTGTTAGTGTTTACTCAAAATGAGGTTTTACAACTTTTTGTATATAAAATTATAGTAGAGTTTACTCAAAACGGTGGTTTACAACTTTTTTGTATTATTGTATTAGAGTATACTCAAAATGGGGTTTATAACTTTTTGTATATAATTGTTGTAGAGTTTAATCAAAACAGTTGTTTACAAATTTTATTATATAATTGTAGTAGAGTTTACTCAAAATAGGTGTTTACACCCTTTTGTATATAATGATATAATAGTGTTTACTCAAAATAGGGGTTTACAACTTTTTGAATATGATTATAGTTGAATTAACTCAAAACAGGGGTTTACAATTCTTTGTAATTAAAATTATGGTAGAGTTTACTCAAAACGGGGGTTAACAACTTTTTGTATATAATTGTATTAGAGTTACTCAAAATGGGGGTTTACAACTTTTCGTATGTAAATGTAGTAATGATTTCTCAAAACGGGGGTTTACAACTTTCTGTATATAATAATATTAGTGTTTTCTCAAAACGGGGGTTTTATAACTTTTTGTATTTAAAATTAAAGTAGAGTTTACTAAAAATAGGGGTTTACAACTTTTTGTTTAAAAAATTACTGTAGAGTTTTCACAATATGATGGTTTACAACTTTTTTTATATAATTGTATTAGTGTTAACTCAAAACGGGGATTTACAACTTTCTGTATATAATTGTATTAGTGTTTACTCAAAACGGGGGTTTACAACTTTTTGTATATAAAATTATAGTAGAGTTTACTCAAAACGGTGGTTTAAAACTTTTTGTACATTATTGTATTAGAGTTTACTCAAAATGGGGGTTTACAACTTTTTGTATATTGTATTAGTGTTTACTCAAAATAGGGTTTTACAACTTTTTGTATATAATTGTTTTAGAGTTTACTCAAAATGGGGGGTCACAACTTTTTGTATATAATTGTAGTAATGTTTTCTCAAAACCCCTACAACTTTATGTATATAATTGTATTAGTGTTCAATCAAAACAGGTGTTTCACAACTTTTTGTATATAAAATTATTGTAGAGTTTAGTCAAAACGGGGGTTTACTACTTTTTTTATATTAAATTATTGTAGAGTTACTCAAAATAGGGGTTTACAAATTTTTTTATATAATTGTATTAGTGTTTACTCGAAATGGGGGTTTACAACATTTTTATATAATTGTAGTAAAGTTTTCTCAAAATACGGGTTTACAACTTTTTATATATAATTGTATAAGTGTTTTCTCAAAACGGGGGTTTACAACTTTCTATATATAATTCTATTAGTGTTTACTCAAAATGAGGGTTTACAACTTTTTGTATATAAAATTAAAGTAGAGTTTACTCAAAACGGAGGTTTATAACTTTTTGTGTATTATTGTAGTAGAGTTTACTCAAAACGGGGGTTTACAACTTTTTGTATATAATTGTTGTAGTGTTTAATCAAAACAGGGGTTTACAAATTTTAGTATATAATTGTTGTAGAGTTTACTCAAAATAGGGGTTTACAACCTTTTGTATATAATAATATAGTAGTGTTTACTAAAAAAAAGGGTTTACAACTTATTGAATATGATTGTAGTTGAATTTACTCAAAACGGGGGTTTACAACTCTTTGTATTTAAAATTATGGTAGAGTTTGCTCAAAACGGGGGTTTACAAATTTTTGTATATAATTGTATTAGTGTTTACTCAAAATGGGGGTTTACAACTTTTTTTATATAAAATTATAGTAGACATTACTAAAAACTGGGGTTTAAAACTTTTTATGTATAATTGTATTAGAGTTTACTCGAAATGGGGGTTTACAACTTTTCGTATATAAATGTAGTAATGTTTTCTCAAAACGGGGGTTTACAAACTTCTGTATATAATTGTATTAGTGTTTACTCAAAACGGGGGTTTTACAACTTTTTGTATATAAAATTATAGAAGAGTTTACTCAAAACGGGGGTTTACAACTTTTTGTATATAAAATTATTGTAGAGTTTACACAAAATGAGGGTTTACAACATTTTGTATATAATTGTATTAGTGCTTACTCAAAACGGGGGTTTACAACATTTTGTATATAATTGAAGTATAGTTTACTCAAAATAGGGGTTTACAATTTTTTTGTGTATGATTATAGTAGAGTTTACACAAAACCGGAGTTTACAACTTTCTCTATATATTTTAGTAAATTTTACTCAAAACGGGGGTTTAAAACTATTGTATATAATTTTTTAGTAGAGTTTAATCAAAACGGTGGTTTACAACTTTTTTAATATAAAATTATAGTAGACATTACTCAAAACGGGGGTTTACAAATTTTTGTATATAATTGTATTAGAGTTTACTCAAAATGGGGGTTTACAACGTTTCGGATGTAAATGTAGTGATGATTTCTCAAAACGGGGGTTTAGAACTTTCTGTATATAATTGTATTAGTGTTTACTCAAAATGGGGGTTTTACAACTTTTTGTATTTAAAATTAAAGTAGAGTTTAATCAAAATAGGGGTTTACTACTTTTTGTATATAAAATTATTGTAGAGTTTACCCAATGCGGCGGTTTACGACTTTTTCTATATAAAATTATAGTAGAGTTAACTCAAAACGGTGGTTTACAACTTTTTGTATATTATTGTATTAGAGTTTACTCAAAATGGGGGTTTACAACTTTTTGTATATTGTATTAGTGTTTACTCAAAACAGGGGTTTACAACTTTTTATATATAATTGTGTTAGAGTTTACTCAAAATAGGGGTTCACAACTTTTTGTATATAATTGTAGTAATGTTTTCTCAAAAACCCTACAACATTATGTATATAATTGTATTAATGTTTAATCAAAACAGGTGTTTTACAACTTTTTGTATATAAAATTATTGTAGAGTTTACTCAAAATGGGGGTTTACTACTTTTTGTATATAAAATTATTGTAGAGCTTACTCAAATTGGGGGTTTACAACTTTTTGTATATAATTGTATTAGTGTTTACTCAAAATAGGGGTTTACATCATTTTTTATATAATTGTAGTCTAGTTTTCTCAAAATATGGGTGTACAACTTTTTATATATAATTGTATAGGTGTTTTCTCAAAACGGGGGTTTACAACTTTCTGTATATAATTCTGTTAGTGTTTACTCAAAATGAGGTTTTACAACTTTTTGTATATAAAATTATAGTAGAGTTTACTCAAAACGGTGGTTTACAACTTTTTGTGTATTATTGTATTAGAGTATACTCAAAATGGGGTTTATAACTTTTTGTATATAATTGTTGTAGAGTTTAATCAAAACAGTTGTTTACAAATTTTCTTATATAATTGTAGTAGAGTTTACTCAAAATAGGTGTTTACACCCTTTTGTATATAATAATATAATAGTGTTTACTCAAAATAGGGGTTTACAACTTTTTGAATATGATTATAGTTGAATTAACTCAAAACGGGGGTTTACAACTCTTTGTAATTAAAATTATGGTAGAGTTTACTCAAAACGGGGGTTAACAACTTTTTGTATATAATTGTATTAGAGTTACTCAAAATGGGGGTTTACAACTTTTCGTATGTAAATGTAGTAATGATTTCTCAAAACGGGGGTTTACAACTTTCTGTATATAGTAGTATTAGTGTTTACTCAAAACGGGGGTTTTACAACTTTTTGTATTTAAAATTAAAGTAGAGTTTACTAAAAATAGGGGTTTACAACTTTTTGTTTAAAAAATTATTGTAGAGTTTTCACAATATGATGGTTTACAACTTTTTTTATATAATTGTATTAGTGTTAACTCAAACGGGGATTTACAACTTTCTGTATATAATTGTATTAGTGTTTACTCAAAACGGGGGTTTACAACTTTTTGTATATAAAATTATAGTAGAGTTTACTCAAAACGGTGGTTTAAAACTTTTTGTACATTATTGTATTAGAGTTTACTCAAAATGGGGGTTTACAACTTTTTGTATATTGTATTAGTGTTTACTCAAAATAGGGTTTTACAACTTTTTGTATATAATTGTGTTAGAGTTTACTCAAAATGGGGGTTCACAACTTTTTGTATATAATTGTAGTAATGTTTTCTCAAAACCCCTACAACTTTATGTATATAATTGTATTAGTGTTTAATCAAAACAGGTGTTTTACAACTTTTTGTATATAAAATTATTGTAGAGTTTACTCAAAACGGGGGTTTACTACTTTTTGTATATTAAATTATTGTAGAGTTACTCAAAATAGGGGTTTACAACTTTTTTTATATAATTGTATTAGTGTTTACTCGAAATGGGGGTTTACAACATTTTTATATAATTGTAGTAAAGTTTTCTCAAATTACGGGTTTACAACTTTTTATATATAATTGTATAAGTGTTTTCTCAAAACGGGGGTTTACAACTTTCTATATATAATTCTATTAGGGTTTACTCAAAACGAGGGTTTACAACTTTTTGTATATAAAATTAAAGTAGAGTTTACTCAAAACGGAGGTTTATAACTTTTTGTGTATTATTGTAGTAGAGTTTACTCAAAACGGGGGTTTACAACTTTTTGTATATAATTGTTGTAGTGTTTAATCAAAACAGGGGTTTACAAATTTTAGTATATAATTGTAGTAGAGTTTACTCAAAATAGGGGTTTACTACCTTTTGTATATAATAATATAGTAGTGTTTACTAAAAAAAGGGGTTTACAACTTATTGAATATGATTGTAGTTGAATTTACTCAAAACGGGGGTTTACAACTCTTTGTATTTAAAATTATGGTAGAGTTTGCTCAAAACGGGGGTTTACAACTTTTTGTATATAATTGTATTAGAGTTTACTCAAAATGGGGGTTTACAACTTTTCGTATGTAAATGTAGTAATGATTTCTCAAAACGGGGGTTTACAACATTCTGTATATAATTGTATTAGTGTTTACTCAAAACGGGGGTTTTACGACTTTTTGTATTTAAAATTAAAGTAGAGTTTACTCAAAACAGAGGTTTACAACTTTTGTATATAAAATTATTGTAGAGTTTACACAATACGGCGGTTTACAACTTTTTGTATATAATTGTATTAGAGTTAACTCATAATAGGGGTTTACAACTTTCTGTATATAATTGTATTAGTTTTTACTCAAAACAGGGGTTTACAACTTTTTGTATATAAAATTATAATAGAGTTTACTCAAAACGGTGGTTTACAAATTTTTGTATATAATTGTGTTAGAGTTTACTCAAAATGGGGGTTCACAACTTTTTGTATATAATTGTAGTAATTTTTTCTAAAAACCCTTACAACTTTATGTATTTAATTTTATTAGTGTTTAATCAAAATAGGTGTTTTACAACTTTTTGTATATAAAATTATTGTAGAGTTTACTCAAAATGGGGGTTTACTACTTTTTGTATATAAAATTATTGTAGAGTTTACTCAAAATGGGGGTTTACAACTTTTTGTATATAATTGTATTGCTGTTTACTCAAAATGGGTGTTTACAACATTTTTTTTATATAATTGTAGTAAATTTTTCTCAAAATAGGGGTTTACAACTTTTTCTATATAATTGTATAAGTGTTTTCTCAAAACGGGGGTTTACAACTTTCTGTATATAATTCTTTTAGTGTTTACTCAAAATGAGGGTTTGAAACTTTTTGTATATAAAATTATAGTAGAGTTTACTCAAAACGGTGGTTTACAACTTCTTGTGTATTACTGTATTTGAGTTTACTCAAAACGGGGGTTTACAACTTTTTGTATATAATTGTTGTAGAGTTTAATCAAAGCAGGGGTTTACAAATTTTAGAATATAATTGTTGTAGAGTTTACTCAAAATAGGGGTTTACAACCTTTTTTATATAATAATATAGTAGTGTTTACTCAAAATAGGGGTTTACAACTTTTTGAATATGATTGTAGTTGAATTTACTCAAAACGGGGGTTTACAACTCTTTGTAGTTAAAATTATGGTAGAGTTTACTCAAAACGGGGGTTTTCAACTTTTTGTATATAATTGTATTAGTGTTTACTCAAAACGGGGGTTTACAACTTTTTTTATATAAAATTATAGTAGACATTACTAAAAACTGGGGTTTAAAACTTTTTGTGTGTAATTGTATTAAAGTTTACTGAAAATGGGGGTTTACAACTTTTCGTATATAATTGTAGTAATGTTTTCTCAAAACGGGGGTTTACAACCTTCTGTATATAATTGTATTAGTGTTTACTCAAAACGGGGGTTTTACAACTTTTTGTATATAAAATTATAGAAGAGTTTACTCAAAACGGGGGTTTACAACTTTTTGTATATAAAATTATCGTAGAGTTTACACAAAATGGGGGTTTACAACATTTTGTATATAATTCTATTAGTGTTTACTCAAAATGGGGGTTTACAACATTTTGTATATAATTGAAGTATAGATTACTCAAAACAGGGGTTTACAACTTTTTGTATATGATTATAGTAGAGTTTACTCAAAATGAAGTTTACAACTTTCTCTATATATTTTAGTAAGCTTACTCAAAACGGGGGTTTACAACTATTTTATATAATTGTTTAGTAGAGTTACTCAAAACGGTGGTTTACAAATTTTTGTATATAATATTATAGTAGAGTTTACACAAAATGGGGTTTACAACTTTTTGTATATAATTGTATTAGAGTTTACTCAAAATGGTGGTTTACCACCTTTTGTATATAATTATAGTAGAGTTTACTCAAAACGGTGGTTTACAACTTTTTGTATATAATTGTAGTCGAATTTATTCTAAATAGGGGTTTACAACTGTTTGTATATAATAATATATTAGAATTTACTCAAAAGGGGGGTTTACAACTTATCGTATATAATTATCGTAGAGTTTACTCAAAACGGGGGTTTATAACTTTTTGTAAATAAAATTATAGTTGATTTACTCAAAACGGGAAGTTTCCACTTTTTGTAATTTTATTAGTGTTTATTCAAAACCAGGGTTCACAACTTTTTGAATATAAAATTATTAGAGTTTACTTAAAGGAATGTTTACAACTTTTGTATATAATTGTAGTAGAGTTTACTCAAAACGGGGGTTTACAACTTTTGTATATAATTTTATAGTAGAGTATACTCAAAAGAGGGATTTACAACGTTTAGAATATAATTTTATTAGAGTTTACTCAAAATTAGGGTTTATAATATAGTAGAATTTACTCAAAAGGGGGTTTATAACTTTTTGTATATAATTGTAGTAGAGTTTACACTACTAGAATTTTCTGTTTTTCCGACTAAGAATTCCTACAAAATAAGGTTGTCGGAACATTCCAACGAAATATTGACGAGGTTGCGACAAAAAAACTGAATAAAAAAAAACTCAATTGCGACAATGTTCCGACGAAATTATTTCATTGGAAAGACACTCGTAGCTAATCTGTCGGAAGAAAGCCCGCGGAAATATCCCGCGTATTTTTAATACAACATATTTGTGAAATTAAATATCCCGCGTATTGTGTAATGAAATATCCGAATGTGTTTCCTACGAACTTCCGACGAAAAAACGTTTGTCGTAGCAAAATTTGTCGGAACTCCTTTAATCTTAAATTTCCGGATATACATCAGCAAGTGCTACCGACGAATTTCCGACGAACTATTAAGCTCGTCAGTAATCCGTAGGAATCGTCCACATATATCTACCCCTCATATATACTATCTGTTGGAAATTTGTCACTACTCCATAAATTTCCATACAACTTTCTACTGAACGAATTAACTTATAAAACATTAGAAACACGTTGTCTCATTGTTAACGAAGCGCACGTCAATTGATTATTAAATAAGTGGTAGAATATAAGATTTCGTGTGGTTTATTAAGATTTTCGTCGAAAGGTCGTTCAATGTTGTACCATGACGATGCCGCAAATCGTACGAGTCACTTATTATATATGATCGTACGATTGTATAACTACTACATACCAACATTTAAATATGAGTCCTTTATTATGATTGTAATTAGAAATAGTAATTTTTTAATAACAAATTAAAATAGTGATTTGAATTTTTAATGGGATATTTTCCATGTTATTACGGATTATACAACATGTTTTACCAAAAAGGGAAAGAAAATCATTAATAACATTATTTTTTTTTACTTTTTGTCCGAATTTGGTCGGAAAGTCTACTTAGTTCCTACGGTTTTATGACAAAGTAAGAAATCTCATCGGAAATTTGTCGGAAAATCCTTTGTAAATGTGATATTCATTCTTAATAAATGAACCACACGTCAATCAAAATTGAGGTGCTAGATTGCAAGAATTCGCGTAGTTTATTATTTCATTCATCTAATATCGATGTTGAATAAATTGTTACTTAGTGATAAATCATATTATAATCATTATAACTTATATATATGTATCATCAGATATAACAAATACTTATCATGGTGTAAATGCTAACATAATTTTTTATTGGTACGCATACCTAGTTATAAAAATTTAGAATTTATGTAAAAGACAGTCTTTTAGTTTGTTGAGGTATTTAGGATATTAATTATCTATCAGTCATTAGCTTAAAGTTTTGGGAGTGATAATAATTCAACATGCTATGAAAGTCGAAAATAACGGGAACAAATGACCGAGCTTCTACTGAGCCTTTCTTCTCTCCTCCCCGTGCGTCCGTTGCTATTGTTGCTGAGAAAAGCTCGAGATTGAAGAAGGTAACAATCTATAGTAATTCTCAATTGCATCGGATCAGGTAGGGCTGTAAGTGATCACTTGTGGTACTCTCGTATGCAATATGGTAAAAGATTCGACTCGATCTAGGGTTTTTCAAGTTCGAGCTCGAGTCGAACTACTTAGTTACTTAGTGGAGTCGAGCTTGATTTTTTTTTGAGGGCAAGCTTGATTTTTAAAAATACATTTCACAAGCAGCTCGCGAGCTTATTGACGTAAAACGAATTATCCAAAAATTGAACTAACGTACTATAGTAATTCAGTTTGGTTCGGCTAATGACTACTCCTAGTTCGGTTTACTATCGGTTACAGTCATTGTTGTAAATTGACCATATCTGAAACGAATTAAAAACTAAACCGTTATCCGAACTAATATAACTAGGGCTGACAAAATTTTCCGTAAAACATGACCTGCGTGCTCTTCATCATGTCCGGATTGTCTCCCGACCCGATTTGTGTGGTTTTTTCCGCCCTGATTATGTTCGAGACATATGTCGAGTGCGAAACCCAAACACGACCCAATATATATATATATATATATAATGATGATGATTATAATAATAAGAATCATCATCATAATAATACGATAATAATATATTTTTGGATTAAATGTTCCAAATTAAAAAAAATCCTCTTATTGACTTCACTGCATCGGTTTAGGGATTTTTCATTGCACCTTCTTCTCCAGCCGCCACTTCCACCCTCCATGGCTGTGACTTCCACCCTCTAGAGCCGCTTCTGATTTCGTTCACCCTTACTCCACCTTCACTGATCAACAAGCGAATCAGCGATTTGCAAGCTCTCCATTCCCGTTCTGCAAGCAGGTACGAACGATTTCGTTCTGAGTTTTTGATTGCTTTCTTTTCTTTGTACTTGAAGCACACATAAATAGATTACGGTGGTTAGTTTTAGAATTGATTATAGATTATGGTGGTTCTGGGTTTTTGATTGCTTTCTTCTCTTCATTCAAGTTTTAGTTTTAAAATTGATAAATAGATGACGTGAAATGGGTGTTTTTAGAAATTTCTTTTGAAATTGAAGGTGATTTTGTTGTAAAGGTCATTCTACTCATCAACAACGGAAAGATCATTCAACTGGTTATTTTTAGTTGATTCATGTATTTGTAGAACTCCATCCCCTGTAGTTAATCTTAAGACGTTTTTGAAATTTGTGGTTTTGATGCGTGTTGTTTAATAGTCCATAGAATTGCAGTACGTAATTTCTCTGTGTCTGAAAATTCTGAACAGATTGTAGGGATAATCTGTCGTTATATGTAATTTTTTTGATCAGGTTTCTTTCTGGTTCGGCTTACAGATTGGTATTAATCAGTCTGCCTTTTAGATTTGTTTATCGTTTCAGCATGTTTAGACGGTAACAATTCTTCTTATGTTTGCCAACACGAATTTGTTTTCAGAGGTAGTTTTTACATGTTGTAAATCAATTACCTTGGTGTGCAAACTGGTTTTTTTTTTTGAAAAGTTATGAAATTGTAGTGGTTAATTTTCCTTGTATCTCTTCACTATTGATACATAGTAAAAGAGACGTGTTGATACAAGTGGGTGTATCTCTAGAGTATTAAAATCAGTGTCCTGGTCAATGTTCTTACAATTACTCCTGGCTACTATATATGCATATTTAAATGATAATATTACACTACGCACATGTACTTTGAGTGTTGTATTATTATGTTATCATTTTTCATGTAAAGGGATAAGTAATACATATGCTTATGATTGCTTTTATAACCATAGTTGATAGTTGTACTGTTGCAAAATTTTGTTTGCCAGCCTTTTATTTGTAAAATAAGGTTGGTATCTTACTTAACAGAAATTGCAATTCACAAGGTTATGGTTTCACTTTTGTTAATATATGCATTATGCTGGATTGGTTCTTACGGTTTTGGAGTATTTTGACTTTAATACTATGTCTCATCATTATGATAATTTGCATATATATGATGAAAGCAATATGCATCTGATAACTTGCCATGATGTTTTCTTTTTGTTATACGTGCTAATAATGGTTGATTATATGCACAAACATGGATTTCAATATTGTTTAATTGTCTTTAATAGTTTTTAACATGTAGTTAATTACATTAGAAATCATTTACATGAATTTTATTCATGTTTTATATTGGTTTGCGGTCTTTTGATGATTTTCACTTTCATTATTTGATTGAGTCTGGGATGAAATTTGTATAGGATTGTTCCATTTTTTTTCCGTTAACTTATATGTGGATACATACCTTAAGTATTTTATGCAGGTGAAATCATGGTTGGTAAAGAGAATAAGCGTAAGGGCCATCAAAACACATCTCCAGAGATTGTTTCACTTTTGCAAGGGAAACATCAACGCAATGCTTGTCCTACTACTTCACTATCTTCTCAGGGACATCCAACACATACTACTTCACATGTCACTCGAGCGGTGTCTTCATCCCCGCCACAAGGAGCCTAGACACATTCCCCTCTGTCTGACCCAACATGTCTACATACCCCGCCTCCTACTATTAGATTGACAACACTAGGTCTTAGCGATTCACCATGTACTGATAATGGAGATAATGTGGATATCACGTCACAACCTCAATCTGCATCTACTTTACCTACTGTTTCATCTACCAAACCTTCATTGTCTGCCAAGAATGGCCAGTAAGTACAAGTACATTTCATTCTTTGTATAAATATTATTGTAGTTACTTACAGATGACTAGTAGGTACACTTTTTTCTTTCATATATATATATATATATATATATATATATATATATATATATATATATATATATATATATTTCGTATACAATATTCTCTGACCAAAATATACAATAGTGTTTTTGAATTGGGTTTGACATTGTTTTCGTTTCCAAAATAGTTTCATACCTCGAGATAAAAAGCCTACTAACATCATCGGTCAAGTGATTAAGAAAAAGTTTGATGGAGTTTGGCCAAAGTACAATCATGTTCCACCCGATGTGCGCCTGAAGTGGTGGGATGATTTCAAGGTACATATGTGAGAATCCATTTTTGTAACATATTTGAATGCTTATTGATACATATTTGATGTTTTATTTTTTTGTTTGTGCAGTCACATTGGTATATTTCTAAGGATGACGAGGGTCTTGTAAGATCACACTTTGAAAAGCGGACGGGTGAGAGACTAAGGGATATTCTCTATACGGCTCATAAACGCTATGATGCCACACACAAGATTCCGACCTGGATACCAGTTAAAGTGTTTGAAAAGTTGCTCGAGTATTGGGAAACTGAAGAATTTATAAGAGCTTCCAATGCAAATACATCAAATAGGAATCGCATTTCTGACGAGGGATTTCCGGTGGGCAGTACTCCGGAGGATCAAGATCTTTCCATGATACAAAAGTGACTATGGTACTACATTGGACTTTCGCTTTTATTGTTACATTGTTATTTTATTTCACTTGATTGTTACAAAGGTGAGTGTATGGTATGCGATACACATGCACCAAATACAGTCTTATCTATGCATGAGTCAGTCTTATCGATACGTACGCTCACCTTGCAGTCTATATATCATCTCCATCCACATGCTCACATTTTACTATACAACCAAGGAAGATCAGGATATGTTAATTGTCATCTTATGTTTTATGCTTCACAATGGTTGAGCTGTCTCATTTACACTGAGTTGGAAACTAGTGGTACAATCTAATTTAGATATGTGTATATTTTAAGGCTGCTGTGTTTGTAAGATATGAATTTGACTTGACTTGGGCTTTGTAGAGAATTAGGTGTAGGGGAGGGGGTGGTGAAGTAGGGTGTTGTTATGGGCCATGGTTAAAACAGTAAATGTTTTTTTTTCAAGAGGTGGTTTTCATCATGTAAAGTTAGACAGGTGCTATGAAGGCTTGAGCTGTGCTGAGTCACTTGGAAAAATGCCTGCTTTTGGGTTTTCTTCCTTTCAATTAAGTAGCTGCTTTCATTACATTATATTATTTGTTTCTTACCATTATTATATTACATCCAATGAGTTTTTGACAGGTTTTTTTTAATACATGATATTGAAATGACAATGAAAAAAAGACCTGTAGCTTATGATTTATAAAAGCTCATCTCAATTTCTCCATAACAAAATAGAATTTTATGTCCATGATAGGTGAGTAATTTATTTTGCATAACTTCATCTTTTCCTAAAAGTTTAGTAACTTCTAGATTTACTTTCACTAATTTTCATTTCCAACTTTTTCCTAGTTATTTGTTATCTACTTGGTGTGGGTTATAAACTTGTCATTTGTGGTTACGACTTTACTTCTACTTGAAACCGATCATAAGTTTGAAAGAACTTCGTTGTAATGATGGGTTAAATGTTTTTTAGGAAACGGTGCTGAAGCGTCCTGTTGCTATTGCGGAGGTGTTTATGTATACCCACTCAACCATGGATGATAATGAGCCTAGTGATGATAGTGCAGCAGTTATTGAGTTAATAACTTGAATATATGTGTTTAAAATGTGAATTTTGTTATGTAATGCATGACATAACATATACACATAATTTCTTACCTATAACTTGATTTTAAAAGGAATTACTTATTTCTTGGTTTTAGTTTCTTCATTGCTAGTAATGCATTCGTAATGGGTACATGACACAATATATTCATATTGAACGAAAGATATTGACAAACATATTATCTAAATCCTCACAGGAACTTTTTAAGGAAAAATGTCAAACGTCATGCAATATTTTAGGTAGAAAGATAGAATTCCAGATGATTTGTTACATGAAGAAGATAAAGTGTTTCTAGAATGCGCTGGGGGTGCAAAGAATGGGCGTGTGAAAGGATTGGGTAATTTATCTTTAGAGTACACTAGTGGATCGATTTCGCATTCGATGCCAAATGAGGTGCTTTCGCAACAAGTGTCACAGCTTTCAGAGGAAAATTCAAGGTTGCGGGAAGACCTTTCTGCTGTACGTGAAAGTTTGACTGAGGAAAGACAGAGAGCTGCTAAGGAGAGAGAGAAGTTCGCAGCCACACAATCTGCCACAGGCGGAGATATGAGGGATTGCACAGTTGGTCCAGGGCTTCTTTCATCCAGATGGTGATCGACATTGAGGATTATGGCATTAGATCTACACTCTCTTATGTGGCACACATTTTTTTTCAAGGCCACATTTTCTTTTGTATCTTACTGCTAATCTCTATAGAGCTTTTGTAGACTTGGTTGATGCATTAATTAAATATTATGTGTGCAGTTTTTTGTGGATTGAGTAATTAGCAATGCGAATATATTGTGATATTATATTTCATTTGGATAGGTGGTATTAATACAATTTACAAAAACAGGCTTTTTAAAAAATCATATTTGTGACAAAGTAGTGACGAATTTCGTCGGAAATCTGTTCGAAACCTGTAGAAATAGTGATAGCTACCAACAAAATAGTGACAATGTTCATCGGAAAATTGTCAGAACAATTAATAAAAAACCCGTCGGAAGTTTGTTGGAATACTGGACCAAAATTTTGTCGGAAATATCATCACTCACTTCGTCGGAAATTTGTCAGAAATATTGGTAGGAACTTTGTCGGTATTATTTGTAAGAATTTTGTCACTAACCGCGCCATAAATTTGTCAGTAACATTCGTAGGAAATTTTGTCGCTAAATTTGTCGGAGAATTTGTCAGAACGCGATTCCTACGTGCATTTTTCCGACAACGCATATTTCGTCGGAATTTCGTCGGAAACATGATTTTCTAACAAACTACCGACGGATTCTTCGGTAGGAAAAACAGAAAATTCTAGTAGTGTTACTTAAAATGGGGTTTTACAACATTTTGTACATAATTGTAGTAGAGTTTACTGAAAACGGGGGATTAAAACATTCTGTATATAATTGTAGTAGAGTTATTCCAAATAAGGGTTTACAACTTTTGGAATATATTGTTTAGTAGAGTTACTCAAAACAGTGGTTTACAACATTTTGTATATAATTCTAGTAAAGTTTACTCAAAAGAGGGGTTTATAACTTTTTGTATATAATTGTATTAGAGTTTTCTCAAAATAGGGGTTTACAACTTTTTGTATATAATAATATAGTAGTGATTACTCAAATTAGGGGTTTACAACTTTTTGAATATGATTGTAGTAGAATTTACTCAAAACATGGGTTTATAAATTTTTGTTTATAATATTATAGAGTTTACTCAAAATGGGGGTTTACAACTTTTTGTATATAATGGTAATGGAGTTTACTCAAAACAGGGGTTTGCAACTTTTTGTATATAATTGTAATAGAGTTAACTCAAAACGGGGGTTTACAACTTATTGTATATAATCGTATTAGTGTTTACTCAAACCGGGGGTTTACAACTTTTTGTATATAAAAATATAGTAGGGTGTACTCAAAACGGGGATTTACAAATTTTTGTATATAATTGTATTAGAGTTTATTCAAAATAGGGGTTTAAAACCTTTTGTATATAATTGTAGTAGAGTTTATTCAAAACGGTGGTTTACAAGTTTTTGTATAAAATTGTAGTAGAGGTTAATCTAAATAGGGGTTTACAACTGTTTGTATATAATAATATAGTAGAGTTTACTCGAAATGGGGGTTTACGACTTATCGTATATAATTGTAGAAGATTTTATTCAAAACGGGAGTTTACAACTTTTTGTAAATAAAATTATAATTAAGTTTACTCAAAATGGAGGGTTACAACTTTTTGTAATTGTATTGGTGTTTACTCAAAATGGGGGTTCACAAATTTTTGTATATAAAATTATATTAGAGTTTACTTAAAATGGGTGTTTACAACTTTTTGTATATAATTGTAGTAGAGTTTACTCAAAACGGGGGTTTACAAATTTTTGTATATAATTTTATAGTAGAGTTTACTCAAAACAGAGGTTAACAACTTTTGGTAAATATTTTGTATTAGATTTTACTCAAAATTAGGGTTTACAACATTTTGTATATAATTCTATTAGTGTTTACTCAAAACGGGGTTTACAACTTTTTGTATATAATTGAGTAGTAGAGTTTACTAAAAGGGGTGTTTACCACTTTTTGTATACATTTGTAGTAGAGTTTACTTAAATCGGGGTTTTACAACATTTTGTACATAATTGTAGTAGAGTTTACTCAAAACGGGGGTTTAAAACTTTATGTATATAATTGTAGTAGAGTTATTCAAAACAAGGTTTTTCAACTTTTTGTATATATTGTATAGTAGAGTTTACTCAAAATGGGGGTTTACAACATTTTGTATATAATTCTAGTCAAGTTTACTCAAAAGAGGGGTTTACAACTTTTTGTATATAATTGTATTAGAGTTTACTCAAAATAAGGGATTACAAATTTTTGTATATAATTGTTGTAGAGATTAATCAAAATAGGGGTTTACAAATTTTAGTATATAATTGTAGTAGAGTTTACTTGAAATAAGGGTTTACAACCTTTTCTATTTAGTAATATGGTAGTCTTTACTCAAAACGGGGGTTTACAACTTTTTGAATATGATTGTAGAAGAATTTACTCAAAACGGGGGTTTACAACTTTTGTATAGAATTGTGTTAGTGTTTACTCAAAACGGGGGTTTACAACTTTTTTTATATAAAATTATAGTAGACATTACTCAAAACGGGGGTTTACAACTTTTTGTACATAATTGTATTAGAGTTTACTCAAAATGGGGGTTTACAACTTTTCTTATGTAAATGTAGTAATGATTTCTCAAAACAGGGGTTTACAACTTTCTGTATATAATTGTATTAGAGTTTACTCAAAACAGGGGTTTACAACTTTTTGTATATAATTGTAGTAGAGTTAACTCAAAACGGGGGTTTACAACTTATCGTATATAATCTATTATTGTTTACTCAAAGCGGGGGTTCACAACTTTTTGTATATAAAGTTATAGTAGAGTTTACTCAAAACGGGGGTTTATAACTTTTTGTATATAATTGTATTAGAGTTTACTCAAAATGAGCGTTTACAATCTTTTGTATATAATTGTAGTAGAGTTTACTCAAAACGGTGGTTTACAACTTTTTGTATATAATTGTAACAGAGTTTACTCTAAATGGGGGTTTACAACTGTTTGTATATAATAATATAGTAGAATTTACTCAAAAGGGGGGTTTACAACTAATCGTACATAATTATAGTAGAGTTTAATTATAGTATAGTTTAATTATAGTAGGTGTTTACAACTTTTTGTAAATAGAATTATAGTTGAGTTTACTCAAAATGGGAAGTTACAACTTTTTGTAATTTTATTAGTGTTACTCAAAACGGGGGTTCACAACTTTTTGAATATAAAATTATTAGAGTTTACTTAAAGGGGTGTTTACAACTTTTTGTATATAATTGTAGTAGAGTTTACTCAAAACGGGGGTTTACAACTTTTTGTATATAATTTTATAGTAGAGTTTACTCAAAACAGGGACTTACAACTTTCGGAATATAATTGTATTAGAGTTTACTCAAAATTAGGGTTTACAATTTTTTGTATATAATTGATATAAACCAGATTGCTGTTCCAAATGATGATCCACTTGTTCTTGGAGATGTTCAACATGCATGTGATGTGATTATATTTATAAGTGTTTTATATAAAATGTTTTATTAATATATTATAGCCAAAATAAGAGCTGAAAATACTTATAAAGGAGGCGCCACTTTGAAGATAATATCAAGCTTGAAAGAATCAAGATACATTACATTTGGAGCATTCAATCTGGATGGCTGATCTTGGAGATGTTTGGGGCGCCACTTTGGAAGTAGTTTTTAGCAAGTCTTTTCATATTTTGGTTCATGAATTCTAGTCATTAATTACGCATAAGTCTTTACATATTTTGTTTCATGAATTCTAGTCATTAATTATGCACTTTAGTTATAAGAATTGTAGCTTATATAAGGCATTGTAATTTCCAAGTATGGGGGAGACGAAAAACTTTCAGTGAAAATGATAATGATATTTTGTGAGTTAATCATTTTACCTTGCTGATTAGGTGAAGTTGCTTAACTTTAGAATTTATCAAAGGATTGAGCATCCTTTGTGCGGCGTTCTCACTTAGGTATTTCTCGGGGTGCTGATTCTTCGAGGAAATTTAAGCTTGCTCAAATTTTTCCTATTGATACTCTTCAAATTAGATCCAAAACCATATCAATAATTCTATTAAAGTTTACTCAAAATGGAGGTATAAAACTTTTTGTATATAATTGAGTAGTAGAGTTTACTAAAAAAAAGGGTTTAAAAATTTTTGTATATAATTGTAGAAGAGTTTACTTAAAACGGGGTTTTACAACATTTTGTACATAAATTTAGTAGATTTTACTCAAAACGGGGGTTTAAAACTTTCTGTATATAATTGTAGTAGAGTTATTACAAACAAGGGTTTACAACTTTTTGTATATATTGTATGGTAGAGTTACTCAAAATGGGGGTTAATAATATTTTGTATATAATTATAGTAAACTTTACTCAAAAGAGGGGTTTACAACTTTTTGTATATAATTGTGTTAGAGTTTACTCAAAATAGGGGGTTTACAACTTTTTGTATATAATTGTTGTAGAGTTTAATCAAAACAAGTGTTTAAAAATTTTAGTATATAATTATAGTAGAGTGTACTTAAAATAAGGGTTTACAACCTTTTCTATTTAGTAATATAGTAGTGTTTACTCAAAACAGGGGGTTACAACTTTTTGAATATGATTGTAGTAGAATTTACTCAAAATGGGAGTTTAAAACTTTTTGTATTGAATTGTATTAGTGTTTATTCAAAATGTGGGTTTACAACTTTTTTTATATAAAAGTATAGTAGACATTACTCAAAATAGGGGTTTACAACTTTTTGTATATAATTGTATTAGAGTTTACTCAAAATGGGCTTTTCGTATATAAATATAGTAATGATTTCTCAAAACGGGTGTTTACTACTTTCTGTATATAATTGTATTAGTGTTTACTCATAACGGGGGTTTTACAACTTTTTGTATATAAAATTAAAGTAGAGTTTACTCAAAACAGGGTTTTCCAACTTTTTGTATATAAAAGTATTGTAGAGTTTACACAATACGGGTGTTTACAACTTTTTGTATATAATTGTATTAGTGTTTACTCAAAATGGGGGTTTACAACATTTTGTAGATAATTGTAGTAAAGTTTACTCAAAATAGGGGTTTACAACTTTTTGTATATAATTGTATAAGTGTTTTCTCAAAACGGGGGTTTACAACTTTCTATAAATAATTGTATTAGTGTTTACTCAAAACGGAGGTTTACAACTTTTTGTATATAAAATTATAGTAGAGTTTACTCAAAACGGTGGTGTACAACTTTTTGTATATTATTGTATTAGAGTTTACTCAAAACGGGGGTTGACAACTTTTTGTTTATTGTATTAGTGTTTACTCAAAATAGGGGTTTACAACTTTTTGTATATAATTGTGTTAGAGTTCTCAAAATGGGGGTTTACAACTTTTACTATGTAATTGTAGTAATGTTTTCTCAAAATAAGGGTTTACAACTTTTACTATATAATTGTAGTAAAGTTTTCTCAAAATAGGGGTTTACAACTTTATGTATTAGTGTTTACTCAAAATGGGGGTTTTACAACTTTTTGTATATATAATTTGAGTAGAGTTTACTCAAAATGGGGGTTTACAACTTTTTGTATATAAAATTATTGTAGAGTTTACTCAAAATGGGGGTTTACAACTTTTTGTATATAATTGTATTAGTGTTTACTCAAAATAGGGGTTTACAACATTTTTTATATAATTGTAGTAAAGTTTACTCGAAATAGGGGTTTATAACTTTTTATATATAATTGTATAAGTGTTTTCTCAAAACGGGGGTTTACAACTTTCTGTATATAATTCTATTAGTGTTTACTCAAAACGGGGGTTTACAAATTTTCGTATGTAAAATTATACTAGAGTTTACTCAAAACGGTGGTTTACAACTTTTTGTGTATTATTGTATTAGAGTTTACTCAAAACGGGGGTTTACAACTTTTTGTATATAAAATTATAGTAGGGTTTACTCAAAATAGGGGTTTACAGCATTTTGTGTATAGTTGTTTTAGTGTTTACTCAAAACGGGGGTTTACAACTTTTTGGATATAATTGTAGTAGAGTTTACTCAAAACGGGGGTTTACAACTTTTTTACTCAAAATGGGGTTTACAACTTTTTGGAAATAATTGTATTAGAGTTCAGTCAAAATGGGGGTTTACAACTTTTTGTATATAATTGTTTTAAAATTTACTCAAAACGGGGGTTTACAACTTTTTGTATATAATGGTATTAGTGTTTACTCAAAACGGGGGTTTGCAACTTTTTTTATATAAAATTATAGTAAACTTTACTCAAATCGGGGGTTTACAACTTTTCGTATATAATTGTAGCACAGTTTACTCAAAATGGTGGTTTTAAACTTTTCGTATATAATTGTCGTAGAGTTTACTCAAACGGGGGTTTACTACTTTTTGTATATAAATTTATAGTAGAGTTTACTCAAAAAGAGGGTTTACAACTTTTTGTATATAATTGTATTAGTGTTTACTCAAAATGGGGGTTTACAACTTCTTGTACCTTATAATTGTATTGGAGTTTACTCAAAACGGGGGTTTACAACTTTTTGTATATAATTGAGTATAGTTTAATCAAAATGGGGTTTTATTATTTTTTGTATATAATTGTAGTATAGTTTACTCAAAACTGGGGTTTACAACTTTTTGTATATAATATTATGGTATAGTTTACTCAAAACGGGGGTTTACAACTTTTTGTATATAATTGTATTAGAGTTTACTCAAAACGGGGGTTTACAGGAGATGCAATTTTGTCATTAAAGGATACTTATAATGAGGAGACCAAAAATATTTTATTGGTTTATGACCATGTTTTTTTCTCCTCATTACTAGTCACATTTCTCCTCATTAGATTTCAATAAAAACATTTCTCCTCATTAACTTGTAAAAAAACCTTTGTTTATATCATTTTAAACAAAAACCTGAACTTACTCAACAAAAACAATTTTTTTTTATAAAAATAATAAAAATAAAAACCAATCCCATTCATCGTTCTCAACCAAATTATTTGAACCCTAAAAAACCACAACGCCATTCCGATTATCCCCTCATCTTGAGATGCCGCCGCCTTCTTCCATCTATTCCCCGTTGTAAATACGTAAATCCGGCCAATTTCCGTTGGAAAAAGATCGATTTCTTTTGTAAAGCCATAAAGACGGACTCTTTCCGTCGAGGTCTCTGTTCCACTTTCTTCAAAACAACTGGAAAATAGTCTTCACGTTTGTAACCAGAAAACCAGGTAAGCTTCGTGAATCCTTCATAAAGCATAATTTTAAAGCTCCGTGAATCTTCATTTGGGCAATTCCGACCTGTTTAGGTTTAGAGATTTGGGCGGCCGACACCACCCTCGTCAAATTTCTACTTTGTGAACAAGACGCTGCTGATTGTAGATTAGGAATACAATTAAAATCAGCAAAGAATGACTTGCAGTCCGGTGAAAATAGGCCATTCAATACTACCGCTCCTAGACGTCTTCTCCCGACCTTTACTTCTAGGTTGCTCTTTCCTAATGCACTATTAACTGGGGTCGAAAGCTTGTGTTTGCTAGTCTGATTCAAGAAATGAGAGGTTTTGATATACGGGTTAGTTCGAATGAGATGACTTGGAACATGGAGAATCGTGATGGGAACTTGGGTACACCAATAACATTTGTGCGGCCTGCTACAGAGGATTATGTTGATGCGGCTGTTGAAGCAATTAAGGTTGGCAGGGTCATTGTTGTGCCTACTGATACCCTTTATATACCCTTTATGGGTTTGCTTGTGATGTTTGATCCGTGGAAGCATTTAATCGGATTTATGAGATTAATGGACATAAGTACACAAGTCCTCTCGCAATATGTGTTGGAGACATTGAGGACATAAGACATTTTGCTCTCAAGGGCCATTTGCCTCTAGTTTGCTGAGTTTTCTCCTTCATGGATTGATCAAGTGGTTTTACACCAACTAGTAAGTATGTCATTCTTGAATCTATTGATTCGGTTGTGGTGTGTTTGCATTTATATTTTCTCTTTTCAGGATTGATTTACCTACTTATTGTCTTTAATGCAGCCACTTATTGTTCCTTAGTTGGGCCCTGATGTGAACTTTTCGTACACTTCGCACAAGGCAATTAATGAATACAAGGAGGCTAATGTGGTATGCATACTAGCATATCTATACATTGTTTTTCAAGTTGTATGGAATTCTATTTGTCATTCTGTAGTTTGGTCAATGATCGTATTTAAGGCCTTATTTATTTGCATTATCTTAGAGAGCATGTCTTTTTGTGCGGCCTGCTACAGAGGATTATGTTGATGTGGCTGTTGAAGCAATTAAGGTTGGCAGGGTCATTGTCGTGCCTACTGATACCCTTTATATACCCTTTATGGGTTTGCTTGTGATGTTTGATCCGTGGAAGCATTTAATCGGATTTATGAGATTAAAGGACATAAGTACACAAGTCCTCTCGCAATATGTGTTGGAGACATTGAGGACATAAGACGTTTTGCTCTCAAGGGCCATTTGCCTCTAGTTTGCTGATTTTTCTCCTTCATGGTTTGATCAAGTGGTTTTACACCAACTAGTATGTATGTCATTCTTGAATCTATTGATTTGGTTGTGGTGTGTTTGCATTTATATTTTCTCTTTTTAGGATTGATTTACCTACTTATTGTCTTTAATGCAGCCACTTATTGTTCCTTAGTTGGGCCCTGATGTGAACTTTTCGTACACTTTGTACAAAGCAATTAATGCATACAATGAGGCTAATGAGGTATGCATACTAGCACATCTATACATTGTTTTTCAAGTTGTATGGAATTCTATTTGTCATTCTGTAGTTTGGTCAATGATCATATTTAAGGCCATATTTATTTGCATTATCTTAGAGAGCATGTCTTTTTGTGGATCTATGTGGGATATTAGTCAGAATTCAGATTCATAAAGAGTCCTCTTTAGCTTATACTACTACATGGGATACTTGTCTCAATTCATATTCATATAGTGTCCTCTTTTTGTATGTGTACCATGGGCAAGCTTCATGATCTCACTTTCTTTGATCAAAACATGTAGAAAGCATTGTATGCCTTGTGAAAGGCATGCAACCTTATTGCTTACTATCTTGTATTTCTTATTTTAGTGCTTTGTCATTGACCTAATATTGTAAGTGAAAGATGCTACTTGGTCAAATTCTTGTGGGCCAATGAACCGAGAAATCGAATATTGCAGTAATGGAATCTTTATTGATTGGCATGACACTGACAATAATGCAAAGGGTTATGTTAGGGAAAAAGTTGCAAACATGGTTTTCGTTGATTTATCTGTAAAGCCGATAGTAATGTCAGCTATTATTTCAGTGATTGATAAGTTTAATTTCACCGAACTCGAAGAGAGAAAAGTGAAAGTTGGTACCAAAGAGGCATTAGAGCTATTGAAGATTTCAGTCCAAAGTGATGTATTCCTCGAGACGAAGAAGGAAGAGTTCGAAGAACAAGGTATAAAATTATATTTTTTACTACACATATTAAGATTTTTCAAAGTAGATATTTTAAATAAATAAAATTTGTAGTATTTCCCCTATTATATTAATCGTAGAAACTGTATTTTGTCTGCAGGCAATGTGCAGATAAAAATTCAATTCATTGACATCGAACTTATAGGTATGGGGCTGATTTTGCTCAGGAATTAGTGAACTGCATTCTAAAGAGATCCTTATTCTCAACTTGATATCGAACTTATCTCATTTTTTTGCTTGTCTTTCTCTTTCAGCTTTTGTGATGACATTTGGTTTCTAGCACTTAAAATTTTTGAGGCGATCATTCAAATTTTTGGTTAACCATTAAATTAAATAATTCTTTTATTCTTGTTAATATGCGTTTTCAATATTTCAATAGTGTTACATTTTATTGGTTCTTTCTAAGCTGATTTATGGTCTTTCTCATGTATTTGTGTTTAGAAATGTCATATACTTCTTGTGGGTACCAGACGAGGAAGAATCCAATGAAGATGAGGATGACGATGTACAGAAGCAGCAAAAATATCTATTTTTCCTCTACTGGGACATAAATCAAGTAAATACCCCCTTATATAGATCAGACAATTTACTGCTGTTAATCTATATGGTTGAGAGATTGTGCGTTATCATATTAATTATATCCTAGGATGTTGTAGTATGTAAGAATATTTTGGAAGTAGTTATTTTGTAGTAACGACCAAAGCAACATGTTTTTTTGGGATGTAACTTATCTTTTGGAAATAAACGATCGTTGTGTATATTGATGTATTTAAATAGTATAAAGCTTATGAAGATGTAAATCTTTTTTGTTTAAGATTACATAAAAGTACAACAATGTTTTGACGGGTCAATTGCCTTATAATGATGAGATGTATCATAAATATTTCATGTTTGATGTGGAGGAAATGGCCTTTTAACGAGGAGTAGTGTTGTATTGAATTTTTATTAATGAGGAGTAAATGACTAGATAGTGAGGAGATTAGTCATCATTAAAAATAATTTTAATGAGGAGCAAATATTCTCATTAAATGTATGATTTAATTAATGAGGAGATTCAATTCTCCTCATTATATACCTTTAACTAGAGAAGCTGCAATGAGGAGTGGTTTCTCCTCATTAAACGTCTTTAATGAGGAGTGGTTTCTCCTCATTAAACGTCTTTAATGAGGAGAAATTGACAATTAATGAGGAGAATTCTACTCATTAAAAGCCGAATTTGTTGTAGTGAACTTTTTGTATATAAAATTACTATAGAGTTTACACAATACGGGATTTTATAACTTTTTGTACATAATTGTATTAGTGTTTACTCAAAATGGGGGTTTACAACATTTTGTATATAATTGTAGTAGAGTTTACTCAAAATAAGGGTTTACAACTTTTTGTATATAATTGTATAAGTGTTTACTCAAAACGGGGGTTTACAACTTTCTATATATAATTGTAGTAGAGTTTACTCAAAACAGGGGTTTACAACTTTTTGTATATAATTGAATAGTAAAGTTAACTCAAAAAGGGGTTTACAACTTTTTGTATATAATTGTAGTAGAGTTTACTCAAAATGGGGGTTTACAACATTTTTAATATAATTGTAGTAGAGTTTACTCAAAAAGGGGTTTACAACATTCTGTATATAATTATAGTAGAGTTACTCAAAACAAGGGTTTACAACTTTTTGTAAATAATTATATTGTAGAGTTTACTCAAAACGGGGGTTTACAACTTTTTGTATATTATTGTATTAGAGTTTACTCAAAATGGGGGTTTACAACTTTTTGTATATAAGTGTATAGTAGTTTTTACTAAAACGGGGGTTTACAACTTTTTGTATATAATTGTAGTAGAGTTTACTCAAAACAGGGTTTTACAACATTTTGTACATAATTTTAGTAGAGTTTACTCAAAACTGGGTTTAAAACTTTATGTATATAATTGTAGTAGATTTACTCAAAACAAGGGTTTACAACTTTTTGTATATAATTGTATTAGAGTTACTCAAAACAGGGGTTTACAACATTTTGTATATAATTATAGTAAAGTTTACTCAAAATAGGGGTTTACAACTTTTTGTATATAATTGTATTAGAGTTTACCAAAACAGGGGTTTACAACTTTTTGTATATAATTTTAGTAGAGTTTAATCAAAACAAGGGTTTACAAATTTTAGTATATAATTGTAGTAGAGTTTACTTAAAATAAGGGTTTACAACCTTTTCTATTTAGTAATATAGTAGTGTTTACTCAAAATAGGGGTTTACAACTTTTTGAATATGATTGTAGTAGAATTTATTCAAAACGGGGGTTTACAACTTTTTGTATAGAATTGTATTAGTGTTTACTCAAATCGGGGGTTTACAACTTTTTTTATATAAAACTATAGTAGACATTACTCAAAACAGGGGTTTACAACTTTTTGTATATAATTGTATTAGAGTTTACTCAAAATGGGGGTTTACAACTTTTCATATGTAAATGTAGTAATGATTTCTCAAAATGGGGGTTTACAACTTTTTGTATATAATTGTATTAGTGTTTACTCAAAACGGGGGTTTTACAACTTTTTGTATATAAAAATAAGTAGAGTTTACTCAAAACAAGGGTTTACAACTTTTTGTATATAAAATTATTGTAGAGTTTAACACAATACGGGGGGTTTACAACTTTTTGTATATAATTGTATTAGTGTTTACTCAAAACGGGGGTTTACAACTTTTTGTATATAATTGTATTAGTGTTTACTCAAAACGAGGGTTTACAACTTTTTGTATATAAAATTATAGTAGGGTTTACTTAAAACGGTGGTTTACAACTTTTTGTATATTATTGTGTTAGAGTTTACTCAAAACAGGGGTTTACAACTTTTTATATATTGTATTAGAGTTTACTCAAAACAGGGGTTTACAACTTTTTGTATATAATTGTGTTAGAGTTTACTCAAAATGGGGGTTTACAACTTTTTGTATATAATTGTAGTAGAGTTTACTCAAAAGCTTTACAACTTTTTGTATATAATTGTATTAGAGTTTACTCAAAACGGGGGTTTTACAACTTTTTGTATATAATATTATTGTAGAGTTTACTCAAAACGGGGGTTTACAACTTTTTGTATATAATTTTATTGTAGAGTTTACTCAAAATGGGGGTTTACAACTTTTTGTATATAATTGTAGTAGAGTTTACTAAAAATGGGTGTTTACAATAATTTTGTATATAATTGTAGTAGAGTTTACTCAAAATAGGGGTTTACAACTTTTTATATATAATTGTATTAGAGTTTTCTCAAAATGGGGGTTTACAACTTTCTGTATATAATTGTATTAGTGTTTACTCAAAATGAGGGTTTACAACTTTTTGTATACATAATTATAGTAGAGTTTACTCAAAACGGTGGTTTACAACATTTTTGTATTATTGTATTAGAGTTTACACAAAACGGGGGTTTACAACCTTTTGTATATAATTGTTGCAGAGTTTAATCAAAATAGGGGTTTACAAATTTTAATATATAATTGTAGTAGAGTTTACTCAAAATAGGGGTTTACAATCTTTTGTATATAATAATATAGTAGTGTTAACTCAAAACAGGGGTTTACAACTTTTTGAATATGATTGTAGTTGAATTTACTCAAAACATGGGTTTACAACTTTTTGGTGTTTACTCAAACATGGGGATTACAACTTTTTCTATATAAAATTATAGTAGAGTTTACTCAAAACGGGGGTTTACAACTTTTTGTATATAAAATTATAGTAGAGTTTACTCAAAACAGGGGTTACAACTTTTTGTATATAATTGTATTAGAGTTTACTCAAAATGGTGGTTTACAACCTTTTGTAAATAATTATACAAAAGTTTACTCAAAACGGTGGTTTACAACTTTTTGTATATAATTGTAGTCGAGTTTACTCTAAATAGGGGTTACAACTGTTTGTATATAATAATATAGTAGAATTTACTCAAAAAGGGGGGTTTACAACTTATCATATATAATTATTGTAGAGTTTACTCAAAACGGGGGTTTATAACTTTTTGTAAATAAAATTATAGTTGAGTTTACTCAAAACGGGAAGTTTCCACTTTTTGTAATTTTATTAGTTATTCAAAACCAGGGTTCACAACTTTTTGAATATAAAATTTTTAGAGTTTACTTAAAGGGGTGTTTACAACTTTTGTATATAATTGTAGTAGAGTTTACTCAAAACGGGGGTTTACAACTTTTGTATATAATTTTATAGTAGAGTTTACTCAAAACAGGGGTTTACAACGTTTTGTATATAATTTTATTAGAGTTTACTCAAAATTAGGGTTTACAACTTTTTGTATATAATTGTATTAGAGTTTACTCAAAACGGTGGTTTACAACTTTTTATATATAATTGAGTAGTAGAGTTTACTAAAAAGGGGGTTTACAACTTTTTGTATATAATTGTAGTAAAGTTTACTCAAAACGGGGTTTTACAACATTTTCTATATAATTGTAGTAGAGTTTACTCAAAACGGGGGATTAAAACTTTCTGTGTATAATTGTTGTAGAGTTATTCCAAACAAGGGTTTACAACTTTTTGTATATATTGTTTAGTAGAGTTACTCAAAACAGTGGTTTACAACTTTTTGTATATAATTGTAGTAAAGTTTACTCAAAAGAGGGGTTTACAACTTTTTGTATATAATTGTATTAGAGTTTACTCAAAATAGGGGTTTACAAATTTTTGTATATAATTGTAGTAGAGTTTACTCAAAATAGGGGTTTACAACTTTTTGTATATAATAATATAGTAGTGTTTACTAAAAACAGGGGTTTACAACTTTTTGTATATAATTGTAGTAGAATTTACTCAAAATAGGGGTTTACATATTTTTGTATATAATATTATAGTAGAGTTTACTCAAAATGAGGGTTTACAACTTTTTGTATATAATTGTATTAGAGTTTACTCAAAACAGGGGTTTACAACTTTTTGTATATAATTGTAATAGAGTTAACTCAAAATGGGGTTTTACAACTTTTTGTATATAATTGTATTAGTGTTTACTCAAACCGGGGGTTTACAACTTTTTGTATATAAAAATATAGTAGAGTTTACTCAAAATGGGGGTTTACAAATTTTTGTATATAATTGTATTAGAGTTTACTCAAAATAGGGGTTTAAAACCTTTTGTATATAATTGTAGTAGAGTTTACTCAAAACGGTGGTTTACAACTTTTTGAATAAAATTGTAGTAGAGTTTACTCTAAATAGGGGTTTACAACTTTTTGTATATAAAATTATAGTAGAGTTTACTCAAAATGGGGATTTACAACTTTTTGTATATAATTGTATTAGAGTTTACTCAAAATAGGGGTTTAAAACCTTTTGTATATAATTGTAGTAGAGTTTATTTTAAACGGTGGTTTACAACTTTTTGTATAAAATTGTAGTAGAGGTTAATCTAAATAGGGGTTTACAACTGTTTGTATATAATAATATAGTAGAGTTTACTCAAAATGGGGGTTTACAACTTATCGTATATAATTGTAGTAGATTTTACTCAAAACGGGGGTTTACAACTTTTTGTAAATAAAATTATAGTTGAGTTTACTCAAAATGGAGGGTTACAACTTTTTGTAATTGTATTGGTGTTTACTCAAAACGGGGGTTCACAACTTTTTGTATATAAAATTATATTAGAGTTTACTCAAAAGGGGTGTTTACAACTTTTTGTATATAATTGTAGTAGAGTTTACTCAAAACGGGGGTTTACAAATTTTTGTATATAATTTTATAGTAGAGTTTACTCAAAACAGAGGTTTACAACTTTTGGTAAATATTTTGTATTAGATTTTACTCAAAATTAGGGTTTACAACGTTTTGTATATAATTCTATTAGTGTTTACTCAAAACGGGGGTTTACAACTTTTTGTATATAATTGAGTAGTAGAGTTTACTAAAAGGGGTGTTTACAACTTTTTGTATATAATTGTAGTAGAGTTTACTTAAAACGGGGTTTTACAACATTTTGTACATAATTGTAGTAGAGTTTACTCAAAATGGGGGTTTAAAACTTTATGTATATAATTGTAGTAGAGTTATTCAAAACAAGGTTTTTCAACTTTTTGTATATATTGTATAGTAGAGTTTACTCAAAACAGGGGTTTACAACATTTTGTATATAATTCTAGTAAAGTTTACTCAAAAGAGGGGTTTACAACTTTTTGTATATAATTGTATTAGAGTTTACTCAAAATAGGGGTTTACAACTTTTTGTATATAATTGTTGTAGAGTTTAATCAAAACAGGTGTTTACAAATTTTAGTATATAATTGTAGTAGAGTTTACTTGAAATAAGGGTTTACAACCTTTTCTATTTAGTAATATAGTAGTGTTTACTCAAAACCGGGGTTTACAACTTTTTGAATATGATTGTAGTAGAATTTACTCAAAACAGGGGTTTACAACTTTTTGTATAGAATTGTATTAGTGTTTACTCAAAACGGGGGGTTTACAACTTTTTGTATATAATTGTATAAGGGTTTTCTTAAAACCGGGGTTTACAACTTTCTGTATATAATTGTATTAGTGTTTACTCAAAACGGGGGTTTACAACTTTTTGTATATAATTGAATAATAGAGTTTACTAAAAAGGGGGTTTACAACTTTTGTATATAATTGTAGTAGAGTTTACTCAAAATGGGGGTTTAAAACTTCTGTATATAATTGTAGTAGAGTTATTCAAAATAAGGGTTTACAACTTTTTGTATATATTGTATAGTAGAGTTACTCAAAACAGGGGTTTACAACATTTTGTATATAATTCTAGTAAAGTTTACTCAAAATAGGGGTTTACAACTTTTTGTATATAATTGTATTAGAGTTTACTCAAAATAGGGGTTTACAACTTTTTGTATATAATTGTTGTAGAGTTTAATCAAAACAGGGGTTTACAAATTTTAGTATATAATTGTAGTAGAGTTTACTTAAAATATGGGTTTACAACCTTTTGTATATAATAATATAGTAGTGTTTGGTTTACAACTTTTTGAATATGATTGTAGTAGAATTTACTCAAAATGAGGGTTTACAACTTTTTGTATATAATTGTATTAGTGTTTACTCAAAACGGGGGTTTACAACTTTTTTTTATATAAAATTATAGTAGACATTACTCAAAACGGGGGTTTACAACTTTTTGTATATAATTGTATTAGAGTTTACTCAAAATGGGGGTTTACAACTTTTTATATATAAATGTAGTAATGATTTCTCAAAATAGGGGTTTACAACTTTCTATATATAATTGTATTAGTGTTTACTCAAAACGGGGGTTTTACAACTTTTTGTATATAAAATTATAGTAGAGTTTACTCAAAACAGGGGTTTACAATTTTTTGTATATAAAATTATTGTAGAGTTTACTCAATACGGGGGTTTACAACTTTTTGTATATAATTGTATTAGTGTTTACTCAAAATGGGGGTTTACAACTTTCTGTATATAATTGTATAAGAGTTTACTCAAAACGGGGGTTTACAACTTTTTGTATATAAAATTATATTAGAGTTTACTCAAAAGGGGTGTTTACGACTTTTTGTATATAATTGTAGTAGAGTTTACTCAAAATTGGGGTTTACAACTTTTTGTATATAATTGAATAGTAGAGTTTACTAAAAAAAGGGGTTTACAACTTTTTGTATATAATTGTAGTAGAGTTTACTTAAAACGGGGTTTTACAACATTTTGTACATAATTGTAGTAGAGTTTACTCAAAACGAGGGTTTAAAACTTTCTGTATATAATTGTAGTAGAGTTATTCAAAACAAGGGTTTACAACTTTTTGTATATATTTTATAGTAGATTTACTCAAAACGGGGGTTTACAACATTTTGTATATAATTCTAGTAAAGTTTACTCAAAAGAGGGTTTACAACTTTTTGTATATAATTTTATTAGAGTTTACTCAAAACAGGGGTTTACAAATTTTTGTATATAATTGTATTAGAGTTTACTCAAAATAGGGGTTTACAACTTTTTGTATATAATTGTTGTAGAGTTTAATCAAAATATGGGTTTACAAATTTTAGTATATAAATGTAGTAGAGTTTACTTAAAATAAGGGTTTACAACCTTTTCTATTTAAATATAGTAGTGTTTACTCAAAACAGGGGTTTACAACTTTTTGAATATGATTGTAGTAGATTTTACTCAAAACGGGGGTTTACAACTTTTTGTATATAATTGTATTAGTGTTTACTCAAAACGGGGTTTACAACGTTTTTTATATAAAATTATAGTAGTCATTACTCAAAACAGGGGTTTACAACTTTTTGTATATAATTGTATTAGAGTTTACTCAAAATAGGGGTTTACAACTTTTCGTATATAAATGTTGTAATGATTTCTCAAAATGGGGGTTTATAACTTTCTGTATATAATTGTATTAGTGTTTACTCAAAACGGGGGTTTACAACTTTTTGTATATAAAATTAAAGTAGAGTTTACTCAAAACAGGGGTTTACAACTTTTTGTATTTAAAATTATAGTAGAGTTTACACAAAACGGGGGTTTACAACTTTTTGTATATAATTGTATTAGAGTTAACTCAAAACGGGGGTTTACAACTTTCTGTATATAATTGTATTAGTGTTTACTCAAAACGGGGGTTTACAACTATTTGTATATAAAATTATAGTAGAGTTTACTCAAAACGGTGGTTTAAAACATTTTGTATATTATTGTATTAGAGTTTACTCAAAACGGGGGTTTACAACTTTTTGTATATTGTATTAGAGTTTACTAAAAACGGGGGTTTACAACTTCTTGTATATAATTGTATTAGAGTTTACTCAAAATGGGGGTTTACAACTTTTTGTATATAAAACCAAAACTACAACTTTTTGTATATTGTATTAGTGTTTAATCAAAACGGGGGTTTACAACTTTTTGTATATAAAATTATAGTAGAGTTTACTCAAAATGGGGGTTTACAACTTTTTGTATATAATTGTATTAGAGTTTACACAAAATGGGGGTTTACAACATTTTTGTATATAATTGTAGTAAAGTTTACTCAAAAGAGGGGTTTACAACATTTTATATATAATTGTATAAGTGTTTACTCAAAACGGGGGTTTACATCTTTCTATATATAATTCAATTAGTGTTTACTCAAAACAAGGGTTTACAACTTTTTGTAAATAAAATTATAGTAGAGTTTACTCAAAACGGTGGTTTACAACTTTTTTGTATATTATTGTATTAGAGTTTACTCAAAACCGGGGTTTACAACTTTTTGTATATAATTGTAGTAGAGTTTAATCAAAACAGGGGTTTACAAATTTTAGTATATAATTGTAGTAGAGTTTACTCAAAATAGGGGTTTACAAACTTTTGTATATAATAATATAGTAGTGTTTACTCAAAACAGGGGTTTACAACTTTCTGAATATAATTGTAGTAGAATTTACTCAAAACAGGGGTTTACAACTTTCTGTATTCAAAATTATTGTAGAGTTACTCAAAACGGGGGTTTACAACTTTTTGTATATAATTGTATTAGTGTTTACTCAAAACGGGGGTTTACAACTTTTTTTATATAAAATTATAGTAGACATTACTCAAAACAGGGGTTTAAAACTTTTTGTATATAATTGTATTAGAGTTTACACAAAACGGGGGTTTAAAACTTTTCATATATAATTGTAGTAAAGTTTACTCAAAACGGGGGTTTACAACTTTCTTTATATAATTGTATTAGAGTTTACTCAAAACGGGGGTTTACAACTTTTTGTATATAAAATTATAGAAGAGTTTACTCAAAACGGGGGTTTACAACTTTTTGTATATAAAATTATTGTAGAGCTTACACAAAATGGGGGTTTACAACATTTTGTATATAATTGTATTAGATTTTACTCAAAACGGGGGTTTACAACTTTTTGAATATAATTATAGTAGAGTTTACTCAAAACCGGAGTTCACAACTTTCTCTATATATTTTAGTAAAGTTTACTCAAAACGGGGGTTTACAACTATTTTATATAATTGTTTAGTAGAATTTACTCAAAACGGGGGTTTACAAATTTTTGTATATAATATTATAGTAGAGTTTACTCAAAATGGGGGTTTACAACTTTTTGTATATAATTGTATTAGAGTTTACTCAAAACGGGGGTTTACAACTTTTTGTATATAATTGTAGTAGAGTTTACTCAAAACGGGGGTTTACAACTTTTTGTAAATAATTGTATTAGAGTTTACTCAAAACGGAGGTTTACAACTTTTTGTATATAAAATGATAGTAGAGTTTACTCAAAACGGGGGTTTACAACTTTTTGTATACAAAATTATAGTAGAGTTTACTCAAAACAGGGGTTTACAACTTTTTGTATATAATTGTATTAGAGTTTACTCAAAACGGGGGTTTACAATATAATTATAGTAGAGTTTACTCAAAACGGGGGTTTACAACTTTTTGTATATAATTGTAGTAGAGTTTACTCAAAATGGGGGTTTACAACTTTTTGTATATAATTATAGTAGAATTTACTCAAAAGGGGGTTTACAACTTATAGTAGAGTTTACTCAAAACGGGGGTTTCAACTTTTTGTAATTGTATTAGAGTTTACTCAAAACGGGGTTTACAACTTTTTGTATATAAAATTATTAGAGTTTACTCAAAAGGGAGTTTACAACTTTTTGTATATAATTGTAGTAGAGTTTACTCAAAACGGGGGTTTACAACTTTTGTATATAATATTATAGTAGAGTTTACTCAAAACGGGGGTTTACAACTTTTTGCAATATAATTGTATTAGAGTTTACTCAAAACGGGGGTTTACAACTTTTTGTATATAATTGTATTAGAGTTTACTCAAAACGGGGGTTTACAACTTTTTGTATATAATTGTATAGTAGAGTTTACTAAAAAGGGGGTTTACAACTTTTTGTATATAATTGTAGTAGAGTTTACTCAAAACTGGAGTTTACAACTTTTTGTATATAATTGTATTAGAGTTTACTCAAAAGGGGGTTTACAACTTTTTGTATATAATTTTAGAAGAGTTACTCAAAACAAGAGTTTACAACTTTTTGTAAATAATTGTATAGTAGAGTGATATGAATCCGGATCCACAACCTACACATGATCCGCTAACATTTCGGATTGGACCTGAAACTCGGCTTCAACGTAAAAAGAGGCTCAAAGCTTTGGAAAAATTAGCCCAAGTAATAATGCAAGAGTCCAAGACCAATGATGAAGATTCTGAAGTAACCAAGTCCATCATTTATGCGTGTGGGCTGCCTGAATAAATGGCCCAACATTTTGGTCCTTATTATGGTATTATAATATATATTATATTATGCAATATTACTTAAATAAATGACAAAAAACATGGCTGAATTTGGAGAAGTAAATGGCGCCACTTTTGCTGATTTTGGAAGATGAGAAGACAAGTTTTGGAAATGCAAAATACATTGAATCAAGGATTTCAAGAGTCCAAGCATTTATTCAAGATACATTGATTAATGATGCTTGGAAAACCAAGAGTTTGGGGCACCACTTTTATCTAGTTTTTAGGAAAACTTTTCATCTTATTTTTCTATCCATTATTGTCCTATAAATACCCAAACTATTGTAACTTGTAATTCAACTTTTGAATCATTAATCAAATTATATTTTATTCTTCACTTGGAAAAGTGTTGTGTGAGTTTCTCTGGAAAGGGAATTCAAATCTCGGATTATCAAGGACTTGAGCAATCCTTGTGGTTATCCATATACCAAGGTGCTTAGAAACAGGTTTTCTAAGTGTTGAGGTTTTATTCCAAGGTGCCTTCACACAGGTTGTGATTGTGTCGCGGAGCTTATTATTCCAAAGTGCTTCCACACAGGTTGTGGTTGTGTTGAGGACTATCCAAATACTTCAATCCATGATCCTAAGTATTCATTAGATCCGAAGCCTTCCTCCGGGCGGTTCGCATCAGTTGGTATCAGAGAATAGCGGATTGACGGTATTATATCCCTTTACTTTATTTAAAAAAAAAGGTGCACAAGTAAATCGTGTGTATTTGAAAAATAATTTGTTCCACACGAGCATACTGTTCCGTACGAGCAACAAGTTAAAAAAAAAATTCGTTCTACACACTTCACAATTTTTGTGTTACATCTTTGAATATCTTCTCTAAAATACTTCACAATTTTTGTTGTGTTCACTTTGGAATTTCAAAAACTCTTAAAAAAAATTCCTGATTCTTCACTCTTGGTATTTGGGAAAATTCGAGTATCGCTGATTTCTTGAAATCCGAATTGATTCTCTATTTGAGTAAATAAACCTTTGAGAGGAAGAATGGCTGAATATAATGATGAATTGGAAAGAAGATTTCAAGCCCAATTTCAAGCTCTTGAAACAAGATATCAGCAACAACTTGAACAAATGAGGCAAATTGTAGCTGATGGCGCTAGAAAGAATAGACAAGATGGGCAACACACTGAACTTGAACCCAGCAATTACTATGAGCAAGAAGATGACGAAGAGGAAAATGAAGCAGCAATAGTTTTAGCACAACGGAGAGTTGTGGCACCACGGGACACTTTTCAAGGTATAAAACAGAAAATTCCGGCATTTAAAGGTAATTCTAATCCTGATGAATATCTTTCTTGGGTTGTTAAAGTTGAAAAAATATTTAATTGTCATGATTATTCGGAAAGAAACAAAGTAAAACTTGCTACTAGTGAATTTGAGGAACGAGCTATTCTTTGGTTCCACAAAACTAATGAAAAGCGCAGGAAATTAAGGCAACAAGCGATTTCTTCTTGGGAGGTTCTTAAAAATGAAATGCATAGAAAATGGGTTCCCGAATCCTATCGTCGTGAGCAAGTGAGAAAGTTACAAACTCTCCAACAAGGCGAGAAATCTGTTCAAGCCTATCAAGATGAGTTAGAAATGGCTTTATTTCGAACGGATACTGAAGAATCCGATGAACATACCATGGCCCGATTTTTGGGAGGTTTGCGGCCCGAGATAGCGGACCCAGTTGAAATGATGAATTGCACTACCTATGATGAGATGGTACATGCAGCCTTAACTAAGGAGAAGCAACTCAAGAAGAAGAAGACGCAATTTGCAAAGAATCATTCAGGTACCGCACCAACTAAACCTTTTCAATCCAAAGGCGATGGAGGTAAGTTTCCTTTTAAAAATTCTGCTGTTAAATATACCCCTCCCCAAGTAACAAATGACCGTCCTAACAAGGAAAAATCTGATGGCACTTTGAGATGTTATAAATGTCAAGGATTAGGACACAAGGCTAATGAATGTGCGAACAAAAGATCTTATATCGCAGCCGGAGATGGGAAGTATCAATCAGCCTCGGAAGATGAGAATGAACAGCCCTTAAAGGAGCAAGAGTCGGTTGAAAATGAAGAAGACGATGAAGGTATTTCTTTTGATGAACGAGCAATGTTTGTAACAAAAAAAGTCCTGAGCGCCGTGAATCAAATTGATAATGATGAGGTACAACGTGAGAATATTTTTCAAACTCGTTGTCTTATCGAAGGTAAGTTATGCATGATGATTATTGACTCTGGAAGTTGTACTAATGCCGTAAGTGATGAGGTTGTTGAAAAATTGAATATTCCCACCGTTAAGCACCCGCAACCGTATAAATTGCAATGGTTAAATGAATGTGGTTCGGTTAAAGTCACGAAGCAAGCATATGTGAATTTCAGTCTTTCAAAATATGAAGATAAAATCCTTTGCGATGTGGTTCCTATGCATGTCACGCATATATTACTTGGCCGTCCATGGCAATTTGATAAACGTGTCACGTATGATGGTTTTCTTAATAAATACACCCTGTCGCATAAAGGAAAGCGTATCACTTTGAGTCCTTTGGCACCACACGAGGCTCATTCTGATCAAGTTAAGTTTGCAAAAAAGAGAGAGTCTGAGCACGCTAATGCACAAGCACCCACTAATTCTGAAACTGCGATTGTTAAAATGCCTTCTGAGACCGTTAAAGTGAATTCCAAAAGTCATGATAAGAAGATGAATTATGCGGCTGTCCGAAACCCCATTTTATTCATATATAAGGATTCCTATCCATTAGTGATTCATTCGGAATTTGATGAGCACTTATCTACTTCAAATCCTTGTTATATGCTTGTATCTGATCTTGTGGGGATTCTTCCCGATGTGGTACTAACCCTTTTGCAGGAATTTGAAGACGTATTTCCGGAAGAAGAACCAAGTGGATTACCACCCCTACGAGGAGTGGAACATCAAATTGATTTTATCCCGGGAGCAGTTCTACCAAATCGTCCGGCATACAGGGCAAATCCTGAGGAAACTAAGGAAATTCAGCGTCAAGTTCAAGAGTTGCTGGAAAAAGGGAAGGTTCGTGAATCTTTGAGTCCATGTGCGGTTCCCGTAATCATTGTGCCTAAGAAGAATGGTGAGTGGAGGATGTGCACCGACTGTCGTGCCATCAATCAAATCACGGTAAAGTATCGATATCCCATTCCTCTTCTTAATGACATGTTGGATGAATTGCATGGTGCAAAATTATTTTCGAAAATTGATTTAAAAAGTGGTTACCATCAAGTACGAATCCGTGAGGGAGATGAATGGAAAACAGCGTTTAAAACAAAGTTTGGGTTATATGAATGGCTCGTAATGCCTTTTGGTCTCACCAATGCTCCAAGCACATTTATGCGATTAATGAATGAACTCCTTAGAGAATTTATTGGTCGGTTTGTAGTGGTCTATTTTGATGACATCTTAATTTACAGCCATGATTTAAACTCGCATCTATCACACTTAAAGGCTGTTTTGGAAACCCTTCGAAAAGCGCATTTATTTGCTAATCTTAAGAAATGTTCCTTTTGCTTGGATCGTGTTGTTTTCCTTGGTTTCGTTGTAAGTGGACAGGGAATTGAAGTTGACCAAGAAAAGGTAAAGGCAGTGGCTGAATGGCCTGAACCTAAAAGCGCAACGGAGGTCCGAAGTTTTCATGGCTTGGCCAGTTTTTACCGGCGATTCATCAAGAATTTCAGCAGCATAGCCGCCCCCTTGAACGAGTTAGTCAAAAAGAACACACCATTCCATTGGG
>CM044907.1:46491429-46598710 GCA_024500145.1 Gentiana dahurica var. dahurica
ATATCAAATGAACTTGGATTGGGACGAAAATTTCCAGATCTGATCTTCATTCTTCGGAATTCAAGATGGACGGTCGGATCGGAGCTTTGACTTGTCAATCTTCCTCAGTGAGCCGCCCAACTTGCTGCTGAAACGGACTCTTACAGCATCGCATCATATACTTCACGAGGCCGATCAGGGATCAAGATGAATCCCGATCGTCCTGAAAATTTTATCTCACGTCCAAAACTTCATGATAATCGATCTGACCGGTCGGATTTTAATTTGAACGGTCCAATTGTTCCCAGAAGTCACAGTTAGGGTTTCTGTGAATCCTGCGTTTTTCTGTTACAGCAGCCACTTCGCAGCAACGAACGGAAACCCAAACGGACTCTGATCGACACCAAAATTTGTGGGATTGTTCATCAACTTCCAATATTGATTCTGACCGGAGAGATCTTTGTTTTAACGGCGCAAACAACGGAAAAAACGAAAACACTATACAGCTACTAAACAGATCTATTTACAGGAAATTAAACTTGCAATAATAAATAAATTACATAATTTCCTATACTCATATGAACGAATTTTCATCGTTTATATGAGTTTACAATAGATCTAACGGGAAAACGGTGCCAACCCCAATCCATCTCCTCAACCATAGCAATTTAAAAATTATTAATGCATAATAATAAGTAAAATATCACCTACATGCAATTCAACTCCTTTAAATCGTTTAACTACGATTATGATTATATAAATCGTGGAACCTGTCTCTGATACCACATGAAGGATGCAGGTTCTTAGATCTAAACGAATTAGATCTATGCGCAGCGGATGGATCACGACTTATACATCACAACACATAATTAAAGGACTTAAACTACTACAAGGGGGTTAAGTTTATCTTACCAATAGTGGGAAGAGAAGCCAAGATCTTCCAATGTGTTCTCCAAACGGTGGTTGGTGGACACCGATCCTTGGATTTGAAACCTCCTTGATATGCTTTCAAGAAAAACTCTAAGTTTTTCTTCAACCAAAAAACCCAAGACAAGAAACAAATTTTTCTCTCTTTATTCTAGTGTGGGGGGGGTGCGAAATTTTGCACACCCTTTTTGTCTTGGAAGAACTCTCTTTATATAGGAGAGTAAATCCTTGGCCTCCAAGTTTCTAATTAATTAAATAAATAATTAAAAAGAAATCACAATAAAGGATAATTCCATTTATAAAAGATTGTGATTAATCAATCAATCAATTACAAATCAATTATCTTTTATTAATTAATTATTTAACAAGTAAATAATTAATCACACAAGAAAATCAATTCTTGCCCTTTTAATAGCTAGGAGGCGCCACACACTAGGGTTTAGGCCCACAGAAAATGTCTTTTATGTGTATTATATTATTCAGCCCAACTAAATAATATTTTGCATATCAATTAATTAGCCCAGCCAATTAATTATCACTGAGGCCCAAAAACAGGAAAAACATCCGAATTACAGGAGCCACATCGGGGACCATGGACCTATAACCAGTAGCTCCAATAATTAATTATTCATCGAACAGAATAAGTACATTAATTATTAATTCCGGGATTACGCCACCATAAACCCGAAACTGAACTCTACCGATTATACATGTATACTTATACTCAACCCATAGAGTGAATAAGCGTCCATTGATATAATCACTACATACGGATTAACCCTCCATAGACTGTCCATTCTGAGTGGGAAGTCTCCGTGAACCCGACTCAGAATATCTTATCCTTATTTACCATTAACCCCCTGATGATCAATTAGCACACATATCTGACTAGTAGCTAATTAGTCAAATGTGAACTCCCGGGATCGATCACTTTCTTAGGGCTAACAAATAAGGGGACTGTCTCTCTACTTCCCGCAGGAAGGAATGGATTCCATGTCTGTGAAAATCAGAACTACTCACTCATCTGGAGATAGTGCCAATGAGAAGTGGCTTGGAACACATATTTAAGTGAACCGTAACTAACACATCAAACACTACCCCGGGACAAGCAGCACCCTGTGATCACCTCAGGATTAAGGTTGATCCATATATGATCATCTAATGATTTAATAAGATTCCTCGATTACGGAATTATACCGAGAAATACAGATTAAATCGGTCCAGTCCTATATGAATGCCATCATATATAAATGCCCCACGTAGGTACCCTCTACCGACAGTCCGGATAAGACTATCACACCCTAAGGTGTTCTGGGCGCATTATTGGTGTTTTAATCAAGAGACCCTAAACTCTGATTAAGTTCACCACGGACTAACAGTTTAAGTATATCACCACTAACTCAATCCTCACGTGCATGCCATGCACTGAGTTAAGCGGTTACATACTGATATACTTAGGGTTTGCAGCAGTGTATTACTTACAAGCACAAAGCAAGTAATAAGGGGAGATAAAATATGTCATCCATTGTTAAAAACAATTACACAAATTGTCTTTCGGGCACTACACCTAACAAAGGACTGGTCTAGCTCCACCACCTCCGGTTCAATCACGTGGGAAGGGTCACTCACGTACTTGCGCAATTGGGATACATGGAACACGTTATGCACCTTATCCAACGCCGGTGGCAAGGCGAGTCGATATGCCACTTCACCTATACGGTCCAAGACCTCATATGGCCCCACGTACTTGGGACTCAACTTCCATTTTTTCCAAAACGCATTACTCCTCTGGTTGGTGATACTCGTACCAATACCTTATCACCCACGGCGAACTCAATATCCCGGCGGTGTAAGTCTGCATAACTCTTCTGCCTATCTTGGGCAGCCTTCATCTTTTCTCGGATCGTCCGTACCTGCTTGACCGTATCTTCGATCATTTGCGGTCCTAAAATCACTGCCTCGGACGAATCGTCCCAACAAACCGGACTCTTGCATTTCCTACCATAAAGTGCCTCAAAAGGTGCCATCTTAATACTGGCATGGTAGCTGTTGTTGTATGAGAACTCAATAAGACCGAGCTTTTCCTCCCAAGAGCCTTTGAATTCTAACACACATGCCCTCAGCATGTCTTTCAAAGTTTGTATGGTCCTCTCCGTCTGACCATCGGTAGCAGGGTGAAAAGCTGTACTCATTCGTAGCTCCGTCCCCAAGGCTGTCTGTACCTCCTGCCAAAACCGAGATATGAATCTCGCATCTCTATCTGACACAATGCTGCTGGGTATACCATGTAGTCTCACAATATTCCTCCGGTAAGCCATATCCAACTCCGTCTTACTCCAAGTGTCTTTCATCGGAATGAAATGCCCCGCTTTGGTCAGTCTATCCACAACGACCCAAATCATATTATTCCCCTTAGGGCTCCTTGGTAATCCGCATACAAAATCCATGGAGATGGAATCCCACTTCCAAACCGGCACATCCAACGGCTGCAGCGTACCCTGTGGCCGTCGATGTTCAATCTTGACCTTCTGACAAGTCAAGCACTTTGCCACAAATTCTGCCACTTCGCGTTTCATATTGGGCCACCAAAAGGTTTTCCTGAGACCTTTATACAGTTTGTCTCCTCCCGGGTGAACCGAATAAGGCGTACTATGAGCTTCACCCATGATCCGCCTCTTGAGTTCTTCGTCGGCTGGTACACACCACCGACCCTTAAACCGGATACTACCATCCTCGTGTAACGTAAAATCAGCTGCTCCATCTTTACCAATCTTGGCCTTCTTTGCCTCAATTACCCTGTCACCCACTTGTTTCGCCCGGATCTCAGCGTATAATTCGGGTTGTAAGACGAAGTCGCTTTTATCTCCGCCCTTCTGGATGATACAGATATCCATGCGGTCCAACTCTTCTCATAGTCTGATCCGAGCTACTTCCTCGCACAAGGAATGAATCGATTTCCGACTCAAAGCGTCCGCCACTACATTGGCCTTCCCTTCGTGGTATTGGATTTCCATGTCATAATCTTTAATTAGCTCCAACCAACGCCTCTGACGCATGTTGAGCTCCTTCTGTGTAAATATGTACTTCAGACTCTTGTGATCTGAAAACACCTTGAAAGTTATTCCGTACAAGTAGTGTCGCCATATCTTCAATGTGAAGACCACAGCTGCCAACTCTAAGTCGTGAGTCGGGTAGTTACCCTCGTATGGTTTCAGCTACCTCGATGCATACGCGATCACTCGCCTCCGTTGCATCAGTACGCAACCCAGACCATTCTTCGATGCATCAGTATAAACCTCGATGTCCTCATTCCCGTCGGGTAATGCTAGCACCGGAGCTGTGGTCAACCGTTCCTTAAGTAGTTGAAACGCCCTCTCGCAATTGTCATCCTACTTAAACCGGTTCTCTTTCTGCTTCAACGCAGTCATCGGCCTCGCAATCTTGGAAAAGTCTTTTACAAATCTTTGGTAATATCCAGCCAAACCCAAAAAGCTTCGAATTTCTACAACATTCTTAGGTGTTGGCCACCTCGCCACTGCCTCTATCTTGCTCGGATCAACGGATACACCGTCTTTCGAGTCAACATGCCCCAAGAATGCCACTCGTTCCAACCAGAATTCACATTTAGACAGTTTCGCATACAGTTGTTTTTCTCGTAAAACCTGCAGTACGAGCCTCAGGTGCTCGGCATGTTCTTCCTTAGTCTTAGAGTAGACCAGGATGTCGTCGATAAAGACTACTACAAACTGGTCTAAGTAGGGTCTGAATACCCGGTTCATTAAATCCATGAAAACTGCTGGTGCGTTGGTCAATCCGAAAGGCATGACCGTGAACTCATAATGTCCGTACCTGGTACGAAATGCGGTCTTTGGGATATCCGCATCTGCTACCCTGAGCTGGTGATATCCTGATCGCAAATCAATCTTCGAGAAAATACCAGCCCCCCGTAGTTGATCGAACAAGTCATCGATCCTAGGTAACGGATACTTGTTCTTCACTATGACGTTGTTCAGCTCCCGGTAATCAATACACAGCCGCATACTACCATCCTTCTTCTTCACAAACAACACCGGTGCTCCCCACGGTGACACACTCGGTCGGATATACCCCTTATCGAGCAGTTCTTTCAATTGTACCTTTAGTTCGGCTAATTCCTTAGGTGCCATACGATAGGGTGCTTTCGATATCGGTCTGGTCCCGGGCACCAACTCCACTGCAAACTCTACTTCCCTCTGGGGTGGCATACCTGGTATCTCATCCGGGAATACGTCCCCAAAATCACGGACTACGTCAATGTCCGTTAGTTTAGGATCCCTTGTGCTTACATCATGCACGTGACACATAAACAACGGGTACCCTCTCTTGACGAGAGATCCTAAAGTCACCACCGAAATGATCTTCACATTCGGTTTGTCCACAAATCCCTTGTAAGATACTCGCACCCCTTTAGGGCCTCTCAACGTCACCTTCTTCTGCTCACAGTCAATTTTGGCTTTATGCCGGTTCAACCAGTCCATACCCAAAATAACGTTGAAGTTCTCAAGAGGAAACTCGATCAAGTCAACCGTCAAGTTGGCTCCCAAAATCACTAGTGGTACATCTCTATACAACTTACAACATGGTACTAACTCTCCTGATGGTTGCATAAACTTACTGTCAATCACCTCGAATGTAACTAGGCCTAACCTCGAAACATGCAAACTTGCTACAAAGGAACATGATGCACCCGAATCAAAAAGTACATAGGATAAAAATGAGTTAACCAGAAAATTACCCGTCACTACGTGGTTGCTCTGCTCGGCCTCCTCTCTGCCCAGTGCAAATAATCTCCCAGTCTGATTTTTCTCAGCCCCCTGAACTGTGCTGGCCGACCCTGATGGTCGTAGGTGCACCCCCCCTGTCGGCTCTGTGCAGGAGTACCGCTCTGCTGCTGGTTACCCCTACCCATGTTCCCCGTGTTGCTCCCTGGAGTCCCACCCATGTTGCTTCCCGTAACCGATGCCGACCCGGCAGGTGTGGGAGCCGTAAAGCACTCATACCGTCTATGTCCAAACTTCCCGCAATTGTGACACTGAACCTGCGCACCTGAACAATCGGTACCCGGATGATTTCTCTGGCACCGCTTGCAATGATAGCTTCGTGGCCGACTAAACCCCTGAGAGTTACCTCTCGCTGGCTGACCACCACTGCCCCTGGTAAGGTGGGAATTTTCCGAAAAGGACGGTCGTACTGGTGGGTTTCCAGAATTGCTCCGCTTTTGCTGCCCCTGATTGTCCTCAGAGACACTCTTCCTCTTGTTAGTAGCATATGTCGCTTTAACCTCTCTCCAAATTCTTTCAATGTTGCATGCTACTTCACACATCTCTTTTAAGCTCGTGAAGCCCCTGCTTGCCCCCATGCGATCCCGGATCGCTAAATCTAAGTGTTGCTCAAACTTCACCATCTTGGCCTCTTCAGTCGGCACTAGCTCAGATGCATAAACTGCCAAGTCGACAAACTTCTCGTAATATTCTTGCACGGTCATATCCCCCTGTCGGAGATTATCGAACTCCACCCGCAGCTCTTTCCTCTTGGATTCGGGAAAGAATTCACGCCTCAGCTCCTGCTTAAACTCGGTCCAGTTCAGTGGTACCAATACCGTTTCCCCTTGCTCATTTATAGTCTGAGCCAACCGGTCTTTGTTAGCACCCCACCACAGATCAGCCCTGTCAACCAAGTAGAAAGCAGCTTGGTCGACCTTCAGTTCTTCTGGACAGCCCAGAGTGGCGAAGATCTTTTCAAACTCTCTAATCCACCGCTCGAGTCCCTTAGGATCTCCCTTACCAACGTACTGACTAGGCCGCTGCTGACTCACGGCCCTAGTCATGCCGGTGGTTGACCCCTGTGAACGATCCTCTGTCAGCTTGTTGACCGCCTGAATCAGGTCTTGATTTATCTTAACCAACTTATCAATCAGCTGGTCCCTCTCATTTCCATTCCTAGGAGGCATAGCTAAAACTACAAAAGTAAACAATCATACATTCAATTATCGCCTATATTATGCCACAGAATATTTCACATATACTAACACTCACTGTCCAAAATGAATTGCAACATGCAGCCACATTTCCACATACATCAGAATTCACCGTACCTTCCCTACATAGACCTCAATACCTACCCCACACATCCTCACTGTGCTTATTTTAGTGAATTTATTCTTAAGGTTCATTTTAGGTGGTGGTCCTGGAGTCGAACGTCTCTGATACCACTTTGTAACACCCCGGTTTCCAATCCAGTCGGCCGCCGGTATTTGTCACCGTAGTGCCACTCATCGCGACACACAGTCGTGGCGGTAACATTCAACATTCCACAGCAGAAAGAAAATAAACATTCACCATTCATTATTTTGAAAGGAAATATTGAAGTGAGTACAAATCCGAAAGAAAATGTAATTATGTGGAACATCAAGATCTTTAGAATTTAAAATTCAAATAATGTAGACAACATGTGACTGCGACTACGTGGCTCTCAAACCCCGTGACATCCCAGCAACAAGTAAACATCCATAGAAGTACCTGCTAAGAATCTGCTCCCCATAAATGGATCATAGCAGGGTCAAACGAAAGTACAAACCGTCAACTATAAAGTTGAGTAAGAGTAAATCTAGTGTACAAAAGTAAAACCAACTCAAGAAAGGTACTACTAAATTTATGAAGGACCCAACCAATCTATAAAAGTTACGACCTGCCCAAAACAGATACCAAACATCACAACTAGCCACCTAAAGGTCCCGAATGTGCACATCCCTCAAAAGGGTAAAGCCCTAGAGAGGAGGGTCCTAAAGGTCATCCAATGGTACCATACTAGATGGACCATCACGTGCTGGGGTGCAAGGAAACCTTCCCGGGTTCCCGGCTTCGGGTACTACCCTATCCGGCCCGACCACATCACTGTCTGCAACTCCCCAAACACGTAGGGTCATTGAAGTCGTAAGGAAACCTTCCCGGGTTTACGGCTTTGGGAGCTACCCTATCCGGCCCGACCACTACGGGTCTACGAACTCCTATGCCCAAAATCCAAAACCCAATGTTACCAATACCGTTGTCTCATCCAAACACAACTCACAAAACATGCTCATAAGGTTTATCCATAGCTAACAAAGAAGAGAGAACATTTAAACTGGACGCCCGTCTGGAATGTTGGACGCCCGTTTGGAAGAAGTAGACGCCCGTCCAAGATCTCAGACGCGCGTCCAAGGAAACCTGTTACATCCTGAATCGGTTTTTAGCACCTGGACGTCCGTCCATTATACTTGGACGCCCGTCCACCAGAAAACTTTACATCCTGAATCAAAAGTTGCCCTTCAGACGCCCGTCCAAGAATCCGGATACCCGTCTGAGTTGAGACCAAGACTGGACGCCCGTCCTCTCAAGGCAGACGCCCGTCCAGCCTGGGTTTCAACTAAAACCCTAAAAGCTCTCTACGCGATTTCTGAGCCGTTTCTCCACAACACAGCAGCAAAACAACACTTTAGGCCCAGAAAACTCCATACAAAGGTATCACATCGACTGTAAATTTTTAACTAACAAAACACACTACTAGGAACGTTTAACACACCAAAACCGTGGCACACAAGCATAGAAGTCTTAAATTAAACTTTTACAGCATCAAGTTAAACTTTTGACAGCATAGAATTATCCTTACCGGAATTTGCTGTGTTTTTGAAAGCCCTTGCTAAGCTAGAAACGATCCTTAACGAAGCTCGAATCTATAAAAGAAAACAGCGATTACCGACGACGAATTCCTAAACACCAAGGAGAGATTTTTTTCTCTCCTTCCTCCTCACAAGCAAGTCGGCGGCAAGGGAGGTTTTTTTTTAGGCTGAAAATTTTTGCTTGGGGAAAAATAAGGGAGGAAAAAGGAGTGAAAACCCTTTTTATTCATTAAGTGATTAAAACTCCTTTTTAATTACTAATAAATCCCTTCATAAAAATTATTAGATCCCATAATTTCCCCATAATTTCCCGAATAATTAGATCCTTTATTAAATAATTAGTAAGTCAAAATTTCGGGATATTACAAGTTTACTCAAAAACAGGGTACAAAACTTTTTGTATATAATTGTATTTGACTTTACTCAAAATGGGGGTTTACAACTTTTTGTGTATAATTGTATTTGAGTTTACTCAAAACGGGGGTTTACAACTTTTTGTATATAATTGTACTAGATTTTACTCTAAATGGGGGTTTACAACTTTTCGTATATAATTGTAGTAGAGTTTACTCGAAACAGGGGTTTACAACTTTTTGTATATAAAATTATAGTAGAGTTTACTCAAAAATAGGGTTTATAACTTTTTGTATATAATTGTATTAGCATTTACTCAAAATGGGCGTTTACAACTTTTTGTCTATAATTGTATTAGAGTTTACTCAAAACGGGGGTTTACAACTTTTTGTATATAATTGTAGTAGAGTTTAATCAAAATGGGGTTTTACTACTTTTTTATATAATTGTAGTGGAGTTTACTCAAAACGGGGGTTTACAACTTTTTGTATATGATTATAGTAGAGTTTACTCAAAGCGGGGTTTACAACTTTTTTTAAATAATATTATAGTATAGTTTTCTCAAAACGGGGCATTACAACTTATCTTATATAATTGTATTAGTGTTTGCGCAAAATGGGGGTTTACAACTTTTTGTATATAAAATTATAGTAGAGTTTACTCAAAACGGGGGTTTACACATTTTTGTATATTATTGTATTAGAGTTTACTCAAAATGGGGGTTTACAACCTTTTGTATATAATTGTAGTAGAGTTTACTCAAAACGGTGGTTTACAACTTTTTGTATATAATTGTAGTAGAGTTTACTCAAAATGGGGGTTTACAACTGTTTGTATATTATAATATAGTACAGTTTACTAAAAAAAAGAGGGTTTACAACTTTTTGAATATGATTGTAGTAGAGTTAACTCAAAACGGGGGTTTACAACTTTTTGTATATAAAATTATTGTTGAGTTTACTCAAAACGGAGGGTTATAACTTTTTGTAATTGTATTAGTTTTACTCAAAATGGGGGTTCACAAATTTTTGTATATAAAATTATAGTAGACTTTACTTAAAAGACGTGGTAACAACGTTTTGTATATAATTGTAGTAGAGTTTACTCAAAACAGGGGTTTACAACTTTTTGTATATAATTTTAAAGTAGAGTTTACTCAAAACGGTGGTTTACAACTTTTGGTATATAATTGTATTAGAGTTTACTCAAAATTAGGGTTTACAACTTTTTGTGTATAATTCTATTAGAGTTTACTCAAAACGGGGGTTTACAACTTTTTGTATATAATTGTGTAGTAGAGTTTACTTAAAAGGGCGTTTACAACTTTTTTTATATAAAATTATTGTAGAGTTTACTCAAAACTGGGGTTTACAACTTTTTGTAAACAATTGTAGTAGAGTTTACTCAAAACGGCGGTTTAAAACTTTCTGCATATAATTGTAGTAGAGTTATTCAAAACAAAGGTTTACAAATTTTTGTATATAATTGTATAATAGTGTTACTCAAAATGGGCATTCACAACTTTTTGTATATAATTGTATTCGTGTAAAAATGGGGGTTTACAACTTTTAGTATATAATTGTATTAAAGTTTAGTCAAAACGGGGGTTTACAACTTTTTGTTTATAATTGTATTAGAATTTACTCAAAACGGGGGTTTACAACTTTTTGTATATAATGGTAGTAGTGTTTACTCAAAACGGGGGTTTACAACTTTTTGTTTATAAAATTATAGTAAACTTTACTCAAAATGGGGGTTTACAACTTTTCGTATATAGTTGTAGTAGAGTTTACTCAAAATGGTGGTTTACAACTTTTCGTATATAATTTAGTAGAGTTTACTCAAACGGGGGTTTACTACTTTTTGTATATAAAATTATAGTAGAGTTTACTCAAAAAGAGGGTTTACAACTTTTTGTATATAATTGTATTAGATTTTACTCAAAATGGTGGTTTACAACTTTTTGTATGTAATTGTAGTTGAGTTTACTCAAAACGGTGGTTTACAACTTTATGTATATATTTGTAGTAGAGTTTACTCAAAACGGGGGTTGAAAACTTTCTGTATATATTAATATAGTAGAGTTTACTCAAAATGTGGGGTTGCAACTTTTTCTAATTGTATTAATTTTACCCAAAATGGGGGTTCACAACATTTTTTATATAAAATTATAGTAGAGTTTACTTAAAAGGCGTGATTACAACTTTATGTATACAATTGTAGTAGAGTTTACTCAAACCGAGGGTTTACAACTTTTTGTATATAATTTTATAGTAGAGTTTACTCAAAACGGTGGTTTACAACTTTTGGTGTATAATTGTATTAGTGTTTACTCAAAATTAGTGTTTACAACTTTTTGTAAATAATTCTATTAGAGTTTACTCAAAACGGGGGTTTACAACTTTTTGTATATAATTGTGTAGTACAGTTTACTAAAAAAAGGGTTTACAACTTTTTTTATATAAAATTATAGTAGAGTTTTCTCAAAACGGGGGTTTACAACTTTTTGTATATAATTGTAGTAGAGTTTACTCAAAACAGGGGTTTAAAACTTTATGTATATAATTGTAGTACAGTTATTCAAAACATGGGTTTACAACATTTTGTAAATAATTGTATAGTAGAGGTACTCAAAATGGAGGTTTACAACACTTTGTATATAATCGTATTAGAGTTTACTCAAAACGGGGGTTTACAAATTTTTGTGTATAAAATTATAGTAGACTTTACTCAAAACGTGGGTTCACAACTTTTTGTATACAATTATATTAGAGTTTACTCAAAATGGGAGTTTATAACTTTTGTATATAATTTTAGTAGAGTTTACTCAAAACGGGGGTTCATAACATTTTGTATATAATTGTAGTAAAGTTTACTCAAAAAAGGGGTTTACAACTTTTTGTATATAATTGTATTAGTGTTTTCTCAAAATGGGGGGTTTACAACTTTCTGTATATAATTGTATTAGTGTTTACTCAAAACGGTGGTTTACAACTATTTTTAAATAATTGTATTTGCATTTACTTGAAATACGGGTTTACTACTCTTTGTATATAATTGTATTAGAGTATACTCAAAATGGGGGTTTACAAATTTTTCTATATAAAATTATAGTAGAGTTTACTCAAAAAGAGGGATTACAACTTTTCGTATATAATTGTATTAGCGTTTACTCAAAATGGTGGTTTACAACTTTTTGTATATAATTGTATTTGAGTTTACTCAAAACGGGGGTTTACAACTTTTTGTATATATTTGTAGTAGAGTTTAATCAAAATGGGGTTTTACTTTTTGTATATAATTGTAGTAGATTTTACTCCAAACGGGGGTTTACAACTTTTTGTATATAATTGTAGTAGTGTTAACTCAAAATGGGGTTTTAAAACATTCTATATATAATTGTAGTAGAGTTATTCAACACAAGGGTTTACAACATTTTCTATATAATTGTATAGTAGAGTTACTCAAAACGGGTGTTTACAACACTTTGTATATAATTGTAATAGAGTTTACTCAAAATGGGGGTTTACAACTTTTTGTATATAATATTATAGTAGAGTTTACTCAAAACGGGGGTTTACACTTTTTGTATATAATTGTATTAGAGTTTACTAAAAATGAGGGCTTACAACTTTTTGTATATAATTTTAGTAGAGTTTACTCAAAACATGGGTTTACAACATTTTCTATATCATTGTTGTAAATTTTACTCAAAATTAGGGTTTAAAACTTTTTGTATATAATTGTATTAGTGTTTTCTCAAAACGGGGGTTTACAACTTTCTGTATATAATTGTATTAATGTTTACTCAAAACGGTGTTTTACAACTTTTTGTATATAATTGTATTTGTGTTTACTCGAAATGGGGGTTTACAATTTTTAGTATATAATTTTATAATAGTTTACTCAAAATGGTGGTTTACAACCTTTTGTATATAATTGTAGTAGAGTTTACTCAAAACGGTGGTTTACAACTTTTTGTATATAATTGTAGTAGAGTTTACTTAAAATGGGGGTTTACAACTTTTGTATATAATAATATGTTGGAGTTTACTCAAAATAGGGGTTTACAACTTTTTGAATATGATTGTAGTAGAGATTACTCAAAACGGGGGTTTACAACTTTTGTATATTAAATTGTAGTTGAGTTTACTTAAAATAGGGGGTTACAACTTTTTGTAATTGTATTAGTTTTACTCAAAACGGGGGTTCACAACTTTTTGTATATAAAATTATAGTTTTACAACTTAGTTTATTCAAAATTAGGGTTTACAACTTTTTGTGTATAATTCTATTAGAGTTTACTCGTATATAATTGAGAAATTACTTAAAAAAAGGGTTTACAACTTTTTTAATATAAAATTATAGTAGAGTTTACTCAAAACAGGGGTTTACAACTTTTTGTATATAATTGTAGTAGAGTTTACTCAAAACGGGGGTTTAAAACTTTTTGTATATAATTGTAGTAGAGTTATTCAAAACAAGGGTTTACAACTTTTTGAATATAATTGTATAGTAGAGTTACTCAAAACGGGGGTTTACAACACTTTGTATATAATTTTATTAGAGTTTACTCAAAACGGGGGTTTACAACTTTTTGTATACAAAATTAGAGTTGAGTTTACTCAGAACGGGGGTTTACAACTTTTTGTATATAATTGTATTAGAGTTTACTCAAAATGGGGGTTTGCAACTTTTTGTATATAATTTTAGTAGAGTTTACTCAAAATGGGGGTTTACAGCATTTTGTATATAATTTTAGTAAAGTTTACTCAAAATAGGGGTTTACTACTTTTTGTATATAAAATTATAGTAGAGTTTACTTAAAAAGGCGTGTTTACAACTTTTTGTATATAATTGTATTAGAGTTTACTCAAAATTGGGGTTTACAACTTTTTGTATATAATTTTATAGTAGTGTTTAATCAAAATGGTGGTTTAATACTTTTGCTATATGTATTAGAGTTTACTCAAAATTAGGGTTTACAACTTTTTGTATATAATTCTATTAGAGTTTACTTAAAATGGGGGTTTACAAATTTTTGTATATAATTGTGTAGTAGAAATTACTAAAAAAGGGGTTTACAACTTTTTAATATAAAATTATAGTAGAGTTTACTCAAAACAGGGGTTTACAACTTTTTGTATATAATTGTGGTAGAGTTTACTCAAAACGGGGGTTTAAAACTTTATGTATATAATTGTAGTAGAGTTATTCAAAACAAGGGTTTACAACTTTTGTATATAATTGTATAGTAGAGTTACTCAAAACGGGGGTTGACAACACTTTGTATATAATTTTATTAGAGTTTACTCAAAACGGGGGTTTACAACTTTTTGTATATAAAATTAGAGTTGAGTTTACTCAAAACAGGGGTTTACAACTTTTTGTATATAATTGTATTAGAGTTTACTCAAAATGGGGGTTTGCAACTTTTTTTATATAATTTTAGCAGAGTTTACTCAAAATAGGGGTTTACAGAATTTTGTATATAATTTTAGTAAAGTTTACTCAAAATAGGGGTTTGCTACTTTTTGTATATAAAATTATAGTAGAGTTTACTTAAAAGGCGTGTTTACAACTTTTTGTATATAATTGTAGTATAGTTTACTCAAAACAGGAGTTTACAACTTTTTGTATATAATTTTATAGTAGTGTTTACTCAAAACGGTGGTTTACAACTTTTAGTATATGTATTAGAGTTTACTCAAAATTAGGGTTTACAACATTTTGTATATAATTCTATTAGAGTTTACTCAAAATGGGGGTTTACAAATTTTTGTATATAATTGTGTAGTATAAATTACTAAAAAAGGGGTTTACAACTTTTTTAATATAAAATTATAGTAGAGTTTACTCAAAACAGGGGTTTACAACTTTTTGTATATAATTGTAGTAGAGTTTACTCAAAACGGGGGTTTAAAAATTTCTGTATATAATTGTAGTAGAGTTATTCAAAACATGGGTTTACAACTTTTTGTATATAATTGTATAGTTGAGTTACTCTAAACGGGGATTTACAACACTTTGTATATAATTGTATTAGAGTTTACTCAAAACGGGGGTTTACAACTTTTTGTATATAAAATTAGAGTTGAGTTTACTCAAAACGGGGGTTTACAACTTTTTGTATATAATTGTATTTGAGTTTACTCAAAATGAGGGTTTACAACTTTTTGAATATAATTTTAGTAGAGTTTACTCAAAATGGGGGTTTACAACATTTTGTATATAATTGTAGTAGAGTTTACTCAAAATAGGGGTTTACAACTTTTTGTATATAATTGTATTAGAGTTTACTCAAAATAGGGGTTTACAACTTTTTGTATATAATTGTATTAGTGTTTACTCAAAATGGTGGTTTACAACTTTTTGTATATAATTGTATTAGAGTTTACTCAAAATAGGGGTTTACAACTTTTTGTATATAATTGTTTATAATTGTAGTAGAGATTACTCAAAATGGGGGTTTACAACTTTTTGTATATAATATTATAGTAGAGTTTACTCAAAAAGAGATTTTTAAATATTTTTTATATAATTGTATTAGTGTTTACTCAAAACGGGGGTTTACAACTTTTTGGATATTGGATATAATTGTTGTAGACTTAAAATGGGGGTTAACAACTTTTTGTATATAATTGTTGTAAGGTTTACTCAAAACGGAGGTTTACAACTTTGTATATAATGTTATAGTAAAGTTTACGGGGGTTTACAACTTTTTGTATATAATTGTATTAGTGTTTACTCAAAACAGGGGTTTACAACTTTTTGTATATAATTGTATTAGAGTTTACTCAAAACGGGGGTTTACATCCTTTTGTATATAAAATTATTGTAGAGTTTACTCAAAATGAGGGGTTTACAACTTTTTGTATATAATTGTATTAAAGTTTACTCAAAATGGGGGTTTACAACTTTTTGTATATAAAATTATAGTTTTGGGGGTTTTTTTTTTTTGGTTGGTTTTTGGGGTTTTTTGTATATAATTGTAGTAGAGTTTACTCAAAACGGAGGTTTACAACTTTTTGTATATAAAATTATAGTAGAGTTTTTTACTCAAAAAGAGGGTATAACACTTTTTGTATATAATTGTATTTGAGTTTACTCAAAATGGGGGTTTACAAATTTTTGTATATAATTGTATTTGAGTTTACTCAAAACGGGGGTTTACAACTTTTTGTATATAATTATACTAGAGTTTACTCAAAATGGGGGTTTACAACTTTTCGTATATAATTGTAGTAGAGTTTACTCAAAATAGGGGTTTACAAATTTTTGTATATAAAATTATAGTAGAGTTTACTCAAAAAGAGGGTTTACAACTTTTTGTATATAATTGTATTAGCGTTTACTCAAAATTAGGGTTTACAACTTTTTGTATATAATTGTATTAGAGTTTACTCAACGGGGCTTTACAACTTTTTGTATATAATTGTAGTAGAGTTTAATCAAAATGGGGATTTACTATATTTTGTATATAATTGTAGTGGAATTTACTCAAAATGGGGGTTTACAACTTTTTTTTACATGATTATAGTAAAGTTTACTCAAACCGGGGTTTACAACTTTTTGTAAATAATATTATGATAGAGTTTACTCAAAACAGGGTTTTACAACTTATCTTTTATAATTGTATTTGTGTTTACGCAAAATAGGGGTTTACAACTTTATGTATCTAAAATTATAGTAGAGTTTACTCAAAACGGGGGTTTACAAGTTTTTTATATAATTGTATTAGAGTTTACTCAAAATGGGGGTTTACAACCTTTTGTATATAATTGTAGTAGAGTTTACTCAAAATGGTGGTTTACAACTTTTTGTATATAATTGTAGTAGAGTTTACTCAAAATGGGGGTTTACAACTGTTTGTATATAATTTTAGTAGAGTTTACTCAAAACAGGGGTTTACAACATTTTGTATATAATTGTTGTAAAGTTTACTCAAAATTGGGGTTTACAACTTTTTGTATATAATTGTATTAGTGTTTTCTCAAAACGGGGGTTTACAACTTTCTGTATATAATTGTATTAGTGTTTACTCAAAATGGTGTTTTACAAATTTTTGTATATAATTGTATTTGCGTTTACTCAAAATGGGGGTTTACAACTTTTTGTATATAATTTTATAAGAGTTTACTCAAAATGGTGGTTTACAACCTTTTGTATATTATTGTAGTAGAGTTTACTCAAAACGGTGGTTTACAAATTTTTGTATATAATTGTAGTAGAGTTCACTCAAAATGGGGGTTTACAACTGTTTGTATATAATAATATATTGGAGTTTACTCAAAATAGAGGTGTACAACTTTTTGAATATGATTGTAGTAGAGATTACTCAAAACGGGGGTTTACAACTTTTGTATATTAAATTATAGTTGAGTTTACTTAAAATAGGGGGTTACAACTTTTTGTAATTGTATTAGTTTTACTCAAAACGGGGGTTCACAACTTTTTGTATATAAAATTATAGTAGAGTTTACTTAAAAAGGCGTGTTTACAACTTTTGTATATAATTGTAGTAGAGTTTACTCAAAAGGGTTTACAACTTTTTGTATATAAAGAAATTACTAAAAAAGGGGTTTACAACTTTTTGATATAAAATTATAGTAGAGTTTACTCAAAACAGGGGTTTACAACTTTTTGTATATAATTGTAGTAGAGTTTACTCAAAACGGGGGTTTAAAACTTTTTGTATATAATTGTAGTAGAGTTATTCAAAACAAGGGTTTACAATTTTTTGAATATAATTGTATAGTAGAGTTACTCAAAACGGGGGTTTACAACACTTTGTATATAATTTTATTAGAGTTTACTCAAAACGGGGGTTTACAACTTTTTGTATACAAAATTAGAGTTGAGTTTACTCAGAACGGGGGTTTACAACTTTTTGTATATAATTGTATTAGAGTTTACTCAAAATGGGGGTTTGCAACTTTTTGTATATAATTTTTGTAGAGTTTACTCAAAATGGGGGTTTACAACATTTTGTATATAATTGTTGTAAAGTTTACTCAAAATAGGGGTTTACTACTTTTTGTATATAAAATTATAGTAGAGTTTACTTAAAAAGGAGTGTTTACAACTTTTTGTATATAATTGTATTAGAGTTTACTCAAAACGGGGGTTTACAACTTTTTGTATATAATTTTATAGTAGTGTTTAATCAAAATGGTGGTTTACTACTTTTGGTATATGTATTAGAGTTTACTCAAAATTAGGGTTTACAACTTTTTGTATATAATTCTATTAGAGTTTACTTAAAATGGGGGTTTACAAATTTTTGTATATAATTGTGTAGTAGAAATTACTAAAAAGGGGTTTACAACTTTTTAATATAAAATTGTAGTAGAGTTTACTCAAAACAGGGGTTTACAACTTTTTGTATATAATTGTAGTATAGTTTACTCCAATTAGGGGTTTAAAACTTTATGTATATAATTGTAGTAAAGTTATTCAAAACAAGGGTTTACAACTTTTGTATATAATTGTATAGTAGAGTTACTCAAAACGGGGGTTTACAACACTTTGAATATAATTTTATTAGAGTTTACTCAAAACGGTGGTTTACAACTTTTTGTATATAAAATTAGAGTTGAGTTTACTCAAAATGGGGGTTTACAACTTTTTGTATATAATTGTATTAGAGTTTACTCAAAATGGAGGTTTGCAACTTTCTTTATATAATTTTAGTAGAGTTTACTCAAAATGGGGGTTTACAACATTTTGTATATAATTGTAGTAATGTTTACTCAAAATAGGGGTTTACTACTTTTTGTATATAAAATTATAGTAGAGTTTACTTAAAAAGGCGTGTTTACAACTTTTTGTATATAATTGTAGTAGAGTTTACCCAAAACAAGGGTTTACAACATTTTGAATATAATTTTATAGTAGTGTTTAAACAAAACGGTGGTTTACAACTTTTGGTATATGTATTAGAGTTTACTCAAAATTAGGGTTTACAACTTTTTATATATAATTCTATTAGAGTTTACTCAAAATGGGGGTTTACAAATTTTGGTATATAATTGTGTAGTAGAAATTACTAAAAAAGGGGTTTACAACTTTTTTAATATAAAATTATAGTAGAGTTTACTCAAAACAGGGGTTTACAACTTTTTGTATATAATTTTAGTAGTGTTTACTCAAAACGGGGGTTTAAAAATTTCTGTATATAATTGTAGTAGAGTTATTCAAAACAAGGGTTTACAACTTTTTGTATATAATTGTATAGTCGAGTTACTCTAAATGGGGGTTAACAACACTTTGTATATAATTTTATTAGAGTTTACCCAAAACGGGGGTTTACAACTTTTTATATATAAAATTAGAGTTGAGTTTACTCAAAACGGGGGTTTATTTTTTGTATATAATTGTAATTGAGTTTACTCAAAATGGGGGTTTGCAAATTTTTGTATATAATTTTAGTAGAGTTTACTCAAAATGGGGGTTTACAACATTTTGTATATAATTGTAGTAATGTTTACTCAAAATAGTGGTTTACTACTTTTTGTATATAATTGTATTAGTGTTTTCTCAAAATAGGGGTTTACAACTTTCTGTATATAATTGTATTAGTGTTTACTCAAAATGGTGGTTTACAACTTTTTGTATATAATTGTATTAGAGTTTACTCAAAATAGGGTTTACAACTTTTTGTATATAATTGTAGTAGAGTTGACTAAAAATGGGGGTTTACAACTTTTTGGTATATAATATTATAGTAGAGTTTACTCAAAAAGAGATTTTTAAATATTTTTTTATATAATTGTATTAGTGTTTACTCAAAACGGGGGTTTACAACTTTTTGGATATTGGATATAATTGTTGTAGAGTTAACTTAAAACGGGGGTTAACAACTTTTTGTATATAATTGTTGTAAGGTTTACTCAAAACGGAGGTTTACAACTTTGTATATAATGTTATAGAAAAGTTTACTCAAAACGGGGGTTTAAAACTTTTTGTATATAGTTGTATTAGTGATTACACAAAACGGGGGTTTACAACTTTTTGTATATAATTGTATTAGAGTTTACTCAAAACGGGGCTTTACAATCTTCTGTATATAATATTATTGTAGAGTTTACTCAAAATGGGAATGGGGGTTTACAACTTTTTGTATATAATGGTATTAGTGTTTACTCAAAACGGGGGTTTACAACTTTTTGTATATAAAATTATAGTAAACTTTACTCAAAACGGGGGTTTACAACTTTGCATATATAATTGTAGTAGAGTTACTCAAAATGGTGGTTTTAAACATTTCGTATATAATTGTCGTAGAGTTTTCTCAAACGGGGGTATACTACTTTCTATAAATAAAATTATAGTAGAGTTTACTCAAAAAGAGCGTTTACAACTTTTTGTATATAACTGTATTAGCGTTTACCCAAAATGGTGGTTTACAACTTTTTGTATATAATTGTATTAGATTTTACTCAAAACGGGGGGTTTACTACTTTTTGTATATAACTTTGTATATAATTGTGTTAGAGTTTACTCAAAACAGGGGTTTGCAACATTTTGTATATGATTATAGTAGAGTGTAATCAATACGGGGTTTTACTATTTTTGTATGTAATTGTAGTAGAGTTTACTCAAAATGGGGCTTTACAACTTTTTGTATATGGTTAGAGTAGAGTTTACTCAAAACCGGGGTTTACAACTTTTTGAAAATAATATTATAGTAGAGTGTACTCAAAACAGGGGTTTACAACTTATCGTATATAATTGTATTAGTGTTTACTCAAAATAGGGGTTTACAACGTTTTGTATATAAAATTATAGTAGAGTTTGCTCAAAACGGGGGTTAAATTTTTTTTGTATATAATTGTATTTGTGTTTTCTCAAAACGGGGGTTTACAACTTTCTGTATATAATTGTATTAGTGTTTACTCAAAACTGTGTTTTACAACTTTTTGTATATAATTGTATTTGCGTTTACTTGAAATGGGGGTTTACAACTTTTTGTATAATTGTATTAGAGTTTACTGAAAATGGGGGTTTACAACCTTTTGTATATTATTGTAGTAGAGTTTACTCAAAACGGTGGTTTACAACTTTTTGTATATAATTGTAGTAGAGTTAAATCAAAATGGGGGTTTACAAATGTTTGTATATAATAATATAGTAGACTTTACTCAAAATAAGGGTTTACAACTTTTTAAATATGATTGTAGTAAGTTTACTCAAAATGGGGGTTTACAACTTTTGTATATTAAATTGTAGTTGAGTTTACTCAAAACGGGGGGTTACTACTTTTTGTAATTGTAATAGTTTTACTCAAAATGGGGGTTCACAACTTTTTGTAAATAAAATTATAGTAGATTACTTAAAAGGCGTGTTTACAACTTTTTGTATATAATTGTAGTAGAGTCTACTCAAAACAAGGGTTTACAACTTTTTGTATATAATTTTATAATAGTGTTTACTCAAAATTAGGGTTTACAACTTTTTGTATATAATTCTATTAGAGATTACCAAAACGAGGGTTTACAACTTTTTGTATATAATTATGTAGTAGAAATTACTAAAAATGGGGGGTTTACAATTTTTTGTATATAATTGTAGTAGAGTTTACTCAAAACGGAGGTTTACAACTTTTTGTATATAAAATTATAGTAGAGTTTACTCAAAAAGAGGGTACACAAATTTTTGTATATAATTGTATTTGAGTTTACTCAAAATGGGGGTTTACAACTTTTTATATATAATTGTATTTGAGTTTACTCAAAACGGGGGTTTACAACTTTTTGTATATAATTGTACTAGAGTTTACTCTAAATGGGGGTTTACAACTTTTCGTATATAATTGTAGTAGAGTTTACTCAAAAAAGGGGTTTACAACTTTTTGTATTTAAAATTATAGTAGAGTTTACTCAAAAAGTGGGTTTACAACTTTTTGTATATAATTGTATTAGCATTTACTCAAAATGGGGGTTTACAACTTTTTGTCTATAATTGTATTAGAGTTTACTCAAAATGGGGGTTTACAACTTTTTGTATATAATTGTAGTAGAGTTTAATCAAAACGGGGTTTTACTACTTTTTGTATATAATTGTAGTGGAGTTTACTCAAAACGGGGGTTTACAACTTTTTGTATATGATTATAGTAGAGTTTACTGAAACCAGGGTTTACAACTTTTTTTAAATAATATTATAGTAGCGTTTTCTCAAAATGGGGCATTACAACTTATCTTATATAATTGTATTAGTGTTTGCGCAAAATGGGGGTTTACAACTTTTTGTATATAAAATTATAGTAGAGTTTACTCAAAACGGAGGGTTTACACCTTTTTGTATATTATTGTATTAGAGTTTACTCAAAATGGGGGTTTACAACCTTTTGTATGTAATTGTAGTAGAGTTTACTCAAAACGGTGGTTTACAACTTTTTGTATATAATTGTAGTAGAGTTTACTCAAAACGGGGTTTACAACTTTTTGTATATAATTGTGTAGTAGAGTTTAGTTAAAAGGGCGTTTATAACTTTTTTATATAAAATTATTGTAGAGTTTACTTAAAACTGGGGTTTACATCTTTTTTTAAACAATTGTAGAAGAGTTTACTCAAAACGGGGGTTTAAAACTTTCTATATATAATTGTAGTAGAGTTATTCAAAACAAAGGTTTACAACTTTTTGTATATAATTGTATACTAGAGTTACTCAAAACGGGCGTTTATAACTTTTTGTATATAATTGTATTAGTGTAAAAATGGGGGTTTACAACTTTTAGTATATAATTGTATTATAGTTTAGTCAAAACGGGGGTTTACAACTTTTTGTTTATAATTGAATTAGAATTTACTCAAAACACGGGTTTACAACTTTTTGTATATAATGGTATTAGTGTTTACTCAAAACGGGGGTTTACAACTTTTTGTTTATAAAATTATAGTAAACTTTACTCAAAATGGGGGTTTACAACTTTTTGTATATAATTGTAGTAGAGTTTACTCAAAATGGTGGTTTACTACTTTTCGTATATAATTGTAGCAGAGTTTACTCAAACGGGGGTTTACTACTTTTTGTATATAAAATTATAGTAGAGTTTACTCAAAAAGAGAGTTTACAACTTTTTGTATATAATTGTATTAGCTTTTACTCAAAAATGGTGGTTTACAACTTTTTGTATCTAATTGTAGTTGAGTTTACTCAAAACTGTGGTTTACAACTTTATGTATATATTTGTAGTAGAGTTTACTCAAAACGGGGGTTGAAAACTTTCGGTATATATTAATATAGTAGAGTTTACTCAAAACGGTGGGTTGCAACTTTTTCTAATTGTATTAGTTTTACCCAAAATGGGGGTTCACAACATTTTTTATATAAAATTATAGTAGAGTTTACTTAAAAGGCGTGATTACAACTTTATGTATACAATTGTAGTAGAGTTTACTCAAACTGGGGGTTTACAACTTTTTGTATATTATTTTATAGTAGAGTTTACTCAAAACGGTGGTTTACAACTTTTTGGTGTATAATTGTATTTGAGTTTACTCAAAATTAGGGTTTACAACTTTTTGTATATAATTCTATTAGAGTTTACTCAAAACGGGGGTTTACAACTTTTTGTATATAATTGTGTAGTAGAGTTTACTAAAAAAGGGGTTTACAACTTTTTTATATAAAATTATAGTAGAGTTTTCTCAAAACGGGGGTTTACAACTTTTTGTATATAATTGCAGTAGAGTTTACTCAAAACGGGGGTTTAAAACTTTATGTATATAATTGTAGTTGAGTTATTCAAAACATGGGTTTACAACATTTTGTAAATAATTGTATAGTAGAGGTACTCAAAACGGGGGTTTACAACAGTTTGTATATAATCGTATTTGAGTTTACTCAAAACTTGGGTTTACAACTTTTTGTATATAAAATTATAGTAGACTTTACTCAAAACGTGGGTTCACAACTTTTTGTATACAGTTATATTAGTGTTTACTCAAAATGGGAGTTTATAACTTTTTGTATATAATTTTAGTAGAGTTTACTCAAAACGGGGGTTCATAATATTTTGTATATAATTGTAGTAAAGTTTACTCAAAAAAAGGGTTTACAACTTTTTGTATATAATTGTATTAGTGTTTTCTCAAAATGGGGGTTTACAACTTTCTGTATATAATTGTATTAGTGTTTACTCAAAACGGTGGTTTACAACTTTTTTTATATAATTGTATTTGCATTTACTCGAAATACGGGTTTACTACTCTTTGTATATAATTGTATTAGAGTCTACTAAAAATGGGGGTTTACAATTTTTTCTATATAAAATTATAGTAGAGTTTACTCAAAAGAGGGATTACAACTTTTCGTATATAATTGTATTAGCGTTTACTCAAAATGGTGGTTTACAACTTTTTGTATATAGTTGTATTTGAGTTTACTCAACACGGGGGTTTACAACTTTTTGTATATATTTGTAGTAGAGTTTAATCAAAATGGGGTTTTACTACATTTTGTATATAATTATAGTTGATTTTACTCCAAACGCTGGTTTACAACTTTTTGTATATAATTGTAGTAGAGTTAACTCAAAACGGGGGTTTAAAACATTCTATATATAATTGTAGTAGAGTTATTCAACACAAGGGTTTACAACATTTTCTATATAATTGTATAGTAGAGTTACTCAAAACGGGTGTTTACAACACTTTGTATATAATTGTATTAGAGTTTACTCAAAACAAGGGTTTACAACTTTTTGTATATAAAATTATAGTAGAGTTTACTCAAAATGGGGGTTTACAACTTTTTGTATATAATTATTAGAGTTTACTAAAAATGGGGGCTTACAACTTTTTGTATATAATTTTAGTAGAGTTTGCTCAAAACAGGGGTTTACAACATTTTGTATATAATTGTTGTAAAGTTTACTCAAAATTGGGGTTTACAACTTTTTTTATATAATTGTATTAGTGTTTTCTCAAAATAGGGGTTTATAACTTTCTGTATATAATTGTATTAGTGTTTACTCAAAATGGGGGTTTACAACTTTTCGTGTATAATTGTAGTAGAGTTACTCAAAATAGGGGTTTACAGCTTTTTGTATTTAAAATTATAGTAGAGTTTTCTCAAAAAGAGGATTTACAACTTTTTGTATATAGTTGTATTAGCGTTTACTCAAAATTGCGGTTTATAACATTTTGTATATAATTGTATTAGAGTTTACTCAAAACGGGGCTTTATAACTTTTTGAATATAATTGTAGTAGAGTTTAATCAAAACGGGGTTTTACTACTTTTTGTATATAATTGTAGTGGAGTTTACTCAAAATAGGGGTTTACAACTTTTTGTATATGATTATAGTAAAGTTTACTCAAACCGGGGTTTACAACTTTTGTAAATAATATTATGGTAGAGTTTACTTAAAACGGGGGTTTACAACTTATCCTTTATAATTGTATTTGTGTTTACGCAAAATAGGGTTTTACAACTTTATGTATCTAAAATTATAGTAGAGTTTACTCAAAACTGGGGTTTACACGTTTTTGTATATAATTGTATTAGCGTTTACTCAAAATGGTGGTTTACAACCTTTTATATATAATTGTAGTAGAGTTTACTCAAAATGGTGGTTTACAACTTTTTGTATATAATTGTAGTAGAGTTTACTCAAAATGTGGGTTTACAACTGTTTGTATATAATAATATAGTACAGTTTACTTATAAAGGGGGTTTACAACTTTTTGAATATGATTGTAGTAGAGTTTACTCAAAACGGGAGTTTACAAGTTTTCGTATATAAAATTATTGTTGAGTTTACTCAAAACGGGGGGTTACAACTTGTTGTAATTGTATTAGTTTTACTCAAAACGTGGGTTAACAACTTTTTGTATATAAAATTATAGTAGAGTTTACTTAAAATGTGTGTTTACAACTTTTTGTACATAATTGTAGTAGAGTTTACTCAAAATGGTGGTTTAACCCTTTGGTATATAATTGTATTAGAGTTTACTCAAAATTAGGGTTTACAACTTTTTGTATATAATTCTATTAGAGTTTACTCAAAACGGGGGTTTACAACTTTTTGTATATAATTGTGTAGTAGAGTTTACTAAAAATAGGGTTTACAACTTTTTTAATATAAAATTATAGTAGAGTTTACTCAAAACAGGGATTTACAACTTTTTGTAAATAATTGTAGTAGAGTTTCCTCAAAACGGGGGTTTAAAACTTTCTGTATATAATTGTAGTAGAGTTATTCAGGTTTACAAATTTTTGTTTATAATTATATAGTAGAGTTACTCAAAATGGGGGTTTATAACTTTTTGTATATAATTGTATTAGTGTTTACTCAAAACGGGGGATTACAACTTTTTGTATATAATTGTATTAGAGTTTACTCAAAACGGGGATTTACAACTTTTTGTATATAATTGTACTAGTAGGAAACCCGTGCGATGCACGGAAAATGTAACATTGAAATAAGAATATAAAGGAAAATGACATGTTAAAAAGATGTTGTGTGAAATTAATAAATAAAATTTAGTTTGTTTGTATGAAATTACACCACATATAGCAGCATTCTTCCAAAATACAGCAACATAGTGCAACAAAAATGTATCAAATAACCTGTTTCATTGTCATCTCAAATGGTGTGTTCTTTTCACCCACGACAAAGAAACAAAAGGTTAAAAATCATTCAAAAACACCACAACCACTACTCCAAGCCTCAAATTTCAAGTTGTATCAGTAATCTACCAATGGATTTCATAGAAACAAACTATCCAATGTACAGAAAAGGGTAAAAAGTAAAACATCATTAGATAGAAGGAAATGATATATTTACAAAAAAAATTATCATAAAAAACAACTAAACTTACCACTACTATCTTGATCTTGGAACAGCCGTTGAAAGCAAGGAATAATAGCCTGATCAATTCATTGAGCATCAAAAGTTCATTCCAAGTATATGAACCTGGCCTAACGAAAAGGCAAAATAATTTGTCCTACTTTCCGTTGAAACCACACGCATATAATATTAAAATTTAAAAGACATGAATACATATGTTTGAATGTTCTGTTCCAAATTAAAAATCAATTGCACAGCTGGAGCTGGAGTAGAGCACGATCACGAATCGACTAAGTCGTCATATTTATCAAATAGTAGAACTAATGAATCCAAATACTATCAGTTGACATCATGCTCAAGTGAATATCAGTTGATACTATTACCCCGCGGTTCACAGAAGCACACGTCAAGCGACGAAGAGATAGAAATCATTAAAAAAAAACATAGCCAATAAATATGGCCAATTATATGGAAGTATAACATACTAAGAGTTCTTAGCAAAATGTGACATGATTTACCTCAACATTGTATGGTAATCATCATAACGAAGTGGAAGTTGATCTCTTTTAATTAAAGCTTTTCGAAATGCATATACTGCCTCCTCTTCCTTCTTAACTCGCAAGTCTTCGGCAGAGAATGATGCAAATTGACAATGAGCTACCCTCTGACTATGTATCCTTAGCGAGCGTGTCAATTTTGCAGCCTGTTTTTTCGTAGTGGAATTCTGTGATCGGGCGTTGAAATCCTTTAGCAAGTCGAAAAAATAAAGGGAATGTAATTGCCTCTTTCAACTGAGTGTCGCCGCTTAAAGAGCATCCAAATTGCCTCGGTGCCTTATTCCGCAACTGCTTGCCTCAGTACCTTTTATACAAAAAGAATTACACAAAATTCTACTTTCCTGATGTTCAATAATGCCCGACATTACATCGTTGCAAAACACAATATTGAAAGTGGCAGGTCACTTTTACGGACCAGAGTACTATGTTGACACTAAGCATATACTACAATTCAATATAACGTTAAAGAGAAGAGATGTTAGAATAAATCCACAACATCATACAAAAGTGTTTGACATACCAAAAAATATACAACAGTTCAATAAAGAACAGAAAGGAAAAAAAACCCTCATAATTGGGGTAACCAATCCATATACAATATTGATCCTGCATTATAGCGTTAAAAAAAATGTAAGAAGTAGACTTTTTGCTTTCCATTTTTTTCTCATTATAACATTCTTCTTCTTATGAGCAAGAGAAAACGAAAGCATCCGTTTCCGCATTTTTTACCTTTATATCCATCTTTTTCTTGCAAGAACACTGATGGTAATAACAGATTGTGCATTGAATCTTGGGAAACGTAGGTGAATGACTCGTGTCATCTGTTTCGTCAGAAGTACAGAAATAGCAAGGCTGCTCTAAGATCCAACTGCTGCTTGAATTGGTGTTCTTGGAGCTGCATCTATGCTTTTCTTCTCTTGAGTTAACGCTACTGAAACTGATTTTCGGACTGTTATGCACGTAGCGTGTTTTTTTAGCATCTTGTTTCATTGGAATATTTTTCTGATGATTTCTCCTCTCGCGGGGAAGTTTCGATCCAGGATGTGTGAGGTTTTCACATGATTCACCATAGTACATTGCACATTCAACATCCTTTACATTTTTCGGGATGTCTATGAATACATTTCTCCTCCTTAGTCTTTTACCTGGGCTCTTTTTGAAGCTACTTGATTCGCCGTTTTCATGATCAGATTCCTACGCAGATTCTAGACCTTGATGCTCTTTTTCTGCATTTGTACGACAAAACATGAATACTCTTTGATCCTGGAGGCTTCCTTCATCTTTAACTTGGGTGGACTGAAACTCCTGAATGTCATCAAGAAACACCGTTTCCTCAGGGTAAATTAGCTGATGAAAATTTAACAACTTGATTTTCTTTCTCAAATGTTAAAGAGAAAGTGTAATTCACTACTTTGTCTTCTGCCTTTTCCAAGCATGGAATGATGCCTAATTCAAGCGGCTTGCTGCTTTGGATAGAACCGATCAGAGTATCGTCGCGTTTCGTAGTTGATGATTCTGTTTTCAAATTGATCAAAGGATATACGATATTAGATCTCAGAAAGGAGAAAACCAAGTGTTTTAGTAGTCTCTTTGCCTCTGAGGAGATCTCGAAATAAACGCTCTCTTTCTCTCCTTTATTGATGTCTGGATCCCCTGGATTCTAATCACCATTCTGAACCGGGACGGTTACAATACTTAGGCTCGGATCAGGGCTTGTTATACTTGCCTGCATTCAACAAATCAAATAATATTAGTATTTCTCAGAAAGTAAATGAAATTTTTCGTTGTTGTGAACCAAACCAATGGCATTACCAAGAGCTGTTGTGATTCAGAGCTATACTCAATCAACAAAGGTTCTGACTGAAAATTGCTCCGAGCAATTTCAGACAACAATCTGCTCTTTGCTTTATCTGGTACGTGCTTTAAGCATACCTTTTCCTGCATCTGTTTTAAAAATAAGTAATTAAAATGGGGGTAGAGTTTACTCAAAATGGGGGTAGAGTTTACAACTTTTTGTATATAATTGTAGTAGAGTTTACTCAAAATGGGGGTTTACAACTGTTTGTATATAATAATATAGTACAGTTTACTTAAAAAAGGGGTTTACAACTTTTTGAATATAATTGTAGTAGAGTTTACTCAAAACGGGAGTTTACAACTTTTTGTATATAAAATTATTGTAGAGTTTACTCAAAACGGGGGGTTACAACTTGTTGTAATTGTATTAGTTTTACTCAAAACGGGGGTTCACAACTTTTTGTATATAAAATTATAGTAGAGTTTACTTAAAAGGCGTGTTTACAACTTTTTGTATATAATTGTAGTAGAGTTTACTCAAAATGGTGGTATAACCCTTTGGTATATAATTGTATTAGAGTTTACTCAAAATTAGGGTTTACAACTTTTTGTATATAATTCTATTAGAGTTTACTCAAAACGGGGTTTACAACTTTTTGTATATAATTGTGTAGTAGAGTTTACTAAAAATAGGGTTTACAACTTTTTTAATATAAAATTATAGTAGAGTTTACTCAAAACAGGGATTTACAACTTTTTGTAAATAATTGTAGTAGAGTTTCCTCAAAACGGGGGTTTAAAACTTTCTGTATATAATTATACTTGAGTTATTCAGGTTTACAACTTTTTGTATATAATTATATAGTAGAGTTATTCAAAATGGGGGTTTATAACTTTTTGTATATAATTGTATTAGTGTTTACTCAAAACGGGGGATTACAACTTTTTGTATATAATTGTATTAGAGTTTACTCAAAACGGGGGTTTACAACTTTTTGTATATAATTGTATTAGAATTTACTCAAAACGGGGGTTTACAACTTTTTGTATATAATGGTATTAGTGTTTACTCAAAACGGGGGTTTGCAACTTTTTGTATATAAAATTATAGTAAACTTTACTCAAAACGGTGGTTTACAACTTTTCGTATATAATTGTAGTAGAGTTTACTCAAAATGGTGGTTTTAAACATTTCGTATATAATTGTCGTAGAGTTTACTCAAACGGGGGTTTACTACTTATTGTATATAAAATTATAGTAGAGTTTACTCAAAAAGAGGGTTTACAACTTTTTGTATATAATTGTATTAGCTTTTACTCAAAATGGTGGTTTACAACTTTTTGTATATAATTGCATTAGAGTTTACTCAAAACGGGGGTTTACTACTTTTTGTATATAACTTTCTATATAATTGTATTAGAGTTTACTCAAAACAAGGGTTTACAACTTTTTGTATATAATTGTAGTAGAGTTTAATCAAAACAGAGTTTTACTACTTTTTGTATATAATTGTAGTAGAGTTTACTCAAAACTAGGGTTTACAACTTTTTGTATATGATTATAGTAGAGTTTAATCAAAACGGGGTTTTACTATTTTTTGTGTATAATAGTAATAGAGTTTACTCAAAATGGGGGTTTACAATTTTTTGTATATGATTAGAGTAGAGTTACTCAAAATTAGGGTTTACAACTTTTTGAAAATAATATTATAGTAGAGTGTACTCAAAACGGGGGTTTACAACTTATCGTATATAATTGTATTAGTGTTTACTCAAAATAGGGCTTTACAACGTTTTGTATATAAAATTATAGTAGAGTTTACAAAAACGGGGGTTTACAACTTTTTGTATATAATTCTATTATAGTTTACTCAAAATGGGGGTTTACAACATTTTGTATATAATTGTAGTAAAGTTTACTCAAAACGGTGGTTTACAACTTTTTGTATATAATTGTAGTAGAGTTTACTTAAAACGGGGGATTAAAACTTTCTGTATATATTAATATATTAGAGTTTACTCAAAACGGGGGTTACAACTTTTTGTAATTGTATTAGTTTTACCCAAAACGGGGGTTCACAAGTTTTTGTATATAAAATTATAGTAGAGTTTACTTAAAAGGCGTGTTTACAACTTTTTGTATATAATTGTAGTAGAGTTTTTTCAAAATGGGGGTTTTCAACTTTTTGTATATAATTTTATAGTAGAGTTTACTCTAAACGGTGGTTTACAACTTTTTGTATATAATTGTATTAGAGTTTACTCAAATGGGGGTTTACATCTTTTTGTATATAATTGTGTAGTAGAGTTTACTAAAAAGGGGGTTTACAACTTTTTGTATATAAAATTATAGTAAAGTTTTCTCAAAATGGGGGTTTACAACTTTTATTAAATAATTGTAGTAGAGTTTACTCAAAATGGGGGTTTAAAACTTTCTGTATATAATTGTAGTAGAGTTATACAAAACATGGGTTTACAATATTTTGTATATAATTGTATTGTAGAGGTACTCAAAACGGGGGTTTACAACACTTTGTATATAATCGTATTAGAGTTTACTCAAAATGGGGGTTTACAACTTTTTATATATAAAATTATAGTACAGTTTACTCAGAACTTGGGTTTACAACTTTTTGTATATAATTGTGTTAGAGTTTACTCAAAATAGGAGTTTACAACTTTTTGTATATAATTTTAGTAGAGTTTACACAAAACGGGGGTTCACAACATTTTGTATATAATTGTAGTAAAGTTACTCAAAATAGGGGTTTACAACTTTTTATATATAATTGTATTAGTGTTTTCTCAAAATGGGGGTTTACAACTTTCTGTATATAATTGTATTAGTGTTTACTCAAAACGGTGGTTTACAACTTTTTTTTTATATAATTGTATTTGCGTTTACTCAAAATATGGGTTTTACTACTCTTTGTATACAATTGTATTAGTTTCTACTCAAAATGGGAGTTTACAAATTTTTGTATATAAAATTATAGTAGAGTTTATTCAAAAAGAGGGATTACAACTTTTCGTATATAATTGTATTAGCGTTTACTCAAAATTGTCGTTTATCAAAATTGTCGTTTACAACTTTTTGTGTATAATTGTATTTGAGTTCACTCAAAACGGGGGTTTACAACTTTTTGTATATATTTGTAGTAGAGTTTAATCAAAATGCGGTTTTACTACATTTTGTATATAATTGTAGTAGATTTTACTCCAAACGGGGGTTTACAACTTTTTGTATATAATTGTAGTAGAGTTAACTCAAAATGGGGGTTTAAAACATTCTATATATAATTGTAGTCGAGTTATTCAACACAAGGGTTTACAACATTTTCTATATAATTGTATAGCAGAGTTACTCAAAACGGGTGTTTACAACACTTTGTATATAATTGTATTAGAGTTTACTCAAAACGGGGGTTTACAAATTTTTGTATATAAAATTATAGTAGAGTTTACTCAAAACGGGGGTTTACAACTTTTTGTATATAATTGTATTAGAGTTTACTAAAAATGGGGGCTTACAACTTTTTGTATATAATTTTAGTAGAGTTTACTCAAAACAGGGGTTTACAACATTTTGTATATAATTGTTGTAAAGTTTACTCAAAATTGGGGTTTACAACTTTTTGTATATAATTGTATTAGTGTTTTCTCAAAATGGGGGTTTACAAATTTCTGTATATATTTGTATTAGTGTTTACTCAAAATGGAGTTTTAAATTTTTTTTGTATATAATTGTATTTGTGTTTACTCGAAATAGGGGTTTACAACTTTTTGTATATAATTGTATAAGAGTTTACTCAAAATGGTGGTTTACAACCTTTTGTATATTATTGTTGTAGAGTTTACTCAAAACGGTGGTTTACAAGTTTTTGTATATAATTGTAGTAGAGTTAACTCAAAATGGGGGTTTACAACTGTTTGTATATAATAATATATTAGAGTTTACTCAAAATAGGGGTTTACAACTTTTTGAATATGATTGTAGTAGAGATTACTCAAAACGGGGGTTTACAACTTTTGTATATTAAATTATAGTTGAGTTTATTGAAAATAAGGGGTTACAACTTTTTGTAACTGTATTAGTTTTACTCAAACCGGGGGTTCACAACTTTTTCTATATAAAATTATAGTAGAGTTTACTAAAAAGGCGTGTTTACAACTTTTTGTATATAATTGTAGTAGAGTTACTCAAAACGGGGGTTTACAACTTTTTGTATATAATTTTATCGTAGTGTTTAATTAAAACGGTGGTTTAAAACTTTTGGTAAATGTATTAGAGTTTACTCAAAATTAGGGTTTATAACTTTTTGTATATAATTCTATTAGTGTTTACTCAAAATGGGGGTTTACAAATTTTTGTATATAATTGTGTAGTAGAAATTACTAAAAAAGGGGTTTACAACTTTTTTAATATAAAATTATAATAGAGTTTACTCAATACAGGGGTTTACAACTTTTTGTATATAATTGTAGTAGAGTTTACTCAAAACAGGGGTTTTAAACTTTTTGTATATAATTGTAGTAGAGTTATTCAAAACAAGGGTTTACAACTTTTTGAATATAATTGTATAGTAGAGTTACTCAAAACGGGGGTTTACAACACTTTGTATATAATTTTATTAGAGTTTACTCATAACGGGGGTTTACAATTTTTTGTATATAAAATTAGAGTTGAGTTTAATCAAAATGGGGGTTTACAACTTTTTGTATATAATTGTATTAGAGTTTAATCAAAATGGGGGTTTGCAACTTTTTGTATATAATTTTAGTAGAGTTTACTCAGAATGGGGGTTTACAGCATTTTGTATATAATTGTAGTAAAGTTTACTCAAAATAGTGGTTTACTACTTTTTGTATATAAAATTATAGTAGAATTTACGTAAAAAGGCGTGTTTACAACATTTTGTATATAGTTGTTGTAGAGTTTACTCAAAACGGGGGTTTACAACTTTTTGTATATACTTTTATAGTAGTGTTTAATCAAAACGGTGGTTTACAACTTTTGGTATATGTATTAGAGTTTACTCAAAATTTGGGTTTACAATTTTTTGTATATAATTCTATTAGAGTTTACTTAAAATGGGGGTTTACATATTTTTGTATATAATTGTGTAGTAGAAATTACTAAAAAAAAATGGGTTTACAACTTTTTTAATATAAAATTATAGTAGAGTCTACTCAAAACAGGGGTTTACAACTTTTTGTATATAATTGTAGTAGAGTTTACACAAAACGTGGATTTAAAACTTTCTGTATATAATTGTAGTAGAGTTATTCAAAACAAGGGTTTACAACTTTTTGTATATAATTGTATAGTAGAGTTACTTAAAATGGGGGTTTACAACACTTTGTATATAATTTTATTAGAGTTTACTCACACTACAAGAAAAATGACTTTTGGCAGCGTGGTTTTGGCAGCATGCCCTTAAAACATGCTGCAAATATTAGAATTTGCAGCGTGCTCATTATTTTACGCTGCGGATAAATACTAATTGCAGCGCATACAAATATAAGCTGTTGATATTCTTTTTTGCGGCTTCCTTTTGCATGCCATGGAAATATATTTTTATTAGCAGTAGAGAGTATACGCCTTCATTTATAATTCCTTCTTCCGCGATATCAAAATTTCCCGTCTAAAAATTTGCGCTAAGTAAAAAAAAAATTCCCTCTTCATTAAAACCACGAAAAAAATGCCCTACTCTTTCAAAACTTCCATTAATCTTGCAATTGTTGCTGTTATCTGCCGTTGCTGCTCTCTGCCATGAAGGTGAATTGGTCGATTTCTAGCCCGTCACATGAATCTCCAGGTAAATTGATCAATTTCGGTTTGTTTTTAGTTGAGAAATATCTTCCCTTGTTTGTTGAATCTATCAATTTAAGGAGCAAAATGCTCTGCTTCCTTTCTATTGAACAAGAGTGTTGCGAGATGGAATTCAGCTTTTTCAAGGCACTGATATTAGGGCGCCAATCCATTATGGCCCCCGGCTTGTAACCTGACACCGCCGGTGACTCATAAACATTGAAGAAGCAATCGGATGTACTTTGGTTTCAATTTCACAATCCTGATATTCAAGAAGGAATATATTGTGTAAAATTTATCGCCGTCTAGAAATCTGAGCAGAAATGGTGAGAGCTCATCGCAATCAATTTGTTCGCAGCCATCATCTCAAATCTACCCATTTTCCACCAGGTTCATTTTGGACATTATTTACTACTTTTTTGGTTGGTGACGTTGTGAAGGATAATTAGTAGAAGATTAATGTGTACGATGACATCCCAGATTCATAATTTGTTTGTCTTACCGCCAGCTAGTTCTTGTCAAAGGATTATAGTCTATGGGACCCTTTGAATGTTAGGTTATGGAAAGTCAAGGGCTGTTATAGTTCATGACCTATTTTGTGTCAATGAGTTGCGGTTTCTGAATCTCAGCTATCTGTTTCTCCTGGTCATTATAGTAATCGAGTTTCTCGAGCAGAAAGGATTAAAGGACAGGAAGTATTGTTTGAGTACTTGCATTCTACTAAAGGATTGAGGTACAATGATGCAGAGTATATGAGTCAAAATTCACCTCATTTTGTTGAGAAGTTACTTTCCCACGTTGAAACACAGGAAGATGTTTCAAAGGCCTTAGGGAAGTTGTTTAGATATTTCCGATTTAATGAGTTTGAACATTTTCTATAGAGCTTAGGTTACACCTCTCTGAGTTTGCTTCATTGCTTTCTCGAGATAAGATATACTTGAGTGATGATCGGACATTGCTTGAGAATTTTCATGTTCTTTGTATTTACGGTATTGCTCGTTCTGAGATTAGGAATTTGTACAAGGAGGTGAATGAGATATTTAGTTTTGAGAATGGGTTATTGTTAAAAAGATTGAGAGTGTTAGAACACATAGGTTTGAGTAAGCTAACTGTTATCAAGCTTGTTGCTTGTTGTCCTTCGGTTTTGGTAGGTGATGTGAATAGGGATCTAATAGGTGTTCTTGATAACCTGAAGGAGTTGGGATTTCTGAGTGATTGGGAATGGTACACATTTGTGAAAATTTCAAAGCGAAAGAAAATAGAACATAAAATTTGACAATTTGATTTACACTCTTAAGTATTTCATTGGCAGCAAAAGTGCGTAGCCTGAGATTTCTTATGTTTCATGACCTTTGTCTTTTGTATTCTCTTGGGATTCATGTACAATCACAATGAGAAGTCTGAAAAATTAATGTTGAATATTTATGTGGTTACTTTATTAGTTTAGCAAAATGATTTGTGATATGAAGTTATTTTATAATAAATGATACACAAATGAGTTCTAAAGTCATTGTGGTGATATTTCTACCTTGTTTTTAACCAACACGGTGATGAATTATATGCCTTTTTAATTAGATTTTCTTAAGCTTGTGGATGTACTTCTTCTTGAGGTTCCTGTGACTTTTGTCATTGTTGTTGTTCAACGTTGTGGGATCTGTTTCTATGTCTATAAGCTTTTCTGGACCTGCTATTGTTGCTGTGTTGTCCCAAATTTCCATGGTGTTATATCTTTTTTCTTGGTTTCCAGGAATTGCTGACATAATTTCAGGTGTAGAGGAATTGACTTTAGTCATAGATTTTGAATGATGAGGGGATTAATGCTCAATCAGAGGTAAGAGAAGATAATAGGTATCTTAATCTTATTTTCTAGCTTATTTGTTTGTGTAAAAGTCTGTCTCTAACAGTTCTTTAGATTATTATGGAAAAGAAGCCTTGAATTCTTGTTTTGAAACTTAGTTTTGGGGTAAGATTTTATTTGAAAGTGTCAAAAGCAAGGTGAATCTGAAAGTGGTTTTGTATTCTTAACAGCTGTTTTCCTGTGCCTTTGATTTCATTTAACAATTTTCCTATGAGAACTCTGTATTGATTGTTTGTGTGCTTTCATTGAGTTTTTCATTGGGATCAGCCACAGGTGGTGAGACTTCATGTGTATAATGTTCGACTAAGATGTCATTGATTGCATTCAAAATCGAGATATTAGTTTCTTCGACAGGCTTCTGTAGATTTACAAGTGTCACTCGGCTGGTAATTTTTTCGGTAGTGCACTAATGAATACAAATAACATGTTGTAGTGTTCAAGAATTGGCAGATCGGTGCCTCTAAATCATATCTTGGTCAGTTGAAGAATTAATCAATTTGTATAAGTATATCCTACTTTTCAATTGGTAATTCTTGATTTTAATTTGTTTTTATTTAATGTGTGGGCAGATTACTTGAATCCATCAAAATGAATGTAGGGCAATAAAGACATCCATCTAAATTTCTGATGGAAGCAATCACTCAAGACAAGAAAGCACCCCTTATTGCCTTCTTTTTGTTGTTCTACGGTAAAAATTCAAATTATTTTTCAAATAAAAGTTACAGTTGTTTAGAATTAATGTTTATTGTGTCATGTACACTAATTGGAATACTAACCACTATTTTCTTTATTTGCACAGGAGCTATGTTCATATAGGTACCCTTTGATGTTTCTCTTTCAATTAGTTTTAGGACAGCCAGTTTTAGGAATGCCAAGGACTCAAAACCACTAGCGATGAACTTGAGATATGTTGGCAAAGTGGAGACGGATTTATCTTTTATCGTATCGTCATAGTTATGTATTCAATGTGTTAAATATAGCATTGATTTGTGTATAATTGAAAAGATTGTGTATTGGGTTTGGTATTATGCGAATGGTTTTGGTTTTATACAGGCGAGAATCGGTTTTTATTGGGTAAATATAATTTTTTTTAAAAGAAAAACATAATCTGCAGCACACTTATGCACGCTGCTATTAATAAACTATCGATTTGCAGTGTGATTAATGCACGACGCGTTAAATATGTCTATGGTTTTGTGGGCATGCAATGTAAGTTGCCAAAAATAGCATCAGCGGCACACGACGTAAGCTGCTATTAATAAAATTAGCGGCGTATGACTGCACGCTGCGGATAACCTATTACTATTAGCGGCTTTGAACTTTGCAGCACACGATGTGCGCTGCCAAAAGCTATTTTGCACGCTGCCAAAAGTCATTTTTCTTGTAGTGTCAAAACGGGGGTTTACAACTTTTTGTATATAAAATTAGAGTTGAGTTTACTCAAAACGGGGGTTTACAACTTTCTGTATATAATTTTATTAGAGTTTACTCAAAATGGGGGTTTGCATTTTTTTGTATATAATTTTAGTAGAGTTTACTCAAAATGGGGGTTTACAGTATTTTGTATATAATTGTAGTAAAGTTTACTCAAGATAGGGGTTTACTACTTTTTGTATATAAAATTATAGTAGAGTTTACTTAAAATGGCGTGTTTACAACTTTTTGTATATAATTGTGGTAGAGTTTACTCAAAACGGGGGTTTACAACTTTTTGTATATAATTTTATAGTAGTGTTTAATCAAAACGGTGGTTTACAACTTTTGGTATATGTATTAGAGTTTACTCAAAGTTAGGGTTTACAACTTTTTGTAAATAATTCTATTAAAGTTTACTCAAAATGGGGGTTCACAAATTTTTGTATATAATTGTGTAGTAGAAATTTGTAAAAAAGCGGGTTTACAACTTTTTTAATATAAAATTATAGTAGAGTTTACTCAAAACAGGGTTTTACAACTTTTTGTATAAAACTGTGGTAGAGTTTACTCAAAACAGGGGTGTAAAAATTTATGTATATAATAGTAGTAGAGTTATTCAAAACAAGGGTTTACAAATTTTTGTATATAATTGTATAGTAGAGTTACTCAAAACGGGGGTTTACAACACTTTGTATATAATTTTATTAGAGTTTACACAAAACGGGGATTTACAACTTTTTGTATATAAAATTAGAGTTGAGTATACTCAAAACGGGGGTTTACAACTTTTTGTATATAATTGTATTAGAGTTTACTTAAAATGGGGGTTTGCAACTTTTTTGTATATAACTTTAGTAGAGTTTACTCAAAATGGGGGTTTACAGCATTTTGTATATAATTGTAGCAAAGTTTACTCAAAATAGGGGTTTACTACTTTTTGTATATAATTGTATTAGTGTTTTCTCAAAACGGGGGTTTACAACTTTCTGTATATAATTGTATTAGTGTTTACTCAAAATGGTGGTTTACAACTTTTTGTATATAATTGTATTAGAGTTTACTCAAAATAGGGGTTTACAACTTTTTGTATATAATTGTACTAAAGTTTCATCAAAATGGGGGTTAACAACATTTCGTATATAATTGTAGTAGAGTTGACTGAAAATGGGGGTACAACTTTTTGTATATAATTTTATAGTAGAGTTTACTCAAAAAGTGGTTTAAAACTTTTTGTATATAATTGTATTAGTGTTTACTCAAAACGGGGGTTTACAACTTTTTGGATATTGGATATAATTGTTGTAGAGTTAACTTAAAATGGGGGTTAACAACTTTTTGTATATAATTGTTGTAAGGTTTACTCAAAACGGATGTTTACAACTTTGTATATAATGTTATAATTGAGTTTACTCAAAACGGGGCTTTAAAACTTTTTGTATATAATTGTATTAGTGATTACTCAAAACGGGGGTTTACAACTTTTTGTATATAATTGTATTAGAGTTTACTCAAAACGGGGGTTTACAACCTTTTGTATATAAAATTATAGTAGAGTTTACTCAAAATAGGAATGGGGGTTTACAACTTTTTGTATATAATGGTATTAGTGTTTACTCAAAACGGGGGTTTGCAGCTTTTTGTATATAAAATTATAGTAAACTCTACTCAAAACGGGGGTTTACAAATTTTCGTATATAATTGAAGTAGAGTTTACTCAAAATGGGGGTTAACACTTTTTGTATATAAATGTAGTAGAGTTACTCAAAACAGAGGTTTACAACTTTTTGTATATACAATTATAGTAGAGTTTACTCAAAAAGAGGGTATACAACTTTTTGTATATTATTGTATTTGCGTTTACTCAAAATGGTGGTTAACAACTTTTTGTATATAATTGTATTTGAGTTTACTCAAAAAACGGGTGTTTACAACTTTTTGTGTATAATTATACTAGAGTTAACTCAAAATGGGGGTTTACAACTTTTCGTATATAATTGTAGTAGAGTTTACTCAAAATAAGGGTTTACAACTTTTTGTATATAAAATTATAGTAGAGTTTTCTCAAAAAGAGGATTTACAACTTTTTGTATATAATTGTATTAGCGTTTACTCAAAAATGGGGTTTATAACTTTTTGTATACAATTGTATTAGAGTTTACTCAAAACGGGCTTTACAACTTTTTGTATATAATTGTAGTAGAGTTTAATCAAAACGGGGTTTTACTACTTTTTGTATATAATTGTAGTGGAGTTCACTCAAAATGGGGGTTTACAACTTTTTGTATATGATTATAGTAAAGTTTACTCAAACCGGGGTTTACAACTTTTTGTAAATAATATTATGGTAGAGTTTACTCAAAATGGGGGTTTACAACTTATCTTTTATAATTATATTTGTGTTTACGCAAAATAGGGGTTTACAACTTTATGTATTTAATTATAGTAGTGTTTACTCAAAACGGGGGTTTACAAGTTTTTGTATGTAATTGTATTAGAGTTTACTCAAAATGGGGGTTTAAAACCTTTTGTATGTAATTGTAGTAGAGTTTACTCAAAATGGTGGTTTACAACTTTTTGTATATAATTGTAGTAGAGTTTACTCAAAATGGGGGTTTACAACTGTTTGTATATAATAATATAGTACAGTTTACTTAAAAATGGGGTTTACAACTTTTTGAATATGATTGTCGTATAGTTTACTCAAAACGGGGGTTTACAACTTTTTCTGTATAAAATTTTAGTTGAGTTTACTCAAAACGGGGGGTTACAACTTGTTGTAATTGTATTAGTTTTACTCAAAACGGGGGTTCACAACTTTTTGTATATAAAATTATAGTAGAGTTTACTTAAAAGGTGTGTTTACAACTTTTTGGATATAATTGTAGTAGAGTTTACATAAAACGGTGGTTTACAACTTTTGATATATAATTGTATTAGAGTTTACTCAAAATTAGGGTTTACAACTTTTTGTATATAATTCTATTAGAGTTTACTCAAAACGGGGGTTTACAACTTTTTGTATATAATTATGTAGTAGAGTTTACTAAAAATGGGGTTTACAACTTTTTTAATATAAAATTATGGTAGAGTTTACTCAAAACAGGGATTTACAACTTTTTCTAAATAATTGTAGTAGAGTTTCCTCAAAATGGGGGTTTAAAACTTTCTGTATATAATTATATAGTAGAGTTACTCAAAATGGGGGTTTACAACTTTTTGTATATAATTGTATTAGTGTTTACTCAAAACGGGGGATTACAACTTTTTGTATATAATTGTATTAGAGTTTAGTCTAAACAGGGGTTTACAACTTTTTGTATATAATTGTATTAGAATTTACTCAAAACGGGGGTTTAAAACTTTTTGTATATAATGGTATTAGTGTTTACTCAAAACGGGGGTTTGCAACTTTTTGTATATAAAATTATAGTAAACTTTACTCAAAACGGTGGTTTACAACTTTTCGTATATAATTGTAGTAGAGTTTACTCAAAATGGTGGTTTTAAACTTTTCGTATATAATTGTCGTAGAGTTTACTCAAACGGGGGTTTACTACTTTTTGTACATAAAATCATAGTAGAGTTTACTCAAAAAAAGGGTTTACCACTTTTTGTATATAAATGTATTAGCGTTTACTCAAAATGGTGGTTTACAACATTTTGTATATAATTGTATTAGAGTTAATTTAAAACGGGGGTTTACTACTTTTTATATATAACTTTGTATATAATTGTATATGAGTTTACTCAAAATGGGAGTTTACAACTTTTTGTATATAATTGTAGTAGAGTTTAATCAAAACGGAGTTTTACTACTTTTTGTATATAATTGTACTAGAGTTAACTCAAAATGGGGGTTTACAACTTTTCGTGTATAATTGTAGTAGAGTTTACTCAAAATAGGGGTTTACAACTTTTTGTATATAAAATTATTGTAGAGTTTTCTCAAAAAGAGGATTTACAACTTTTTGTATATAATTGTATTAGCGTTTACTCAAAATTGGGGTTTATAACTTTTTGTATATAATTGTATTAGAGTTTACTCAAAACGGGCTTTACAACTTTTTGTATATAATTGTAGTAGAGTTTAATCAAAACGGGGTTTTACTACTTTTTGTATATAATTGTAGTGGAGTTTACTCAAAATAGGGGTTTACAACTTTTTGTATATGATTATAGTAAAGTTTACTCAAACCGGGGTTTACAACTTTTTGTAAATAATATTATGGTAGAGTTTACTCAAAATGGGGGTTTACAACTTATCTTTTATAATTATATTTGTGTTTACGCAAAATAGGGGTTTACAACTTTATGTATTTAATTATAGTAGAGTTTACTCAAAACGGGGGTTTACAAGTTTTTGTATGTAATTGTATTAGAGTTTACTCAAAATGGGGGTTTAAAACCTTTTGTATGTAATTGTAGTAGAGTTTACTCAAAATGGTGGTTTACAACTTTTTGTATGTAATTGTAGTAGAGTTTACTCAAAATGGGGGTTTAAAACTGTTTGTATATAATAATATAGTACAGTTTACTTAAAAATGGGGTTTACAACTTTTTGAATATGATTGTCGTATAGTTTACTCAAAACAGGGGTTTACAACTTTTTCTGTATAAAATTTTAGTTGAGTTTACTCAAAACAGGGGGTTACAACTTGTTGTAATTGTATTAGTTTTACTCAAAACGGGGGTTCACAACTTTTTGTATATAAAATTATAGTACAGTTTACTTAAAAGGTGTGTTTACAACTTTTTGGATATAATTGTAGTAGAGTTTACTCAAAACGGTGGTTTACAACTTTTGGTATATAATTGTATTAGAGTTTTCTCAAAATTAGGGTTTACAACTTTTTGTATATAATTCTATTAGAGTTTACTCAAAACGGGGGTTTACAACTTTTTGTATATAATTGTGTAGTAGAGTTTACTAAAAATGGGGTTTACAACTTTTTTAATATAAAATTATAGTAGAGTTTACTCAAAACAGGGATTTACAACTTTTTCTAAATAATTGTAGTAGAGTTTCCTCAAAACGGGGGTTTAAAACTTTCTGTATATAATTATATAGTAGAGTTACTCAAAATGGGGGCTTACAACTTTTTGTATATAATTGTATTAGTGTTTACTCAAAACGGGGGATTACAACTTTTTGTATATAATTGTATTAGAGTTTTGTCTAAACGGGGGTTTACAACTTTTTGTATATAATTGTATTAGAATTTACTCAAAACGGGGGTTTAAAACTTTTTGTATATAATGGTATTAGTGTTTACTCAAAACGGGGGTTTGCAACTTTTTGTATATAAAATTATAGTAAACTTTACTCAAAACGGTGGTTTACAACTTTTCGTATATAATTGTAGTAGAGTTTACTCAAAATGGTGGTTTTAAACTTTTCGTATATAATTGTCGTAGAGTTTACTCAAACGGGGGTTTACTACTTTTTGTATATAAAATCATAGTAGAGTTTACTCAAAAAAAGGGTTTACCACTTTTTGTATATAAATGTATTAGCGTTTACTCAAAATGGTGGTTTACAACATTTTGTATATAATTGTATTAGAGTTAATTTAAAACGGGGGTTTACTACTTTTTTATATAACTTTGTATATAATTGTATATGAGTTTACTCAAAACGGGGGTTTACAACTTTTTGTATATAATTGTAGTAGAGTTTAATCAAAACGGAGTTTTACTACTTTTTGTATATAATTGTAGTAGAGTTTACTCAAAACTGGGGTTTACAACTTTTTTTATATGATTATAGTAGAGTTTAATCAAAACGGGGTTTTACTATTTTTTGTATATAATTGTAGTAGAGTTTACTCAAAATGGGGGTTTACAACTTTTTGTATATGAGTATAGTAGAGTTTACTCAAAACCGGGGTTTACAACTTTTTGAAAATAATATTATAGTAGAGTGTACACAAAACCGGGGTTTACAACTTATCGTATATAATTGTATTAGTGTTTACTCAAAATAGGGGTTTACAACGTTTTGTATATAAAATTATAGTAGAGTTACTCAAAACGGGGGTTTACAACTTTTTGTATATAATTCTATTAGAGTTTACTCAAAATGGAGGTTTACAACATTTTGTATATAATTGTAGTAGAGTTTACTCAAAACGGTGGTTTACAACTTTTTGTATATAATTGTAGTAGAGTTTACTCAAAACGGGGGATTAAAACTTTCTGTATATATTAATATATTAGAGTTTACTCAAAACGGGGTTACAACTTTTTGTAATTATATTAGTTTTACACAAAAAGGGGGTTCAGAAGTTTTTGTATATAAAATTCTAGTAGAGTTTACTTAAAAGGCGTGTTTACAACTTTTTGTATATAATTGTAGTAGAGTTTTTTCAACACGGGGGTTTATAACTTTTTGTATATAATTTTATTGTAGAGTTTACTTTAAACGGTGGTTTACAAATTTTTGTATATAATTGTGTTAGAGTTTACTCAAAATTAGGGTTTACAAATTTTTGTATATAATTCTATTAGAGTTTACTCAAAACGGGGGTTTACAACTTTTTGTATATACTTGTGTAGTAGAGTTTACTAAAAAGGGGGTTTACAACTTTTTCTATATAAAATTATAGTAGAGTTTTCTCAAAATGGGGGGTTTACAACTTTTTTTATATAATTTTAGTAGAGTTTACTCAAAACGGGGGTTTAAAACTTTCTGTGTATAATTGTAGTAGTGTTATTCAAAAGATGGGTTTACAACATTTTGTTTATAATTGTATTGTAGAGGTACTCAAAAGGGGGGTTTACAACACTTTGTATATAATCGTATTAGAGTTTACTGAAAATGGGGGTTTACAACTTTTTGTTATAAAATTATAGTAGAGTTTACTCAAAACGTGGGTTTACAACTTTTTGTATATAATTGTATTAGAGTTTACTCAAAATAGGAGTTTACAATTTTTTGTATATAATTTTAGTAGAGTTTACTCAAAATGGGGGTTCACAACATTTTGTATATAATTGTAGTAAACTTTACTCAAAATAGGGGTTTACAACTTTTTGTATATAATTGTATTAGTGTTTTCTCAAAACGGGGGTTTACAACTTTCTGTATATAATTGTATTAGTGTTTACTAAAAACGGTGGTTTACAACTTTTTGTATATAATTGTATTTGCGTTTACTCGAAATGGGGGGTTTACAACTTTTTGTATATAATTGTAATAGAGTTGACTCAGAATGGGGGTTTACAACTTTTTGTATACAAAATCATAGTAGAGTTTACTCAAAAAGAGGGATTACAACTTTTCGTATATAATTGTACTAGCGTTTACTCAAAATGAGGGTTTACAACTTTTTGTATATAATTGTATTTGAGTTTACTCAAAATGGCGGTTTACAACTTTTTGTATATATTTGTCGTAGAGTGTAATCAAAATGGGGTTTTACTACTTTTTGTATATAATTGTAGTAGAGTTTACTCTAAACGGGGGTTTACAACTTTTTGTATATGAATATAGTAGAGTTTACTCAAAACTAGGGTTTACAAGTTTTTGTAAATAATATTATCGTAGAGTTTACTCAAAATAGGGGTTTATAATTTATCATATATAATTGTATTAGTGTTTACTCAAAATGGGGGTTTACAACTTTTTGTATTTAAAATTATAGTAGAGTTTACTCAAAACGGGGGTTTACAACTTTTTGTATATAATTGTATTAGAGTATACTCAAAATGGGGGTTTACAACCTTTTGCATATAATTGTAGTAGAGTTTACTCAAAACGGTGGTTTACAACTTTTTGTATTTAATTGTAGTAGAGTTTACTTAAAATGGGGGTCTACAACTGCTTGTATATAATAATATAGTAGAGTTTACTCAAAGCGGGGTTTTACAACTTTTTGAATATGATTGTAGAAGAGTTTACTCAAAACGGGGGTTTACAACTTTTGGTATATAAAATTATAGTTGAGTTTATTCAAAACGGAGGGCTACAACTTTTTGTATTTGTATTAGTTTTACTCAAAATAGGGGTTCACAACTTTTTGTATATAATATTATTGTAGAGTTTACTTTTAAGGCGTGTTTACAACTGTTTGTATATAATTGTTGTAGAGTTTACTCAAAATGGGGGTTTACAACTTTTTGTATATAATTTTATAGTAGAGTTTACTCAAAACGGTGGTTTACAACTTTTGGTATATAATTGTATTAGAGTTTACTCAAAATTAGGGTTTACAACTTTTTGTATATAATTGGGTAGCAGAGTTTACTAAAAAGTGGGTTTACAACTTTTTCTATATAAAATTATAGTAGAGTTTACTCAAACGGGGGTTTACATCTTTTTGTATATATAATTGTAGTAGAGTTTACTCAAAACAGGGGTTTAAAACTTTCTGTATATAATTGTAGTAGAGTTATTCAGAACAAGGGCTTACAACTTTTTGTATATAATTGTATAGTAGAGTTACTCAAAACGGGGGTTTACAACACTTTGTATATAATTGTATTAGAGTTTACTCAAAATGGGGGTTTACAACTTTTTGTATATAAAATTATACTCCCTCCGTCCCATTTTGTTTGGGACATTTGACTTTTCAACCGCTTATGAAACTTCTAATTAATCCTTCGAATTTTATCAAATGATCTAATACTTTTTACATTTATGTACTTTAAGTTTCACTTTATCATAACCCTAATAATATTACATCAATTAACGAAATTCCAACGAATAATTAGACTTTTCGTAAGCGGCTAAAATAGTGAAATGTCCCAAACAAAATGGGACAGAGGGAGTAGTAGAGTTTACTCAAAATGGGGGTTTACAACTTTTTGTATATAATTGTATTAGAGTATACTCAAAATGGGGGTTTACAACTTTTTGTATATAATTGATATGAACCAGAATGCTATTCAAAATGAAGACCCACTTGTTCTTCGAGATGGTCCAATCAGTAGATTACAAAAGAAGAAGTTCGAGGAAGCTGTGAAGAATCTAATATTAGCATGTCTTAAAGAGCACGTTTCATCGAAGAAGGATGAAGACTTAACAATCCTTGTTGTGTTGCAATTGAGATTAAATGGGCTGTTTGGATCTATTTCTATTTGTGGGCTGTTTTTAAACTGTTTCCATTATGTTTTAAGAAAAAAGCCTAAAGCCCTAAACTATTTTCCATTTAGTTTTTAGACAAGCCCAAAGCCCATCTTCTTTAAGTTTAAGGCGTATATGATGTGCATTATTCCCACATCGAATTTGCACCTTAGTTTTTCAAGCTTTGTAGCCTATATAAGGCATTGTATTTTTCCTTGAATCTTAACACAACTTTGAGTGAAATATTTACAAATTCTTAAATTCAGTGATTGAATTATAAGTGAGTTAGTATTTTCCTTGCTGATTGGGTATTTTGCTAACTTGAGAATTTATCAAAGGGGTGAGCTCTCTTTGTGCAATATTCGTGTTTAGGGTTCTTAGGGTGCTGATTATCTAAGAAAACTAAGCATTGCTCTTTACTTCATTGCTATCTCAATCTAGATCCTACCAAGAACCACATCAATTGGTATCAGAGACTAGGGATTGAGGTATCAAATATTCTTGTTCTTCCTTTTATTTATTTTTCTTTCTTTCATTTTGTTTTTAAAAAAAATTAACGCATGCTTAGAAATTTTTTTAGCCAATTTGTATGTGTTCTTGCTTGTCTAAATGCTGAATCTATGTTATATGCTTGTGTTCTTCATAGTTTTCCAGAAAATCTACCTAAAAATTCATGACTGTTCACCTTCTTGTTTTTTTGAAAATCTACCCAAGTTTTGAGTAAATTCTACTACAATCTTATTCAAAAAGTTGTAAACCCCTGTTTTGAGTAAACACTACTATATTATTATATACAAAAGGTTTTAAACCCCTATTTTGAGTAAACTCTATTACAATTATCTACTAAAATTATAAACCCCTGTTTTGATTAAACACTACAACAATTATATACAAAAAGTTGTAAACCCCCGTTTTGAATAAACTCTAATACAACAATACACAAAAAGTTGTAAACCACCGTTTTGAGTAAACTCTACTATAATTTTATATACAAAAAGTTGTAAACCCCCGTTTTGAGTAAACACTTATAGAATTATATACAGAAAGTTGCAAACCCCCGTTTTGAGAAAACACTTATACAATTATATATAAAAATTTGTAAACCCCTATTTTGAGTAAACTTTACTACAATTATATAAAAAATGTTGTAAACCTCCATTTTGAGTAAACACTAATACAATTATATACAAAAAGTTGTAAACCCCCGTTTTGAGTAAACTTTACAATAATTTTATATACAAAAAGTTATAAACCCCCGTTTCGAGTAAACTCTACTATAATATTATGTACAAAAAGTTGTACAACCCCCGTTTTGAGTAAACACTAATACAAATATATACAGAAAGTTGTAAACCCCTGTTTTGAGAAAACATTACTACAATTATATTCAAAAAGTTGTAAACCCCCAATTTGAGTAAACTCTAACACAATTATTTACAAAAAGTTGTAAACCCCTGTTTTGAGTAAACACTAATACAATATACAAAAAGTTGTAGACCCCGTTTTGAGTAAACTCTAATACAAAAATACACAAAAAGTTGTTAAACACCGTTTTGAGTAAACTGTACTATAATTTTATATACAAAAAGTTGAAAACCCCCGTTTTGAGTAAACACTATTAGAATTATATACAAAAAGTTGTAAACCCCCGTTTTGAGAAAACACTTATACAATTAGATACAAAAAGTTGTAAACCCCTATTTTGAGTAAACTTTATTACAATTATATACAAATTGTTGTAAACCCCTGTTTTGAGTAAACACTAATACAATTATATACAAAAAGTTGTAAACCCTCATATTGTGTAAACTCACAATAATTTTATATACAAAAAGTTGTAAACCCATGTTTTGAGTAAACTCTACTTTAATTTTATATACAAAAGGTTGTAAAACCCCCATTTTGAGTAAAAACTAATAGAATTATATATAGAAAGTTGTAAACCCCCGTTTTGAGAAATCATTACTACATTTACATATGAAAAGTAGTAAACCCCCATTTTGAGTAAACTCTAATACAATTATAAACAAAAAGTTGTAAACCCCCGTTTTGAGTAATGTCTACTATAATTTTATATAAAAAAGTTGTAAACCCCCGTTTTGAGTAAACACTAATACAATTCTATACAAAAAGTTGTAAACCCCAGTTTTGAGTAAATTCTACTATAATGATATTCAAAAAGTTGTAAACCCCTTTTTTGAGTAAACACTACTATATTACTAAATAGAAAAGGTTGTAAACCCTTATTTTAAGTAAACTCTACTACAATTATATACTAAAATTTGTAATCCCCTGTTTTGATTAAACTCTACAACAATTGCATACAAAAAGTTGTAAACCCCTATTTAGAGTAAACTCTAATACAATTACATACAAAAAGTTGTAAACCCCTTTTTTGAGTAAACTTTACTAGAATTATATACAAAATGTTGTAATCCCCCGTTTTGATAACTCTACTATACAATATATACAAAAAGTTGTAAACCCTTGTTTTGAATAACTCTACTACAATTATATACAAAAAGTTTTAAACCCCCGTTTTGAGTAAACTCTACTACAATTATGTACAAAATGTTGTAAAACCCCGTTTTAAGTAAACTATACTAGAATTATATACAAAAAGTTGTAAACCCCCTTTTTAGTAAACTCTACTACTCAATTATATACAAAAAGTTATAAACCCCCGTTTTCTGTAAACTCTAATAGAATTATATACAAAAAGTTGTAAACCCTAATTTTGAGTAAACTCTAATACAAATATATTCCAAAAGTTGTAAATCCCCGTTTTGAGTAAACTTTACTATAAAATTATATACAAAAAGTTGTAAACCCCCGTTTTGAGTAAACTCTACTACAATTATATACAAAAAGTTGTAAACACCCCTTTTAAGTAAACTCTAATAAAATTTTATGTAAAAAAAGTTGTGAACCCCCGTTTTGAGTAAACGCTACACTACTAGAATTTTCTGTTTTTCCGACGAGAATTTCCGACGAAATAATGTCGTAGGTATTTCGCGGCGCATTTCCGACGGTATTACGACGGTTTAAATAATTATGAAATCATAAAAATATTTGCGACGTATTTCCGACGGAATTCCATTGTCGCAAAGCATTTCGTCGGAAATTTGTCGGAAATCTTACGCGCGAAGGGCTCCCGCCTTTGTTTAAGGGCGCGAATTTCTCCCGCTCGGGTCTTTCCTACCAATTTCCGACGAACACTGTTGATCGTAGCAAGTTGGTCGGAAATAGGATAAACATAAAAATAAATCTATAACAAACAATCAGACGGCTTACGTCATCTGTTAAAAAACAATCTGTATATACATCCACAAAGATCCTCTAGGGTTAACGATGTGCCGCCACCATCTTCTCCCCAATGTTCCGCCACCATCTTCTCCCTAATGTGCCACTGTCAGCCATTCTCCACTTCTTTCCTGAGTATCGATACCCTTTCTCTAATCCTTTCTATTCATCTTCTCTGCTGCAAACTCTTTTAAGAGCCAGAATACTCTGTATTTCGCAAAAGAGATTTGGGTTTCTGAAAATGGGTATGTGTTGGAGTTCTTCCCAAATCAGTAATGTCAAGACCCAATGTGCTCCGATTAGATCCGGTATGTCAATTTTCGGTCACCATCAATTTTTTTTCCCTCTTTTCCGTTTTTGTACAAAGCCATTGAGTCTCCAATACATCGTATTTCCGATAAAGTTCAGTCGAAATTGATGGTTTGAAGTTTCATCCTGCAGTTTTTGGACTCTATTGTCAATATTCTATGCTGATTTCTGACCCAATGGGTTCGTACTCTTAACAAAACTGTTCATTTTCATTGATTTTTTAATTGAGGAGATTTATGATATTCTTTTTAGGTGTTTTTCCCGGTCTTTAATGTTTTGATTCATGCCAGAGCCTTGATAGATTTCTCTTTTTACTCTCTAAAATCGATTTGAAGACAATATGGCTTTTGAGTTTGGGTGTTTTTCTTTATTGGGTATGACTTCGGATATGTTATTTATTCATTGCATATTCTTAATCTATTGGGTCTCCTCTTTGTCTACGTACAGTTATGGTTTTTTTTTGGCATTTTCATTGAAGGGTCTTGTGGAATATTTAGCGGTTACCCACAACCTCTTATATATCATCATCTTAATATTTAGAGTTCGATAGTTCTGTGTTCATGATGTTGTTGATTGTTCTTGTTTATTACATTGTAAAAGTAATACTCACAATCTTCATTCTCCTACTTATCCTTTTTATGTGTTCATATGAGCTCATCCTTGGCATATTCATTTTTTAATCGTGTATGTTTGATTCAACCAACATTGAAAATGTAGATCGTTTTAAACACATCTCCCAGACCTACCCATTGAGGAAAAAACATTGAGTTATCTCAGTTCTTAATTTATGCATGGGGTTCATTTCTTTGGTTACTTTTCTTTCATAAGTTCCTACTTGAACTTGTAAGGTAGTTGTTTAGATTTTTTTGCAGATTTAGGCCCTATAGGATGAAATCCATGAAAGGACTTGGAAGTTACTTTTGTGAATGCTGAGAAGGTGAAATACATTGGGTGACTATATAGGAATTTAAGTTCTCATTCGAGTCAAATGAGATAAGCTATATATGGAAGCATGTTATGCACCATGATGGTTCTGTTGCGGAACATTTAGTTATTAGTTCTTAATTTTAGTTTGTGGTTTATTTATTTGGTTTCTTTTTATGAGTTTACATTTCTAGTGTGGTATTTATTTCTTTGCTCACTAGTATTTGGTTTGTTTCTTCAAATGTCTTCTAAAGTGTGATATAATGAGTACAACAGTTTGACTTTCATCATGAATGTGTAAGTGAAGTTGTAGTTTCAAACTCATTCATGTGAATTTTATTTTAAAATCAACTAGCAGGGATGCAATTGAGCCATAAATCATAATCTTAAAATAAAGATGCAAGTTTAATGAACATCTTTCTTATGAAAAAACGTGAAGGTACTTTTATTTTTTTTTTAATTTTTATGCTTTACAAAAATAAGCTATTTAGCCCAAGCTTGGTATAACCATTATAAATTTTCTCAATCTTTTATTCCCTAGGTTGATTGCTCATCGTATTTTTTTGATGTGTTTTTAATGATGCAGGGGTCAGTGTAGCTACTGGGTTTTTTGATGAGGTGATGCCCGATGCTTAGGAATCGTAAGCTTGCTAATCCATATATTTTGTCTATATTTGGGACAAAGGTTAGTTGAAGTGATGAATGGGCTGTTATGATTCGGATAGGTGTTTGTAACTAGATATTTGAATGTTGTAGTATATAACTTAATGAGAACAATATACATATTTGTATTATTACATGGGGGTTGAGTCAGGTTTATACACTTGTATGAAGTTCAAATTATTAATTTATATATGCAGTGTGTGCATAATTGTTATTCTTTAGAATGTTGTTAGGTAAAGATGCTAACATTGGAACAATTTTTTGATCTTTATATCACATATTTCCCTTTTGCAGAATTTTCTGTTTCTGCACCCTGTGCCCTTCATGTTTTTGGGTCTGATCTAAGTCTGGTATGATGTGTTTAATGCCATTCATGTTTTTAGGTATGATTTTAAGTTTTGTTTGAATCGTTTGATGTGTTTAATCTGGTGAATTATTCGCCTTTTTTGTTGTTGATAAGTATCATATTTTGACCACATATTTCATGCCTGACATATTCTTTACAATGGTGCATCTGTAGTATGTTTATCATGGTGGGACATGTTAATTGGTGAGTTTCTGTCATCAATCAATTGTTTCTAAATATGTAGTGATCCAATGTTAAGACTTGATTTAGTTCATATATGATTTTTGATGAATAAATCCATTGATGTTTCTTGTTCTACAAAAAATTTTGACAGAGGATTGTATGATGGCCCTGTAGGCTTTTTCGGGGGAGAACAATGTGAGTTCGCTATTGGAATAACGTTTGCCTAGGTTGGAAAGGTATGTTCAATTTTTATGCCTGTTAATTCTTAAGCATGCTCTTGCAGTCGAAAATTGATACATCCACAACATGTACATCACCGATCAATGGAAATAACCCATTTCAATTGAGTTCCCATCATGATCAATTGTTTATAGATGTGTTGTGATAAAATATGATAACAATACCATTTTCATTGTCAATCCACCCTTCCATGAATTATGATCACATATTAGCACGCAATAAAAAATAGAAGAACGGTCCTGATTATGGATTCACATGAAACCCTCAAAAGTTATATGCAGTGATGTAATGTTGTAGAAATATTTCATTATATTCTCTAATAATCCGTTTTCACTTTTAAGATATTGGTGCATTGTTTTATGCGGACTCTTTGTTGTCCTTATGTCTTCCTCATTTGTGATGCCATGTTTGTCATATATTTGTTCATTCATTTGTGATGCCATGTTTATCATATATTTGTTTTTTTAGATAGATGATGTATTTTACTTGTGATTCTTTTGGGACCGGATGTATAGTATATTGTGAAACACCTTTTCTAAATCCTCACAGGAGCTTTTCAGAGAGAGAATGCCGAACGTATTTGAATATTTTGGGTATTAATGAAATTTCCTAATTTACAAATACATGCAGAGGCAAGCCTGAGTCCGATACGTCATGATTTGAAATGTACTGTTTGCTCCTTACTTGCTGATTTGTCATAATTTAAACAAAAATGATATAGCTTTAGAATCTACTAATCGTTTCTAGTATGCTATAATCTTAGTCATTTCTTTTGGAAAATTCCACTTCTGGATTAAAAAAAAATTAAATTCTGTCTGCTTGTGTTCAGGCTAAACCAACTGAAACAAATGCTTTAAGGTCTATTGAGAAGAGAGCTCTACTTCCACGGCTGATTTATCTGTCTATCCATTGTGCTTCATCATCAGTTAAGGAACATGATGAGGCTAATGGTTCAGATTTTGACCCAAAGTTATCCATCGAGCTTAAATTTCTTCTCGAGCGCTATGCTAATATGTTGGGCTTTCCTTTTGAGGATGCAATAAAACTTGTGTTGGAGGTTTCGAGTTGCCATAAATCCTCAGCGGTATGTTGTCCTTGTTAACTTGCCATATTGTTTCATAGACTTGATTTTACAAGTTGTGTTCTGAAGTATTTCTTTTGGCCTAATATATGTCATGAATTCTGTTGAGTTTGTGTTTTAAGCGTTGAATATGATCCCTTGGATGTTAGCATAGGTCTATTTCGAAAGCCTACTTAATCCGTTGAATTGCACTCTGTTTGTCAGTTAAGTAAGTCTGATTATTGCTCGAAATGTTATTTGCAAAATTCAGATGTTTAATAGTGTTCTGCTAAGAAGTTGTTCAGAATCTGCATGGTATGAAATGTCAAAGTTGAATATTTATTTTGCCTCTTAGAACGGTGTTAGAAAGCAGCAAAAAAACTTTGTACCTTGCCTGTCAATAGGGATATGGATCATGATACTTAGAAAGGTGTACATATATAGAGTGTTGGAGCCGTGGAAGTTGCCATTACCTGCTCTTTCTTAACTCTTGCTTCTTCCTTTTTAGTGCTTCTACTGACTTACACGGGCTACATTTTTATCCACCTTTGATTACCTCGTTCTTGTATGTTCTGGTAGATTATTGCAGGGCTGGCGTTTCTCCAAAGGCCTCTTGCTATTGTAACGTCCTTTTTGACAGCTCTTGCTTTTCTGAATATCGTACAAGTATGTTCTGTTATTATGAATCTTATGGTAATTTTCCTCATAGCTTGTGTGGGCTTTCAGAGATGAACGCATTTACGAAGGCATGGTTAGAGTGTGAGAAGTCTACATCCACACAATCCGTCACGTAGGGCAAAAATAGCACGGTAGTCACAAACTTACTCCCTACTTCAAATGGTGCCCGGCATTGAAGATCATGGAATATTTGATTATAATACATATTATATTGGCATTTTATTTCATTCTACTAGCTCTACATAACATTATGGTTTCGTTTTTTGGTGGTTTGCATTTCCTTGTAACTAAATGTGAATTTTGGTGTAGCGTTATTTACATGGGCAGTGTATTTGTTATAATTATGTGTAGTTTTTATGGGTTGATTTTTGCAATTTAATTTATTTGGATTTGGAAATTGTGGTTTATTTGTAAGTGCTTTAGATTTTTTTTTATTGGAAACATTATTTTCCGACGAATTAGTGACGGTTTTCGTCGGAATTTTGTCGGAATGTTTATCCTTTAATTAGAACGTTATTGACAAGTTAATGACGAACTTCGTAGGAACTTCGTCAGTGAATTCGTCGGAAAGTTGTCAGAATCATTCGTCGGAAATTTTGTCACTAAATTTCGCCGGAAGTTTCGTCACAAACGATTTCCAACGGGCTTTTTTCCAACAGCCCATATTTCGTCGGAAATTCGTCGGTAAAATGTTTTTCCGACCAACTACCGACGAATTCTCTCGTCGGAAAAACAGAAAATTCTAGTAGTGCTAATACAATTACAAAAAGAGGTAACCCCCCGTTTTGAGTAAACTCAACTATAATTTTATTTACAAAAATTTGTAAACCCCCGTTTTGAGTAAAATCTACTACAATTATATACGATAAGTTGTAAAGCCCTATTTTGAGTAAACTCTACTATATTATTATATACAAACAGTTGTAAACCCCTATTTATATTAAACTCTACTACAATTATATACAAAAAGTTATAAACCACCGTTTTGAGTAAACTCTACTACAGTTATATACAAAAGGTTGTAAACCCCCATTTTGAGTAAACTCTAATACAATTATATACAAAAAATTGTAAATCCCCATTTTGAGTAAACTCTACTATAATTTTATATACAAAATGTTGTAAACCTCCGGTTTGAGTAAACACTAATACAATTATATACGATAAGTTGTAAACCCCCGTTTTCAGTTAACTCTATTACAATTATATACAAAAATTTGCAAACCCCTGTTTTGAATAAACTCTACCACAATTATATACAAAAAGTTGTCAACCCCCATTTTGAGTAAACTCTACTATAATATTATATACAAAAATTTGTAAACCCCTATTTTGAGTAAATTCTACTACAATCATATTCAAAAAGTTGTAAACCCCTATTTTGATTAAACACTACTATATTATTATATACAAAAAGTTGTAAACACCTATTTTGAGTAAACTCTACTTCAATTATATACTAAAATTTGTAAACACCTATTTTGATTAAACTCTACTACAATTATATACAAAAAGTTGTAAACCCCCGTTTTGAGTAAACTCTAATACAATTATATACTAAATGTTGTAAACCCTATTTTGAGTAATCTTTAATAGAATTATATACAAAATGTTGTAAACCCCCGTTTTGAGTAACTCTACTATAAAATTATATACAAAAAGTTGTAAACCCTTATTTTGAATAACTCTACTACAATTATATACAAAAAGTTTTAAACCCCCGTTTTGAGTAAACTCTACTACAATTATTTAAAAAATGTTGTAAAACCCCGTTTTGAGTAAACTCTACTACAATTATATACAAAAAGTTGTAAACCCCATTTTTAGTAAACTCTACTACTTAATTATATACAAAAAGTTGTAAACCCGAGTAAACTCTACTATAAAATTATATAAAAAAAATTTAAACACCCTTTTTGAGTAAACTCTACTACAATTATATACTAAAAGTTGTAAACACCCCTTTTAAGTAAACTCTAATATAATTTTATATACAAAAATTTGTGAACCCCCATTTTGAGTAAACACTAATACAATTACAAAAAGTTGTAACCCCCCGTTTTGAGTAAACTCAACTATAATTTTATTTACAAAAAGTTGTAAACCCCCGTTTTGAGTAAATTCTACTACAATTATATATGATAAGTTGTAAACCCCCATTTTGAGTAAACTCTACTACAATCATATTCAAAAATATGTAAACCCCCATTTTGAGTAAACTCTATTATATTATTATATACAAACAGTTGTAAACCGCCATTTTCAGTAAACTCTACAACAATTATATAAAAAAAAGTTATTAACCACCGTTTTGAGTAAACTCTACTACAATTATATACAAAAGGTTGTAAACCCCCATTTTGAGTAAACACTAATACAATTATATACAAAAAGTTGTAAACCCCCTTTTTGAGTAAACTCTACTATAATTTTATATACAAAAAGTTGTACACCCCCGGTTTGAGTAAACACTAATACAATTATATATGATAAGTTGTAAACCCCTTTTTTGAGTTAACTCTACTTCAATTATATACTAAAAGTTGTAAACCTCCGTTTGGAGTAACACTAATACAATTTTGTACAAAAAGTTGTAAACCACCATTTTGAGTAAACCCTACTATAATATTATATTAAAAAATTTGTAAACCCCCGTTTTGAGTAAACTCTAACAAACAATTATATAAAATAGTTGTAAACCCATGTTTTGAGTAAACTTTACTACAATATATAGAGAAAGTTGTAAACCCCGGTTTTGAGTAAAATCTACTATAATCATATACAAAAAGTTGTAAACCCCTGTTTTGAGTAAACTCTACTACAATTATATACAAAATGTAGTAAAATCCTGTATTGATTAAACTCTACTACAATTATATACCAAAAGTTGTAAACACCCCATTTTAGTAAACTCTACTATAATTTTATATACAAAAATTTGTGAACCCACGTCTTGAGTAAGCACAAATAAAATTACAAAATGTTGTAACCCCCCATTTTGAGTAAACTCTACTACAATTATATACGATAAGTTGTAAACCCCCGTTTTGAGTAAACACTACAATCACATTCAAAAAGTTGTAAACCCCCATTTTGAGTAAACTCTACTACATTATTATATACAAATAGTTGTAAACCCCCATTTTGAGTAAACTCTTCTACAATTATATACAAAAAGTTGTAAACCACCGTTTTGAGTAAACTCTACTACAATTATAAACAAAAGGTTGTAAACCCCCATTTTGAGTAAACTATAATACAATTATTTACAAAAAAGTTGTAAACCCCCGTTTTGAGTAAACTCTACTATAATTTTATATACAAAAAGTTGTAAACCCCCGTTTTGAGTAAACACTAATACAATTATATACAAAAAATTGTAAACCCTCTTTTTTAAACTCTACTATAATTATATATATAAAAAGTTGTAAACCCCTGTTTTGAGTAAACTCTACTACAATTATATACGAAAAGTTGTAAACCCCTGTTTTGAGTAGAGTTTACTATAATTTTATACACAAAAAGTTGCAAACCCCCGTTTTGAGTAAACATTAATAGCATTATATACAAAAACTTGTAAACCCCCGTTTTGAGTGAACTCTATTATAACACTATAAACAAAGTTGTAAACCTCCGTTTTGTGTAAACTCTACTACAATTATATACAAAAAGTTGTAAACCCCCGTTTTGAGTAAACTCTACTACAATTATCTCCAAAAAGTTGAAAAACCCCCATTTTGAGTAAACACTAAAACAATTATATACAAAATGATGTAAACCCCCATTTTGAGTAAACCCAACTATAATTTTATATACATAAAGTTCTAAACCCCCGTTTTGAGTAAACTCTAATACAATAATACAAAAAAAAATTGTAAACAACCGTTTTGAGTGAACTCTACTATAATTTTATATCCAAAAAGTTGTAAACCCCCGTTTTGAGTAAACACTAATAGAATTATATACAGAAAGTTGTAAACCCCCGTTTTGAGAAAACACTTATACAATTATATATAAAAAGTTGTAAACCCCTATTTTGAGTAAACTTTACTACAATTATATAAAAAATGTTGTGATATAGGTTTGGATCTAGATTAAAGGCATCAATGATGAACACAAGAACAAAGAGAGCAAGCTTGTTCTTCCTAAGGAATCAGCACCTTAGATATCCCAAGTTTGACAACATCACAACAAAGGAATGCTCAATCCTTTGATAGATTCTCCAAGTTAAACACAACCTAATTAGCAAGGTAAATGTAAAACTCAATCAAATTTTCAATCACTGAAAAGTCATAATATATAAAGTTTTCACTCAAAGTTTGTCTAAGTTGTAAGTACAAAAGATATGCCTTGTATAGGCTGCAAATCTATGGAAACAAAGCTGCAAACTCAATGTGGGATACTCCACATACCAAAAGCATAAGAGAAATGGGCTTTGGGCTGGTCCAACTCAAAATAGAAAATTTTGGGTTTTTGGGTTTTCTAAAAAATTAGAGTAAAAAGGAAATGGATTTTGGGTTGGGTTTAAAAATTGATGGAGATGTTTTGGGCTTATGGACCTTCCCAAAAGGTGTTGGATAAAAGGTTTTGGGCTTTGGCTTCAATCAAAACCCAAAGGAAATTAGTTATAGGTTGGGTTGGGCTTATATCACTAAAATAGGAAAATAATGCTAAAAATAGCCCAAGATAGAAATAGTTCCCCATTTGGCCCATTAACCCCAATTACAAGATAATAAGGATAAAATGTCCAAGTCTTCATTCTTGATGAGCCCAACATGTTCCTTGAAAGTTGCCACAATTAGATTCTTCAAGGCTTCCTCGAACTTCCTCTTCTGTGATCTCGTGACTGGCCCTTCTCGAAACACAAGTGGATCAGCTTTTGGACCATCAATATCTGCGTTTTGACCACTATGATTCGTATCATTCCCTCCCGGCTAGAAAGGATCTGTCCTCGGATCAAATGAAGCATCATAAGGAGACAAATCAGCCATGTTGAAAGTAGGTGAAATATTCCAATCTGGAGGTATGTCAAGCTTGTATGCATTGTTGTTTATCCTCTCAAGCACTTGGAAAGGACCATCTCCACGGGAATTCAGCTTGGTCTTGCGGAGATGTGGAAATCTCTCTTTGCGAAGGTGTAGCCACACCAAATTGCCAGGCTCGAAAATCATCTCCTTGCGTCCCTTATTTGCTTTCTTCATCTAACTCTCGGTTGCTTTCCCAACATTCAACCATTCCTTTTCATGCAATGCTTTAACGTGATCAGCCTTTGCTTCTCCATCCAAGCTAACATGCGCACCAGGAGGAATAGGAACAAAATCAAATGGAGCAGCCGGTAAAAACCCATAAACAAGCTCAAATGGTGCAAATTGAGTAGCTAAATGTTTAGCACGATTATAAGCAAATTCCACATAAGGCAAACAAGACTCCCAATTCTTTAAATTACTTTTCACAACAGTTCTTGGAAATTGTCCCAACACACGATTCACAACCTCCGTTTGCCCATCAGTTTGCGGGTGAAATGACGTAGAAAATAAGAGATAAGTACCCATACGCATCCATAGTACCCTCCAAAAATGACTCACAAATTTAGTGTCACGATCACTCACAATAGTACGAGGAATTCCATGCAAACGGACAATTTCTTTAAAGAACAAATCAGCAATATATAAAGCATCATTGGTCTTATTACATGGAAGAAAATGAGCCATTTTGGAAAAACGATCCACCACTACAAACATAGAGTCTTTACCATTCCTAGACCGAGGCAACCCTAACACAAAGTCCATAGAAATGTCGGTCCAAGGAGATGTAGGAATAGGTAGGGGAGTGTACAATCCATGGGGCTGCAAACGTGACTTAGCATGCTTACACACAAGACAAGAGGCACAAAATTTAATTACATCTGATTTCATACGTGGCCAATAGAAATGTGTTTTCAACATGTCCAAAGTCTTATATACCCCAAAGTGTCCCATTAAACCACCCCCGTGAGACTTCCTCAAAAACAATTCACGCATGGAGGAACGTGGGATACACAACTTATCACCTTTGTAAAGAAACCATCATGCACAGAATAATCAGGCAAAGTAGATGACGGACACTTAGCAAATATATCCCCAAAATCAGCATCATGCGCATATAAATCCTTAATACTCTCAAAACCAAGCAACTTAGTTTGTAAAGATGTAATCAAGGAATAACGCCTAGACAAAGCATCAGCAACAATGTTTTCTTTTCCTTTCTTAAACTTAATGATATAAGGGAACGACTCAATGAACTCAATATAGCGGATATGTCGTTTACTCAACTTACCTTGACCTTTAAGATATTTTAAAGACTCATGGTCCGTATGGATAATAAACTCACGAGGCCTAAGGTAATGTTGCCAAGTTTGCATACAACGAATCAAGGCATAAAGTTCCTTATCATATGTAGAATAATTCAAATGAGAACCTTTTAATTTCTCACTAAAATATGCCACAGGTCGCTTTTCTTGCATTAAAACACCACCCACACCGACACCCAATAAATTCACGCAGCACTTCATTCATTAAACGCATAAACGTGGAAGGGGCATTTGTAAGCCCGAATGGCATAACCAACCACTCATAAAGACCAAACTTATTTTTAAAGGCTGTTTTCCACTCGTCACCCTCACAAATACGTACTTGGTGATAACCACAAATCAATCTTAGTAAAATACTTACTACCATGCAACTCATCAAGCATATCATCTAACCTAGGAATAGGATAGCGATACTTTACCGTGATATTATTAATTGCACGACAGTCGGTGCACATCCGCCATTCACCACTCTTCTTAGGAAACACAATGACGGGTACGGCACAAAGACTTAAAGACTGACGGATCTTGCCTTTTTCTAACAGCTCCACCACTTGTCGTTGAATTTCCTTTGTTTCCGTAGGATTGGCCTGATAGGCTGGTCGGTTGGGAAGAGTAGCACCCGGAATCAAGTCGATTTGATGCTCCACACCACGCAGTGGTGGCAAACCAGTCGGTTCTTCCTCCGGAAACACATCAGCATATTCCTGCAAAACCGAACATACAACACTCGAGAGAGAAGATGTCAAATCAGCAATAGTAATTAAACAATGCAAATCAATATGCCACAGGTCTCTTCCTTGAAATAAATAAGAAAAACGAATTTCCACCATTTATAGTCGTAGTTATCAAACTAGACTTGGCAAGAAAATTGTGCTTCACACCCTTACCAACATTCTTTTCGACTTTTATTTTACCCTCGTGATTTGAAGCTCCCACTCCCTCACGCAGCTGCACCATCCTTTTAATGCCCTCAGTTGGAACGAGAACTCCCTCCCTCACACTTACATTTTTGACTTTTCTTTTGCCCTTAAAGTGTGATAAAGCGCCCTCATTTTTTTTCTCTCCAGAACAACATGCTTATTTTCGACTTTTTCCCCCTCATTAGCATTTTTTCTCACTAAACGCAGAAGCATTTAGAGAAGTATCCATACGCAGCTGTTCGGAATGAACTTGAGCCGGTGTCATCGGATGTAAAGTAATAGTATGACCATGTAAATGCAAACTCCATGTATTTAAACGACCATTATACAATGCAGCCCTATCATATTGCCAAGGTCTCCCCAATAATAAATGAGTAACAAACAAAGGGACCACATCACATAAAACTTCATCCACCAATTTACCCACACGAAATTTAACAAGTGCTTGGGCAGCCACACGTACATCAGCCACATCATTTATCCATTGCAAACTATACGGGTGGGGGTACGGTAAAACAGCAATATTAAAATCTTGAACAAGGGTTTGGCTTAACAAATTCGCACAACTTCCCGAATCGATGATATAGTTGCAAGTACGCCCCGCAATGCCACACGTGGACTGAAAAATGTTTTTCCGTTGAATTGACTCATCCAACTTTGTATGAATGGCCAAAGTCTTTCGAATCACATAACAAGCACCATAATCGTGTGTAGCATGCGCATCTTAAATGTCATCATGCAATGCAGCAGCATCATCATTCTCATCACCCTCCGAATGAGATTCATAGTCATCACGAGGTAAAGGCTGCCCCAAAATCGTCATGGTACGTTTATTTGGACAATTTGCTGCATAATGTCCTTTGCCCTTGTATTTGAAGCATTCAATATCCCGAGAATGCCCCACTTCAGCCGTTTTACCTTTATTAGGACCCAATATCTCATTCAGCTTGCTTTTGTGAATATTAGGCTTCACACTATTTTCAGCCTTCTTCATAGAATCAGCATTGGAGGATCCACCTTGTTGAAAGGATGGTGTAAAAGAGCTGCGATACCCAAATGGTTTATTTTCCTTAGCACGTTCATCACGTCTTGCTTTCAGCCGCCGTTCAACCATAAGAGCACCATTTACCATATCCGATAAAGATTGGTAATTTTTCAATTCAACTTGACCCACAATATCATCTCTCAACCCACAAAGAAACTGCTGCATTGTAACATCCTCGGGTTCAATAATGTTCGCCCGAATCATCGTTAATTGCATCTCTTCATGAAACTCTTCAACCGATTTCCCTGCTTGCGATAATTGCTGAAGCTTGAAACCTGGGTCCCGAAAATAATGATTTGGAACCCATTTCAGCCTCATATGTTCCGTCAAAAGAGTCCAACTATTAATAGGAGGTTCACCTCGTCGTCTACGGTTTTCTTGGAAACTATGCCACCAACTCATTGTATAATCCGTAAACTCTAAGGTTGCAATTCGTGCCTTCTTTGCATCACTATAATTATGAACCGAGAATATTTGGTTCATTTTCATTTCCCACGCCAAATATTTACCCGGGTCAGCCTTGCCATCAAAAGAAGGTATCTTGTACTTCAATCCACACAAATTATCATCATAAGCATCTTCAAAAGCGGGCTGTTCAGACTCATCATCTACATCACTGTACACATCAGCCTCAACATGACCACGTCCACCATTATTACCACGACCACCCATATTACCACGACCCCTATTTCTTCTACCACGTCTACGACCTCTACCATTTCCAAGACCATGTTCTTAGAACAGTTCAGTTATTTGATCCGTAATGGTTTGTTGAAATTGGTCAAAACGTTCATCCATGTTTCGGTTTACTTGCTCAATACGATTGGTTACGTCTCCATGAATAGCTTGTTGATGAACACGTAATCTACCCTCCAATGTAGATTCTTCTGGTTCTCCCATGTTATCTCACAAATCACTTATGTTTAACACTCACCCTCAACTCTTGCTTTAGGTAAGTGAAACCGTCAAATGAATCAAAAGAACTGATGTTGTCAAAAACATCAGGTTTGCGGTAACAGTGTTCATCTTGAGGATATGAGGCTATAAAAGTGTATATAAGTGGTGTTTTCCGGTGGCGCTCGGTGGCGGCCATGGATTCCGGCGGTGGTGTATTCTAAGAGAAGAAGACGGGGGCAATTCGGCTTTGCCTTGTGTTTTATATCATTTTACCCGATATTTAATAAAGTTACATGGCTCCCCTATTTATAGGGGAGAAAACTTAGTAGTTAAGTAAACTTAATAGTTAAGTAAACTAAATATCTACAGTAACGGGCTCGTAGTGGAGCCGATAGGTCGCGGTCCTGATGGCCTTGCCGACCGTTGTATCTTTTATATCATTGTCTCGCTGGATTTGAGGTAGCTCTTCCTCTAAATGTTATGATCGAGGTCGCTGGCGGACCCGTTTATTAAGTGAGATCGCGTGTCGGCCCCCTAATCCATTTTGTCGTCGCATAGGGTTGAAAGCTTGGAATTGAATTGAAGGCTCGCGGTCCTAATTGGCTGGCGAGCTCGCGGGCAGAAATGGCCGGTGGCCTCATCCACTAATGTCGGTGGCTGGTTGGACCTGAATAAGGATTCGCGGCCCGAAGTGCGATTTAGGCACATCAATGGCCCCCTACTCCGTGCCCTAATCATTTTCTCAAAATGTTAGGCGGGGAGTAATAGTCTGCTTGCGGATCTGTTGCTTTGAAATACTGTGATGACTCGCTATTGTGGTGGATCGCCTGTTATCTTTGCCTCAGTGCCTTGCTCAAAGTAGGTCTTTTCGTTGCTTGTGTGTAGTTGATGAACTTAGCCTTTGGTGGCTTGAGAGCTTTGTCTTGTAGAGGGCTCGCTCGAAGACGAGTTCCAAAATACGATGCCGACCTGGCGTCGGGCTTATAAGAAGGTTCGCTCGAGGGCGAACTCCAAATACGATGCCGACCTGGCGTCGGGCTTATAAGAAGGTTCGCCCTCGGCTTATAAGAAGGTTCGCTCGAGGGCGAACTCCAAAATACGATGCCGACCTGGCGTCGGGCTTATAAGAAGGTTCGCTCGAGGGCGAACTCCAAAATACGATGCCGACCTGGCGTCGGGCTTATAAGAAGGTTCGCCGAGGGCGAACTCCAAAATATGATGCCGAGCTAGAGTCGGGCTTATAAGAAGGTTCGCTCGAGGGCGAACTCCAAAATACGATGCCGACCTGGCGTCGGGCTTATAAGAAGGTTCGCTCGAGGGCGAACTCCAAAATATGATGCCGAGCTAGAGTCGGGCTTATAAGAAGGTTCGCTCGAGGGCGAACTCCAAAATACGATGCCGACCTGGCGTCGGGCTTATAAATGTTCGCTCGAGGGCGAACTCCAAAATATGATGCCGACCTAGAGTCGGGCTTATAAGAAGGTTCGCCGAGGGCGAACTCCAAAATACGATGCCGACCTGGCGTCGGGCTTATAAGAAGGTTCGCTCGAGGGCGAACTCCAAAATACGATGCCGACCTGGCGTCGGGCTTATAAGAAGGTTCGCTCGAGGGCGAACTCCAAAATATGATGCCGAGCTAGAGTCGGGCTTATAAGAAGGTTCGCTCGAGGGCGAACTCCAAAATACGATGCCGACCTGGCGTCGGGCTTATAAATGTTCGCTCGAGGGTGAACTCCAAAATATGATGCCGACCTAGAGTCGGGCTTATAAGAAGGTTCGCCGAGGGCGAACTCCAAAATACGATGCCGACCTGGCGTCGGGCTTATAAATGTTCGCTCGAGGGTGAACTCCAAATATGATGCCGACCTAGCGTCGGGCTTATAAGAAGGTTCGCTCGTGGGCGAACTCCAAATATGAAATATTATGCCGACCTGGCGTCGGGCTTATAAATGTTCGCTCGAGGGCGAACTCCAAATATGATGCCGACCTAGCGTCGGGCTTATAAGAAGGTTCGCTCGTGGGCGAACTCCAAAATATGATGCCGACCTGGCGTCGGGCTTATAAAAAGGTTCGCTCGTGGGCGAACTCCAAAATATGATGCCGACCTGGCGTCGGGCTTATAAATGCCAAAATATGATGCCGACCTGGCGTCGGGCTTATAAATGTTCGCTCGAGGGCGAACTCCAAATATGATGCCGACCTGGCGTCGGGCTTATAAGAAGGTTCGCCGAGGGCGAACTCCAAATACGATGCCGACCTGGCGTCGGGCTTATAAATGTTCGCCGAGGGCAAACTCCAATATGATGCCGACCTAGCGTCGGGCTTATAAGAAGGTTCGCTCGTGGGCGAACTCCAAATATGAAATATTATGCCGACCTGGCGTCGGGCTTATAAATGTTCGCCGAGGGCGAACTCCAAATATGATGCCGACCTAGCGTCGGGCTTATAAGAAGGTTCGCCGAACTCCAAAATATGATGCCGACCGGCGTCGGGCTTATAAAAAGGTTCGCCGGCGAACTCCAAAATATGATGCCGACCTGGCGTCGGGCTTATAAATGCCAAAATATGATGCCGACCTGGCGTCGGGCTTATAAATGTTCGCCGAGGGCGAACTCCAAATATGATGCCGACCTGGCGTCGGGCTTATAAGAAGGTTCGCTCGTGGGCGAACTCCAAATATGAATATTATGCCGACCTGGCGTCGGGCTTATAAATGTTCGCCGAGGGCGAACTCCAAATATGATGCCGACCTAGCGTCGGGCTTATAAGAAGGTTCGCTCGTGGGCGAACTCCAAAATATGATGCCGACCTGGCGTCGGGCTTATAAAAAGGTTCGCTCGTGGGTGAACTCCAAAATATGATGCCGACCTGGCGTCGGGCTTATAAATGCCAAAATATGATGCCGACCTGGCGTCGGGCTTATAAATGTTCGCCGAGGGCGAACTCCAAATATGATGCCGACCTGGCGTCGGGCTTATAAGAAGGTTCGCCGAGGGCGAACTCCAAATACGATGCCGACCTGGCGTCGGGCTTATAAATGTTCGCCGAGGGCAAACTCCAATATGATGCCGACCTAGCGTCGGGCTTATAAGAAGGTTCGCCGTGGGCGAACTCCAAATATGAAATATTATGCCGACCTGGCGTCGGGCTTATAAATGTTCGCCGAGGGCGAACTCCAAATATGATGCCGACCTAGCGTCGGGCTTATAAGAAGGTTCGCTCGTGGGCGAACTCCAAAATATGATGCCGACCTGGCGTCGGGCTTATAAAAAGGTTCGCTCGTGGGCGAACTCCAAAATATGATGCCGACCTGGCGTCGGGCTTATAAATGCCAAAATATGATGCCGACCTGGCGTCGGGCTTATAAATGTTCGCTCGAGGGCGAACTCCAAATACGATGCCGACCTGGCGTCGGGCTTATAAGAAGGTTCGCCCTCGGCTTATAAGAAGGTTCGCTCGAGGGCGAACTCCAAAATACGATGCCGACCTGGCGTCGGGCTTATAAGAAGGTTCGCTCGAGGGCGAACTCCAAAATACGATGCCGACCTGGCGTCGGGCTTATAAGAAGGTTCGCCGAGGGCGAACTCCAAAACATGATGCCGAGCTAGAGTCGGGCTTATAAGAAGGTTCGCCGAGGGCGAACTCCAAAATACGATGCCGACCTGGCGTCGGGCTTATAAGAAGGTTCGCTCGAGGGCGAACTCCAAAATATGATGCCGAGCTAGAGTCGGGCTTATAAGAAGGTTCGCTCGAGGGCGAACTCCAAAATACGATGCCGACCTGGCGTCGGGCTTATAAATGTTCGCTCGAGGGCGAACTCCAAAATATGATGCCGACCTAGAGTCGGGCTTATAAAAAGGTTCGCTCGTGGGCGAACTCCAAAATATGATGCCGACCTGGCGTCGGGCTTATAAATGCCAAAATATGATGCCGACCTGGCGTCGGGCTTATAAATGTTCGCTCGAGGGCGAACTCCAAATATGATGCCGACCTGGCGTCGGGCTTATAAGAAGGTTCGCTCGAGGGCGAACTCCAAATACGATGCCGACCTGGCGTCGGGCTTATAAATGTTCGCTCGAGGGCAAACTCCAAATATGATGCCGACCTAGCGTCGGGCTTATAAGAAGGTTCGCTCGTGGGCGAACTCCAAATATGAAATATTATGCCGACCTGGCGTCGGGCTTATAAATGTTCGCTCGAGGGCGAACTCCAAATATGATGCCGACCTAGCGTCGGGCTTATAAGAAGGTTCGCTCGTGGGCGAACTCCAAAATATGATGCCGACCTGGCGTCGGGCTTATAAAAAGGTTCGCTCGTGGGCGAACTCCAAAATATGATGCCGACCTGGCGTCGGGCTTATAAATGCCAAAATATGATGCCGACCTGGCGTCGGGCTTATAAATGTTCGCTCGAGGGCGAACTCCAAATATGATGCCGACCTGGCGTCGGGCTTATAAGAAGGTTCGCTCGAGGGCGAACTCCAAATACGATGCCGACCTGGCGTCGGGCTTATAAATGTTCGCTCGAGGGCGAACTCCAAATATGATGCCGACCTAGCGTCGGGCTTATAAGAAGGTTCGCTCGTGGGCGAACTCCAAATATGAAATATTATGCCGACCTGGCGTCGGGCTTATAAATGTTCGCTCGAGGGCGAACTCCAAATATGATGCCGACCTAGCGTCGGGCTTATAAGAAGGTTCGCTCGTGGGCGAACTCCAAAATATGATGCCGACCTGGCGTCGGGCTTATAAAAAGGTTCGCTCGTGGGCGAACTCCAAAATATGATGCCGACCTGGCGTCGGGCTTATAAATGCCAAAATATGATGCCGACCTGGCGTCGGGCTTATAAATGTTCGCTCGAGGGCGAACTCCAAATATGATGCCGACCTGGCGTCGGGCTTAATCGCCGACAACGCTCTGTCGGGCTTAGACTAGTGTTGATGGAAACCACCAGTTGTATGCTGTGCATGTAGCGAACAGGCTAAATTGCCGATAACGTTCTATCGGGCTTGAATCAGTGTTTGTATCGCGTAGCGAATTACCGATTATATGCTGTGCATTGCAGCGAACAGGCTTAGTCGCCGATAACGTTCTATCGGGCTTAGGTCGCCGACAACGCTCTGTCGGGCATAAAGTGTCGTGCATGAAGCGACGGGCTTTTCGTTGTAGATAAATCCATGTTGATGGCGAGCCTGTAGCAGAGAACTCGTAATAAGATAGCTTGTAATAAATGTTTATTTTGCTTTTGTGATGATTTTCCCAAAGTATTTTTGAGCTCGCGCCTTTACTCTTTTACTCGAAATACTCCATCATTTTCGAGTCCGCTATTTGGGTTTGACGTAACCGTATATGTATATATAGCCCCCCTTGTTTTTGGCGAGGTCGAGGACGTTAAAGCGTCGAACTTGCTAAAAATAATTGAATTGAAAGCCTTACTTGTTTCTGTTGAGCTCGATGAATGAATTAAAAATCCGATGTGCGGCCCCCTTGTTTTCGGTGAGATTGAGGGCGCTAAAAAACTGAGCTCACCGAAAATACTTGGGGCGAATAATCATACTTGTCTCGAATCGGACCGATTTTGTTGCACTTTTTGATTTGATCGAAAAATCCGATATATGGCCCCCTTGTTTTTGGTGAGGTCGAGGGCGCTAAAAATAATCGATAATAAAGTCTGACTTGAACTTGATAACTGAATCAAAAAATTCCAATGTGTGGCCCCCTTGTTTTAAGCAAGGTCGTTGCGGGCTTGGTTGAAATAAATGTATAATTCAGGTCATTCCCGTCTGTTTTAAAATTTCTCCCTGCGCCCCCTTGTTTGGGACAAGATTGAGATTGCGAGTAACTTGTCTGAAATAAATGTTGAGGTCGAGCTTTAATTGGACTTAGAGCTTGCCGACCGAGGTCGGACTTAGAGCTGGCCGACCGAGGTCGGGCTTAGAGCTGGCCGATGAGTCGGACTTAGAGCCGGCCGACCGAGGTCGGGCTTAGAGCTGGCCGATAGGTCGGACTTAGAGCTTGCCGACCCAGGTCGGGCTTAGAGCTGGCCGATAGGTCGGACTTAGAGCTTGCCGACCCAGGTCGGGCTTAGAGCTTGCCGACCCAGGTCGGGCTTAGAGCTGGCCGATAGGTCGGACTTAGAGCTTGCCGACCCAGGTCGGGCTTAGAGCTGGCCGATGAGGTCGGACTTAGAGCTTGCCGACCGAGGTCGGGCTTAGAGCTGGCCGACCTAGAATTATCCGATACAATGAATTCTTGAGACCTCGTATAAATCATCACGGTGTTCGGCAACCATATTAATTGTACCCCTTTTTTTTTAGGAGAATTTCTGAAACATCTTAATCCTCAACTAGGCTCTGATTAGCTACAGGACCCCTCTGTCGTTGGCTCCCCATCAACGGAAGTTGATAAAGGAACGGCCATAGACTCAACCAAGGGAGTTACAAAGATTACCTTGATGTTGCGTGGAAAGAATCGGAGCATTTGTAGATAAAATACCAGCATTAGCAGCTCCAGAATTAGAGTTTGCAGCATTTCCAGCATTTTCAACATTTGAATTTGCAATAGAATGACCAACTCCAGTCCAATTTTGTGCCTTTGCAGAAGAAGAAACCACTCCCGATTGCCCAGAAGTTACAGAGTTAGAAAAAGCAATGGAGAGTCCTGTTCCATCTGAGTTTTGTACATTTTCAGCAAAAGAAACCAACTAGTGGCTGTTTTCAATTTCTGGGCTTCTATTAGCACTTTCCAATTTGTCGAAACGGGTTTTACGGTCACCGGAGCTTCGATTGATGAGGAAGAGCCAGCCATGATGGCTGCTGTATTAACTCCACCCCGTTCATCAACCAAAGATACAGAAATTCAGTCCCCAAAACCTGCTTACCTGATAATTCATTAGCCGCTGTAACTTGAGCATTCCGGCCATCAGTTCCGGCGACCGTAGCCATTGCAGGGACCTTCAAAGCCTCAGAAGCAGTAGCATCCAGCTCTAGGTATCTTGTACTTCAATCCACACAAATTATCATCATAAGCATCTTCAAAAGCGGGCTGTTCAGACTCATCATCTACATCACTGTACACATCAGCCTCAACATGACCACGTCCACCATTATTACCACGACCACCCATATTACCACGACCCCTATTTCTTCTACCACGTCTACGACCTCTACCATTTCCAAGACCATGTTCTTAGAACAGTTCAGTTATTTGATCCGTAATGGTTTGTTGAAATTGGTCAAAACGTTCATCCATGTTTCGGTTTACTTGCTCAATACGATTGGTTACGTCTCCATGAATAGCTTGTTGATGAACACGTAATCTACCCTCCAATGTAGATTCTTCTGGTTCTCCCATGTTATCTCACAAATCACTTATGTTTAACACTCACCCTCAACTCTTGCTTTAGGTAAGTGAAACCGTCAAATGAATCAAAAGAACTGATGTTGTCAAAAACATCAGGTTTGCGGTAACAGTGTTCATCTTGAGGATATGAGGCTATAAAAGTGTATATAAGTGGTGTTTTCCGGTGGCGCTCGGTGGCGGCCATGGATTCCGGCGGTGGTGTATTCTAAGAGAAGAAGACGGGGGCAATTCGGCTTTGCCTTGTGTTTTATATCATTTTACCCGATATTTAATAAAGTTACATGGCTCCCCTATTTATAGGGGAGAAAACTTAGTAGTTAAGTAAACTTAATAGTTAAGTAAACTAAATATCTACAGTAACGGGCTCGTAGTGGAGCCGATAGGTCGCGGTCCTGATGGCCTTGCCGACCGTTGTATCTTTTATATCATTGTCTCGCTGGATTTGAGGTAGCTCTTCCTCTAAATGTTATGATCGAGGTCGCTGGCGGACCCGTTTATTAAGTGAGATCGCGTGTCGGCCCCCTAATCCATTTTGTCGTCGCATAGGGTTGAAAGCTTGGAATTGAATTGAAGGCTCGCGGTCCTAATTGGCTGGCGAGCTCGCGGGCAGAAATGGCCGGTGGCCTCATCCACTAATGTCGGTGGCTGGTTGGACCTGAATAAGGATTCGCGGCCCGAAGTGCGATTTAGGCACATCAAGAACGAGCAAACATGGACAATTCACAAACAAGGACTCCAAGCACCAAGTCACTTAGAAAAAAAAACTAAACAAGAAGGTATGGAAAAGGGTTGAGAAGTTTAAGAAGAAAGGATATCAAAGGAGATAACAAACAAGGTGAACTAAGTATTTGCACCACCTAACACAAGCAACCAACAACTTCAACTTGTTTTTTTTTTGTTTTTTTAACTTTCGGCCTCTTTTATTTTAAAAACTGTTTTCAAAATATAAGTTGGGCCTGATTCTACTTTTTTTATAAAGGAAGAAACACAACTCTTAAAGCAACTATTTAATATTCAACAATTATTGGATGTAAGATACTAAATAAAGATCACCTTGAATGTTTAGTAAATAAGAAGAAGATGAAAAGGTTTATGTTATAAAACTTATAACACAGCCGTGGGGGGGGGGGGTGTAGGGCTGATATGGCTGCAAATTGTGATCAATAAAACAAGAACATTTGAAGATTATATGAAGATAACTATGAACAACTTGAAGAAAACATAGAGAAGATGAACAGACATGAATGTTTATGTAAAAAATTTTGGAAAATTAACAAGAACACAAGTATATATCACAAGATTCAGAACTTAGACATGCAAGAAACATACAAATTCGATGGAAAAGTATGATAAGAAGAAATTTTTTTTGGATGAAAATTGAAAGGAAATTAAGAAGAAACAATGATATTTGATACCTCAATCCCTAGTCTCTGATGCTAATTGATATAGGTTTGGATCTAGATTAAAGGAATCAATGATGAACACAAGAACAAAGAGAGCAAGCTTGTTCTTCCTAAGGAATCAGCACCTTAGAAATCCCAAGTTTGAGAACATCACAACAAAGGAATGCTCAATCCTTTGATAGATTCTCCCAGTTAAACACTACCTAATCAGCAAGGTAAATGTAAAACTCAATCAAATTTTCAATCACTGAAAATTCATAATATATAAAGTTTTCACTCAAAGTTTGTCTAAGTTGTAAGTACAAAAGATATGCCTTATATAGGATGAAAATATATGGAAACAAAGTTGCAAACTCAATGTGGGATACTCCACACGCCAAAAGCATAAGAGAAATGGTCTTTGGGCTGGTCCAACTCAAAATAGAATATTTTGGGTTTTTGGGTTTTCTAAAAAATTAGAGTAAAAAGGAAATGGATTTTGGGTTGGGTTTAAAAATTGATGGAGATGTTTTGGGCTTATGGACCTTCCCAAAAGGTGTTGGATAAAAGGTTTTTGGCTTTGGCTTCAATCAAAACCCAAAGGAAATTAGTTATAGGTTGGGTTGGGCTTATATCACTAAATTAGGAAAATAATGCTAAAAATAGCCCAAGACAGAAATAGTTCCCTATTTGGCCCATTAACCCCAATTACAAGGTAATAAGGATAAAATGGCCAAGTCTTCATTCTTGATGAGCCCAACGTGTTCCTTGAAAGTTGCCACAATTAGATTCTTCAAGGCTTCCTCGAACTTCCTCTTCTGTGATCTCGTGACTGGCCCATCTCGAAACACAAGTGGATCAGCTTTTGGACCATCAATGTCTGTGTTTTGACCAATATGATTCGTATCATGTTGTTGATGTAGCCCAATTCAAGAGGAAGATTGAGTCTTTTATTTAGTCCTTTAATTAGTCTTTTATTATCCCACATTGGTTAATTGTCTTTTATATTTATTATTATTTTTAATTATTGTTATTTTGTCCCACATTGCTAAAATGGCAATTGAACTTGGAGTCTGTAGCCTATATAAGGCATTTCCTTGTATTTGAATAGGTAGCTTATTATCGAATCAAAAAACTATTTTGGTTGAAATTCAGAGATTGAATTTTTATCATAAGAAACTTTCAGAGATTGGGTTTCTTCAAGAAGTTTTTAGAGATTGGAATTCTAACGATTATCCTGAGACGGGATATTGGGTGATCTTCCTGAGACTGGATTATCACAAAGCAGTAGTAATCTGAGACCGGTGCTACATATCCCCTTTCTTTCTTGTTATTTACATTTTATATATTCAGAAAAAGCCCTAAAAATCCGATCACATCAGCACTAAAAGGACATCTTTCGAAATTCATATTGCTTTAATCTAGATCCTACGAGATTCGGTACATTGCTAAAATGGCAATTGGACTTGGAGTCTGTAGCCTATATAAGGGATTTCCTTGTATTTGAATAGGTAGCTTATTATTGAATCAAAAAACTATTTTGGTTGAAATTCAGAGATTGAATTTTCATCATAAGAAACTTTTAGAGATTGGGTTTCTTTCAAGAAGTTTTCAGAGATTGGACTTCTTTCGATTATCCTGAGACGGGGTAATTGGTTGGTGTTCCTGAGATGGGATCACCGAAGTAAATATTCTGATATGGAGTATTTACATATCCTTTTGTTATTTTCGTTATATATATATTCAAAAAGCCATGATTAAAGCCATGATTAAAGTATATAAGTTGATGACATGATTATTACTGGCACTTCTTCTTCTCTTATTGAGCAGGTGATTACATACTTGGTCTCCCAATTTCCGGTTAAAGACCTTGGTTCTCTATCATACTTCTTGGGTGTTGAGGCTCTCTTCACTCCTGATGGACTCTATCTTACTCAACGGAAGTATATTCTGTAGCTTCTGCAGCATGCTGGCATGGATAAAGCTAAACCATGCCCCACGCCTATGTCTGCCTCTACACGTATCACTGCTGCCTCGGCCTCTCTCTTTGCCTACCCGTCTCTATATCGTACGATCGTTGGTGGCTTAAAGTATCTCAGCTTCACACGCCCCAACATTGCCTTCGCGGTTCATAAAGTTAGCAAGTTTATGCATGCTCCTACTGATGATCACTGGCTTGCGGTTAAGCATATTCTTCGCTACCTCAAGAATACCATTTGCTACCTCAACCGAATCTCATAGGATCGTTGATTAAAGCACAGCAAACGATTTAGCTTTGAAAAGTATATTTTTATGGCTTTTTTGAATATATATATATAACGAAAATAACAAAAGGATATGTAAATTCTCCATCTCAGAATATTTACTACGGTGATCCCATCTCAGGAACACCAACCAATTACCCCGTCTCAGGATAATCGAAAGAAGTCCAATCTCTGAAAACTTCTTGAAAGAAACCCAATCTCTAAAAGTTTCTTATGATGAAAATTCAATCTCTGAATTTCAACCAAAATAGTTTTTTGATTCAATAATAAGCTACCTATTAAAATACAAGGAAATGCCTTATATAGGCTACAGACTCCAAGTCCAATTGCCATTTTAGCAATATGGGACAAAATAACAATAATTAAAAATAATAATAAATATAGACAATTAATCAATGTGGGATAATAAAAGACTAATTAAAAGACTAAATAAAAGACTCAATCTTCCTCTTGAAATGGGCTACATCATTCCCTCCCGCTTCAGAATGATTCGTCCTCGAATCAACCTGGATCGAACACGAATATCGTGCTTCCTATAAGGTGTAGTGCCCGAAAGACAATTATATAATTGTTTTAGGACAGAATTAGTAATTCATCTTATTATGTGCATGTATGCTTATAATTAAGACACTACTGAAAACCCTAAGTACCTCGTTTATGTAATCACATAACTCAGTGTATGGCTATACAGAAGAGGATTGAGTTAGTGAGATGTACTTAAAATTAACTTAGTCCGTAGCGTTTATTGATCTGAGTATGGGTCTCATGATTAATTTGCTATTAATGCGCCCAGAACACTTTAGGTGTGACAGTCTTAACCGGACTGTCGGTAATAGGGTACCTAGTGGGGCATTTATATATGATGATGATCATATAGGGCTGGACCGATTTGATTTGAGTTCTCGATATAATTCCGTAATCGAGAAGTCTTATCGAATCACAAGATGATCATATATGGATTAATCTTAATCCTGAGGTGATCACATACGACTGCTTAGACTAGGGTAGAGTTTGACGTGTTAGTAAGGATCACTTCGAAGTATGTGGTCCAACACTTTCTTTGGCTCTATTCTGGGATGAGTGAGTAGTCTGTGCTATCACAGATATGGAATCCATTCCTTTCCCCGGGAAGTAGACAGACAGTTCCCTTATTTGTTGACTCTAGAAACTGATCGATCGGCCGAGTTCATATTATATTGAATATGAACTAATTGATCACTAGGGGGTTAATGGTAAATAAGGATAATATGTTTCGAGAAGGGTTTACGGAAATATCCCGAATCGAAGTGAACAATCTATGGAGGATTTATCCGTATGTAATGATTATATCAGTGGACGCTTTCGACTCATAAATTGAGTGTAAGTTATCTATATTCGATAGAGTTCAGTTTCGGGTTTATGGTGGTGTAATCCCGGAATTAATAGGTTGGATATAATTATTCTGTCTGACGAATAATTTTATCTAATTTATTGTAGCTACTGAATATGGGTCCATGGTCCCCGACGTGGCTCCCGAAATAGCATAATTGGATTTCTCGTCGTTGCACCTCAATTATAATTAAATAGTTGGATTGGGCTATTTAATTTGATATGTGGATTAATTGTTTAGTTGGACTAAATAATTAAATACACGGAAAAGACATTTTTCGTGGACTCGGGCCAAATTGGTGTGTTGACCTTTTGACAAAATTGGTCAAATAGGATAAATATGCGTGTGACCTTTTATTCCAATTAAAGGTGGCGCATGTTTTTTATTATTTAATTATTGGGAAATTAGTTTTCTTGGATAATTATTTAATGTGTGATTTATCTTTTATTTGTTAAATGATAATTCATGGAATATTAGATAATAATATGATTTATCCTAATTTGTTTGGGATAATTATTTTATTTATCTTTTATTTGGAAAAAGGATTAATGTAATAATTATCTCTTAATTATTTAATCCTTGGAGGTTAAGTTTTACTCTTCTATATAAAGAGAGTTCTCCCAAGCCTTTTGACACACATATTGAACATGCCATTATCATAAGAAAAATAGCTTGGAATCTTCGGCTATTTTCTTTGGGTTTCGAGTTGGAATAATCTTCGGGATTATTCCGGTAGCATATCAAGGAGGTCCGGCGGCGGGAAACACCATCCACCTGGTGTTGCTGGGAGACACACGTTGGAAGGCTGTGGCTTCTCGATACACGTGTTCTTGGAGACCTTTTGTTCTTGGAGTTAAGCACCATAAAAAGGTAGGCTCCTAAACCCCCCTTGTAGGTTTAGATCTTTTATTTATGTATTTTGTTTCGTTTAGATCTAGATCTGATGCCTTCCTCTGCGTAATCGGGTCAATCTATGATTGATCCGACGATATTACATCTAACACTTCCATACGTCCACTCAACCACGGAGAAACTCAGAATCACAACATCGCAAAAACATGGAATGGCGTGAGTGGAGAAATCAGCGACAACAAAATCCAAAGGGCGGAAATGCTGTAAATATGGATCCACATATACATGTGGCGCTTGTAATGCCTTCAAATCAGCAACTAAAATTGCCGAGTGCACCTTTGAACCATCGGATTGCACCTGTTCGGTCCCCGGTTGGACCACAATCGATTCAGCAAGTAAGCCCACGGGCATAGTGATTGGGTCAACACCAATATCCACCTTGACGTCGGCAATCTCGTCAGAATGGTCGGGTGCCGGTAAAGGAGAATCAATAGTAGCAACTGGAACAACATGATTAGTAAGTGTATTAGGAACCTCAATGAACTCTTTCGTTGCTGAATCAATAATAAGAAGGTCAACCTCCTCGTGTACCACAGCCGTAGGGGGGTTGGGAATAACCTGTGTATTCGATTTAGCATGTGAAGGAGAGAATTTGGGCGGTTGGCCAGCCATAGCTTCTTCACGTGTTACACCATACATGATAAAGAAAAGTTCATCGTCCGCCTTCCACTTTGCGTCTAATTTCCTCCAACGTTCTGCACGTTTTAATTTCCGTTGTTCTGCCTCGAATTTCCGTTGCGCAATACGTTCTAATTCGCATCATGGATCGAGGTTGTCATGTAATGCATCTAGGGCAGCCATAAATTCAGCATGTCATCGATCGGATTCAACTTGATGTCGCTCGAAGTCTGTATCGATGTTGTCGAAAGTTGAACGTAGTTTATCCATTGCAGCAACTTGCAAATAATCTTCCAAGAACGCAGCAGATGATTCCTCGCAAGAACAGAATTTCAGGACTAAAAACGCAGCTTTTTATGATGCTAGGGCTGTACACGATCTGCACAAGGGTTTCTTGGATTTCAAGAACAGCTAGGGTTGCGAAAATAACAGCAAAATTCGATGACGAAAGGAGCTTTTGTGTGCGGCTGCAATTAGGGTTCTTGGTGCTCAAGAACGCAGCAGATTTCTTCCAATAAACGCAGCAACTTTAATCGCCTAATCTCTGACGGCACTTGTCACGACCAAACAGTATGCAATTCGGAAAAACACAAAGAACAAAAATTGTAGAGAACGAAATTTTGGTTCAGACTGTTAAGTTTCAGAATTTTTGAACAGGTATAACCCACTCAAATTGAATTCGTAAACAGATCACTCCCGGGTTATGGGTTTTGACAGAAACAGTCAACTATGTGACGGCGACTATTGTGCAAAACCGGTCGGGACTCTGGAAAAACTCAAAGAATCAAAGTTGTAGAACAATAAATTTCCTATGTTCTCACAAAATTTCATTCAATTCCGACCACCACAACTCCCTAAAAACAAAATCGACTGCAATCTGTTCCAGAAAATCGAGCAGAATATTCCTATCCAAATATGATCAAGATAAAATCCGAATTTGCAAAAGTTCCAAAGAGATAAAAGACAGCCAATACAAAGTTCTATCTAATGGTAAATTTTTAGAATTTTTTGATATGATTTTATTAGGAAACGAATAGAACGAAATTCGTAAAGATTCAGAAAATACGCAGCAGATTATGAACGCAGCTATTTCGGATGCTTTGATTACCTTGTGATAACGGTCGGCCAAATTAGGGCTTCTTGATGATGATCAAGAAAGGATCGAATGTAGCAGCAAGTGAAGAATATAAGGCTGCAGTTAGGGTTTCTTAACAAGAACGCCAGGAACATTAAGAAAACGCTGCAGATTTCTGTCAAGAACGCATCAGCTGTTGTTGCTTTAATCGCCTGATCTCTGATACCACTTGATATAAACCGAATCTCGTAGGATCGTTGATTAAAGCACAGCAAACGATTCAGCTTTGAAAAGTATATTTTTATGGCTTTTTGAATATATATATAACGAAAATAACAAAAGGATATGTAAATACTCAATCTCAGAATATTTACTACGGTGATCCCATCTCAAGAACACCAACCAATTACCCCGTCTCAGGATAATCGAAAGAAGTCCAATCTCAGAAAACTTCTTGAAAGAAACCCAATCTCTGAAAGTTTCTTCTGATGAAAATTCAATCTCTGAATTTCAACCAAAATAGTTTTTTGATTCAAAAATAAGCTACTTATTCAAATACAAGGAATTGCCTAATATAGGCTACAGACTACAAGTCCAATTGCCATTTTAGCAATGTGGGGCAAAATAACAATAATTAAAAATAATAATAAATATAAAAGACAATTAATCAATGTGGGATAATAAAAGACTAAATAAAAGACTCAATCTTCCTCTTGAATTGGGCTACATCAGTTGTAAACCCCCATTTTGAGTAAACACTGATACAATTATATACAAAAAGTTGTAAACCCCCGTTTTGAGTAAACTCTACCATAATTTTATATACAAAAAGTTGTAAACCCCCGTTTTGAGTAAACTCTACTATAATTTTATATACAAAAAGTTGTAAACTCCCATTTTGAGTAAACACTAATAGAATTATATACAGAAAATTGTAAACCCCTATTTTGAGAAAACATTACTACATTTATATACAAAAAGTTGTAAACCCCCATTTTGAGAACTCTAACACAATTATATACAAAAAGTTTTAAACCCTTGTTTTGAGTAAACACTGATACAAGATATACAAAAAGTTGTAAACCCCCGTTTTGAGTATACTCTAATACAATAATATACAAAAAGTTGTAAACCCCGGTTTTGAGTAAACTCTACTATAATTTTATATACAAAAAGTTGTAAACCCCCGTTTTGAGTAAACACTAATACAATTATATACAGAAAGTTGTAAACCCCCGTTTTGAAAAAACACTTATACAATTATATACAAAAAGTTGTAAACCCCTATTTTGAGTTAACTTTACTACAATTATATACAAAATGTTGTAAACCCCTGTTTTGAGTAAACACTAATAAAATTATATACAAAAAGTTGTAAACCCCCGTATTGTGTAAACTCTACAATAATTTTATATACAAAAAGTTGTAAACCCCTGTTTTGAGTAAACTCTACTTTAATTTCATATAGAAAGTGTTGTAAAACCCCTGTTTTGATTAAACACTAATACACTTATATAAAGAAAGTTGTAAACCCCCGTTTTGAGAAATCATTACTACATTTATATACAAAAAGTAGTAAACCCCCATTTTGAGTATACTCTAATACAATTATATACAAAAAGTTGTAAACCCCTGTTTTGAGTAATGTCTACTATAATTTTATATAAAAAAAGTTTTAAACCCCCGTTTTGAGTAAACACTAATACAATTCTATACAAGAAGTTGTAAACCCCCGTTTTGAGTAAATTCTACTACAATCATATTCAAAAAGTTGTAAACTCCTGTTTTGAGTAAACACTACTATATTACTAAATAGAAAAGGTTGTAAACTCTTATTTTAAGTAAACTCTACTACAATTATATACTAAAATTTGTAAACCCCTGTTTTGATTAAACTCTACAACAATTATATAGAAAAAGTTGTAAACCCCTATTTTGAGTATATTCTAATACAATTAAATACAAAAAGTTGTAAACTCCTCTTTTGAGTAAACTTTACTAGAATTATATACAAAATGTTGTAACCCCCGTTTTGAGTAACTCTACTATACAATATATACAAAAAGTTGTAAACCCTTGTTTGGAATAACTCTACTACAATTATATACAGAAAGTTTTAAACCCCCGTTTTGAGTAAACTCTACTACAATTATGTACAAAATGTTGTAAAACCCCGTTTTAAGTAAACTCTACTACAATTATATACAAAAAGTTGTAAACCCTATTTTTAGTAAACTCTAATACTCAATTATATACAAAAAGTTGTAAACCCCCGTTTTGAGTAAACTCTAATAAAATTATATACAAAAAGTTGTAAACCCTAATTTTGAGTAAACTCTAATACAATTATATTCCAAAAGTTGTAAATCCTTGTTTTGAGTAAACTCTACTATAAAATTATGTACAATAGTTGTAAACCCCCGTTTTGAGTAAACTCTACTACAATTATATACAAAAATTTGTAAACACCCCTTTAAGTAAACTCTAATTATTTTATATTCAAAAAGTTGTGAACCCCTGTTTTGAGTAAACACTAATAAAAGTACAAAAATTTGTCACTTCCCGTTTTGAGTAAACACAACTAAAATTTTATTTACAAAAAGTTGTAAACCCCCGTTTTGAGTAAACTCTACTATAATTATATGTGATAAGTTGTAAACCTGTCTTTTGAATAAATTCTACTATATTATTATATACAAACAGTTGTAAACCCCCATTCAGAGTAAACTCTACTACAATTATATACAAAAAGTTGTAAACCACCGTTTTGAGTAAACTCTTCTCAATTATATACAAAAGGTTGTAAACCCCCATTTTGAGCAAACTCTAATGCAATTATATACAAAAAGTTGTAAACCCCCGTTTTGAGTAAACTCTTCTATAATTTTATATACAAAAATTTGTAAACCCACGGTTTGAGTAAACACTAATACAATTATATACGATATGTTGTAAACCCCCGTTTTGAGTTAACTCTACTACAATTATATACAAAAAATTGTAAACCCCCGTTTTGAGTAAACTCTAATACAATTATATACAAAAAATTGTAAACCCCCATTTTGAGTAAACTCTACTATAATATTATATACAAAAGTTTGTAAACCACCGTTTTGAGTAAACTCTACTAAACAATTATATAAAATAGTTGTAAACCCCCGTTTTGAGTATACTTTACTAAAACATATAGAGAAAGTTGTAAACTCCGGTTTTGAGTAAACTTTACTATAATCATATACAAAAAGTTGTAAACCCCTGTTTTGAGTAAACTATACTTTGATTAGATACAAAATGTTGTAAACCCCCGTTTTGAGTAAACTCTTCTATAATTTAATATACAAAAAGTTGTAAAACCCCCGTTTTGAGTAAACACTAATACAATTATATACAGAAAGTTGTAAACCCCCGTTTTGAGAAAACATTACTACAATTATATATGAAATGTTGTAAACCCCCATTTTGAGTAAACTCTAATACTTATACACCAAAAGTTGTAAACCCCCGTTTTGAGTAATGTCTACTGTAATTTTATATAAAAAAAAGTTGTAAACCCCCGTTTTGAGTAAACACTAATACAATTATATACAAAAAGTTGTAAACCCCCGATTTGAGTAAACTCTACCCAAATATTCAATACAAAAAGTTGTAAACCCCCATTTTGAGTCAATTCTGCTACAATCATATTCAAAAAGAGTTGTACCCCTGTTTTGAGAAAACACTACTATATTATTATATACAAAATGTTGTAAACCCCTATTTTGAGTAAAATCTACTACAATTATATACTAAATTTGTAAACTCCTGTTTGAATTAAACTCTACAACAATTATATACAAAAAGTTGTAAACCCCTGTTTTGAGTAAACTCTAATACAATTATATACAAAAAGTTATAAACCCCAATTTTGAGTAAACTTTACTAGAATTATGTACAAAATGTTGTAAACCCCCGTTTTGAGTAACTCTACTATACAATTATATACAAAAAGTTGTAAACCCTTGTTTTGAATAACTCTACTACAATTATATACAGAAAGTTTTAAACCCCTGTTTTGAGTAAATAAACTCTACTACAATTATGTACAAAATGTTGTAAAACCCTGTTTTGAGTAAACTCTACTATAATTATATACAAAAAGTTGTAAACCCCTTTTTTAGTAAACTCTACTACTCAATTATATACAAAAAGTTGTAAACTCCCATTTTGAGTAAACTCTAATAGAATTATATAAAAAAAGTTGTTGATATGAACCAGAATGCTATTCAAAATGAAGACCCACTTGTTCTTCGAGATGGTCCAATAAACTAGATTACAAAAGAAGAAGTTTGAGGAAGCTGCGAAGAATCTAATACTGGCAAGTCTTAAAGAGCATGTTTCATGGAAGAAGGATGAAGACTTAACTATTAAATCCTTGTTGTGTTGCAATTGGGATTAAATGGGCTGTTTGGATCTTTTTCTATTTGTGGGCTGTTTTTAAACTGTTTCCATTATGTTTTAAGAAATAAGCCTAAAGCCCAAAACTATTTTCTATTTAGTTTTGAGACAAGCCCAAAGCCCATCTTCTTTAAGTTTAGGCGTATATGATGTGCATTATTCCCACATCGAGTTTGCACCTTAGTTTTTCAAGCTTTGTAGCCTATATAAGGCATTGTATTTTTCCTTGAATCTTAAGACAACTTTGAGTGAAATATTTACAAATTCTTAAATTCAGTGATTGAATTTTAAGTGAGTTAGTATTTGACTTGCTGATTGGGTATTTTGCTAACTTGAGAATTTATCAAAGGGGTGAGCTCACTTTGTGCGATATTCTCGTTTAGGGTTCTTAGGGTGCTAATTCTCTAAGAAAACTAAGCATTGCCATCTCAATCTTGATCCTACCAAGAACCACATCAATTGGTATCGAGCCTAGGGATTGAGGTATCAAATATCCTTGTTCTTCCTTTTTTTTCTTTCATTTCGTTTAAAAAAAATATATAACGCATGCTTAGAAAAAATTTCAGCCAATTTGTATGTGTTCTTGCTTGTCTACGTGCTGAATCTTTCTTATATTCTTGTGTTCTTCATAGTTTTCCAGAAAATCTACCTAAAAATTCTTGTGTTCTTCATAGTTTTTCAAGTTTTTCATTGAAATATTCATATCATCTTCTTGTCTTCTACCTAACAATTTCACCAATTTTCCCCAACCCCCCCCACGGCTGGATTTCCTATTTGTGTAACTTAAAACCTTTTCACCTTCTCCTTCTTTAAGTGAATTCAGGGTGTAGTTATTTTTATCTTGCATCAATTATTGCTAAATCATCAAGAGTTGTGTTGTTAAAAAAAAAGGCCATGTGTTTATAAAAAAAATAAAGAAAAAGAGATTAGTAGTTTTTCATTTATAGTGTTTGTGGTGCAAGACTTTGTTCACCTTGTTTGTTCCATACTTGGATATGAATCTCTACTAATCTTTTCCAACCACTTTTGTGCTTTCTTTTCCTTGTTTAGTTTGATTACGTGAATTGGTGACTTAGGTCCCTATTTGTGGAATTATCCGGTTTGCTTTTTCTTTTGATTTATTTGACGGTTGCAAATACCCTAAGGCAAGTGTTGAGGGTGAGTGCAAACACAAGACTTTTGTGAGATATAATGGGTACACCGGAGGAAGAGGCTTTCGAGGCTAGACTACTTGTTCATACCGAGGCTATTCATGGTGAGTTGACGAGACATTTTGAACCAATGCAACAAAATTTAGCGAATCAAATGGCAGAATTGTTCCAAGATCATGGTATTGGACACGGTAGGGGTCATGGACGTGGAAGAGGTAATGGTGGATGTGGTTTTATATGCCGTGGTAATGGAGCCCGTGGTTATGATGGTGAGAATGGAGGAGGACATGTTAGTGACGTGGATGATGTGATATATGATGAGCTTTATGATGATGAGCCAAATCCATTAGCACCCATGAAGAGTGAGAGAAGCCTTGAAAACCTTGCTAAAATAAATCCATGAAGAGTATGGGCAACCCAAAAGGAGTGATGAAGCTTCAATATTATACATTCACTACGCTTTTGGGCTTAAGGAAAACGCCTAGTTGAAGGCCCATTCATGGGGCGCCTAGAAGACCACTTTAATCAGTCTTTTTATTTTAGTTTTCTGTCAATAAAGGCTAGTTAGGCTTGAAGTATGGTTTGACAAAGCCCATCTAGTGGGAGGCGCCTTTTTCCTTTATGTTTGTTTAGTTTTCATTAGTTTTCCGTCCCACATCGGAAGATGTGAACATTGAGTCAGTTTTGGTAGACTATATATAGGCCAACACTATCTCTTTTATGAACAACATATATTTGAGTGAAATTTTATTATTTGATTAAGCTTGTCTTAATTGTTCACATTTATGTGTGAGATTCTCTTGGATTGGAGGATCGCCTCTTTGAGAACTTATCAGCGTAACCGAGCATTACGTTGTGGCGTTCCAACCGTAGTCTTAGATTAAGATACGGATCATAGCTCTCATTGATTGAAATTCAGTTTCTTCCTGGACAAACAAAGGATTTGATTTGTAAGGATCACATCAGTTGGTATCGGAGCTCAGTAAATGTAGGTAATCAAATATCCTTTTCCTTTAATTTTCATTTTTTTTCTTATCTTACAAAACAAATTCAAAAAAAAAACATATTTCTTTTCTTTTTTTGCTTTCTTTTCCGTTTTCTTCTTGTTCTTGGCCGAATCAAACCCTAGGTTTTCACAACACATTTTCTTCATCAAAATCCGTTCTCTCCAACCCTAAACCGAATCCTTCAACCCGAAACCTTCAAATTTTCTTCAAACCTTCAAATCTTTTTCCTCGTAGCCAGGATAATATTGCTACAATACACACAAATCCGTAGCAATCAGCCTACCTAAGCCCTAAACATCCCCGGATAATAAGGTTGCAACACACCCAAAATTGCAACCTTTCAACCCTAATCCCTATTTTCACACCAAGAACGATCAAGAACTCATCAAGATTCACTCTTTCATGCACAAGATCTACGTTCTTGAAATCAAGAACCCTAGTTTGTGCTTATTGGTTTCGTCAATCGTTTATTTGCTGTGCGTATAATTTTGTTGTTTGTGTAATCGTCCAAAAGGCATCCCGGCCCTAAAAATAAAAAAATAAATGGAGTAAAATGGTGGGAAAATTCTGCATAATTTTTTTTTGTTTTTTGTAGCTTGTGTTGTGTCGTAGAGTTCTTGTGCAAAATTTGGTATTACGAAAATTTTGGTGATCCGAACCCGTCCCAAACCGAACCCTAGCCTAAACCTAGCCTAGAATTTTTTTTGCTCGTTATTCTGATTCATTTGTAAAAGGGTGCTTTACTTTCCACAAGAGAGAGGGTGAGTGTAAACACGAGTGTATTGGTGAGGCTTGAATTGTCTATCCTATGGCAGACGATAAGAGTGATGATGATAATGCATTGTGAGATGAGTATTTTGAAGAGAGATTGGCAACACATGCCAAGGCCATGAATGATGTGACTAATAATAAGATTGAGAGGTTTCGTGGGGAGATGGCTGATCAGCTGGCTGTGATAACAGTGTCCATTCAAAATTTGACCATGCAATTAGCTGATCGTGATCATGGCGGGCAGCCCGTTGGTCGTGGAGACCGAGGTGTTGTTGGTGCAGCGAATCAAGTTAGGCAAACAGTCCGTTTGCACAATGTTCCGCAAGCCCAAAATCTGAATGATGATGCAATTGATAATGGTGTAGAGGATTAGAACATTCCAGCTAATAACATGACAAGGGTAAAGATGAAGCTTCCTAGTTTTACGGGATCTGGTAGTGCTTCTGTGTATCTTGATTGGAAGACTAAGCTCGATCAGATTTTCGCATGTAATAATTATACTGATGAGAAGAAGTGCAATCTAGCCCAATTGGAGTTTACAGGTTATGCTATGGTGTGGTGGAATCAGGTACAATTCATGCGTACCAAACATAGACAGCCACCCATCCGTACATGGACACTTTTGAAGGAGGTAATGCGAACTCGATTTGTTCCTATGTCATATTATCAAGATCTCTATCATGCTCTTTAGACTATGAAACAAGGAGAACGTTCGGTGGATGATTTCTATGAGGAGATGATGACTATACTAGCAAGATCACATATTGAGGAGGAGGAGATGGTCACCATGCAACGTTTTTTGTGTGGTGTGTGTTTGGAAATTGGACAGCCATTGGAGTTACATGGTTGTAATACATTGGATGAGATGTTACAAACAGCTCGTGCGATTGAGAAGCAGTTGAAATGCCCAAAACCCACTTTTAATAAATCAATTGGAGGTAATTCTTCTTCTTTTCGTTTGTTTCAGCCTAGAGGAGATAATCCAAATTTTGTACGGAGTGCACCTTGGACAGTCCCTACTACTTCATATGACGCTTCTAAAGCTAAGGAAGGTGAGAAGGGTAAAGATGTAGACCACCGCATTAGGCAGCCTCGTGACGTTAAATGTTTTAAATGCACCGGTGTTGGTCATGTTGCGTCTGAGTGCCCTACTAAACATAGTATGCTAGTTGTAGAGGAGGCTGTAGATGGTGATGATTTTGATGGGAAAGACTTTGAACAGGCAGATTATGAGGATGAGGAGGGTAATATTGAGTGTGGCCCACTTGAGGGTTCTATTTATGTGCTTAGAAAGGTCATAACTACTAGTGCTAAACTTGAGGACGGTGTCCAACGTGAAAATATCTTCCATACACGCTGCTTGCTGAATGGTAAACTATGTTCTCTTATTGTCGATTATGGTAGTTGTGCTAATGTTGTTAGTGCTGATTTGATTGCTCGTATGAGTTTACCTACTATTCCTCATCCTTACCACTACAAGTTGCAATGGTTTAATAGTGTGGGAGAGCTGAAGGTTCCACAACAGGCGTTGATTTCTTTTAGTATTAGGAAATACAAAGATGAGGTGTTATGTGATGTAGTCCCCTTGGAAGTCAGCCACATATTGTTGGGTCGCCCTTGGCAATATGATAGAAAGGTGTTGTTTGATGGGTTTTTGAATAATTACACCATTCATCATAAAGGCAAGAATTATTCTTTATCAGCTCTTACCCCTGAACAAGTACATCAAGATTAGCTTACACTTGTTCGAGCTCGTGAGGAAAAGCAAAAAAAAAGAGGGAGAACAGTTGAAAAGTAAAGATAAAAAATTGACGGGAGAAAAAAACATGAGGGTCTTAGGAATGAGGGCAAAATAAAAGTTGAAAATCAAACGGCAAGGGAGGTCGATTTAGTTTCTCACCGAGGGAGTACTAAAGTTGAAAAGTCAATTACGAGTGTCGGTGCCATAACTAGTGAGAGAGGTAATACAGTTGAAAAGTCAAAAGGTGCGCGCGTGTATAGGAATTTCTATGCCAAAGCCACTGAATTCATTGATACTATTGAATCCGATGAGGTTGTATTTTTTTTCTTATTTAAAGGTCCCATGATCCCTCCCCCTACACATTCAGCCGGCCCCACACACTCACCAAAGGTGACTTGGCCGAGTTTGCACCTTAGATTTTCAAGATTTGTATCCTATATAAGGCATTGTATTTTTCCTTGAATCTTAAAACAACTTTGAGTGAAATATTTACAAATTCTTAAATTCAGTGATTGAATTTTAAGTGAGTTAGTATTTGCCTTGCAGAATGGATATTTTGCTAACTTGAGAATTTATCAAAGGGGTGAGCTCTCTTTGTGCGATATTCTCGTTTAGGGTTTTTAAGGTGCTGATTCTCTAAGAAAACTAAGCATTGCTCTTTACTTCATTGCCATCTCAATCTTGATCGCAAGAACCACATCAATAATTTTAGTATACTTTACTCAAAACGGGGGTTTACAACATTTTGTATATAATTGTAGTAAAGTTTACTCAAAATAGGGGTTTACAACCTTTTGTATATAATTGTATTAGTGTTTTCTCAAAATAGGGATTTAAAACTTTCTGTATATAATTGTTGTTTACTCAAAACAGGGGTTTACAACTTTTTGTATATAAAATTATTACCGTTTACTCAAAATGGGGGTTTACAACTTATTGGAAATTGGATATAAATGTAGTAGAGTTTACTCAAAATGGGGGTTTACAACTTTTTGTATATAATTGTAGTAAGGTTTACTCAAAACGGAGGTTTACAACTTTGTATATGATGTTATAGTAGAGTTTACTCAAAACGGGGGTTTACAACTTTTGTATATAATTGTATTAGTGTTTATTCAAAAGGGGGGTTTACAACTTTTTGTATATAATTGTATTAAAGTTTATTCAAAATGGTGGTTTATAACATTTTGTATATAAAATTATAGTAGAGTTTACTCAAAATGGGGGTTTACAACTTTTTGTATATAATGGTATTAGTGTTTACTCAAAACAGGGGTTTGCAACTTTTTGTATATAAAATTATAGTAAACTCTACTCAAAACGGGGGTTTACAACTTTGCATATATAATTGTAGTAGAGTTTACTCAATATTGGGGTTCACAACTTTTTGTATATAATTGCCGTAGAGTTTACTCAAAACGGGGGTTTACAACTTTTTGTATATAAAATTATAGTAGAGTTTACTCAAAAAAGAGGGTTTACAACTTTTTGTATATAATTGTATTAGTGTTTACTCAAAATGAGGGTTTACAACTTTTCGTATAGAATTGTATTAGAGTTTACTAAAAATGGGGTTTACAATTTTTTGCATATAAAATTATAGCAAAGTTTACTCAAAACGAGGGTTTATAACTTTTTGTATATAATTGTAGTATAGTTTACTCAAAATGGGGGTTTACAACTGTTTGTATATAATAATATAGTAGAGTTTACTCAAAATGGGGGTTTACAACCTTTTTGTATATATTTGTAATAGAGTTTACTCAAAACGGTGGTTTACAACTTTTTCTATATAATTGTAGTAGATTTTAATAAACACAGGGTTTTACTACTTTTTGTATATAATTGTAGTAGAGTTTACTCAAAACGGGGGTTTACAACTTTTTGCATATGATTATAGTGGAGTTACTCAAAACCTGGGTTTACAAATTTTTGTAAATAATATTAAAGTAGAGTTTACTCAAAATGGGGGTTTACAACTTTTTGTAAATAATTGTATTAGAGTTTACTCAAAATGGGGGTTTACAACCTTTTGTATATAATTGTAGTAGAGTTTTCACAAAATGATGGTTTACAACTTTTTGTATAAAATTATAGTTGAGTTTACTCAAAACGGGGGGTTACAACTTTTTGTAATTGTATTAGTCTTACTCAAAGTGGGTGTTCACAACTTTTTGAATATTAAATTTTAGTAGAGTTTACTTTAAAGGGGTGTTTACAACTTTTTGTATATAATTGTAGTAGAGTTTACTCAAAATGGGGGTTTACAACTTTTTGTATATAAAATTATAGTAGAGTTTACTCAAAACGGTGGTTTACAACTTTTGGTTTATAATTGTATTAGAGTTTACTCAAAATTAGGGTTTACAACTTTTTGTATATAATTCTATTAGAGTTTACTCAAAACGGGGGTTTAAACTTTTTGTATGTAATTGTGTAGTAGAGTTTACTAAAAAAGGGGTTTACGACTTTTTGTATATAAAATTATAGCAGAGTTTACTCAAAACGGGAGTTTACAACTTTTTGTATATAAATTTAGTAGAGTTTACTCAAAATAGGGGTTTAAAACTTTCTGTATATAATAGTAGTAGAGTTAGTCAAAATAAGGGTTTACAACTTTTTGTATATAATTGTATATATAGTAGAGTTACTCAAAACAGGGATTTACAACATTTTGTATATAATTGTGTTAGAGTTTACTCAAAATATGGTTTTACAACTTTTTGTATATAATTGAATTAGACTCAAAACGGGGGTTTACAACTTTTTGAATATAATTTTAGCAAAGTTTACTCAAAATAAGGGTTTACAACTTTTTGTATATTATTGTATTAGTGTTTTCTCAAAACGGGGGTTTACAACTTTCTGTATATAATTGTATTAGTGTTTACTCAAAATGGGGGTTTACACCTTTTTGTATATAAAATTATAGTAGGGTTTACTCAAAATGGTGGTTTACAACTTTTTGTATATAAAATTATAGTAGAGTTTACTCAAAATGGGGGTTTACAACTTTTTGTATATAATTGTATTAGTGTTAACTCAAAACAGGGGTTTACAACATTTTGGATATAATTGTAGTAGATTTTACTCAAAACGGGGGTTTACAACTTTTTGTATATAATTGTAGTAGAGTTTACTCAAAACGGGGATTTGCAACTTTTTGTATATAATTGTATTAGAGTTTATTCAAAATGGGGGTTTACAACTTTTTGTATATAATTGTATTAGAATTTACTCAAAACCCGTTTACAACTTTTTGTATATAATGGTATTAGTGTTTACTCAAAACGGGGGTTTGCAACTTTTTGTTTATAAAATTATAGTAAACTCTACTCAAAACGGTTGTTTACAACTTTTCATATATAATTGTAGTAGAGTTTACTCAATATGGGGGTTCACGACTTTTTGTATATAATTGCAGTAGAGTTACTCAAAACGGGGGTTTACAACTTTTTGTATATTAAATTATAGTAGAGTTTACTCAATAAAAAGGTTTACAACTTTTTGTAAACAATTGTATTAGCGTTTACTCAAAATGGGGGTTTACAACTTTTCGTATAGAATTGTATTAGAGTTTACTAAAAAGGGGGTTTACAACTTTTTGTATATAAAATTATAGCAGAGTTTACTCAAAACGAGGGTTTATAACTTTTTGTATATAATTGTGGTATAGTTTACTCAAAATGGGGGTTTACAACTATTTGTATATAATAATATAGTAGAGTTTACTCAAAATGGGGGTTTACAACCTTTTTGTATATAATTGTAATAGAGTTTACTCAAAACGGTGGTTTACAACTTTTTCTATATAATTGTAGTAGATTTTAATAAAAACAGGGTTTTACTACTTTTTGTATACAATTGTAGTAGAGTTTACTCAAAACGGGGGTTTACAACTTTTTGCATATGATTATAGTGGAGTTTACTCAAAACCGGGGTTTACAACTTTTTGTAAATAATATTAAAGTAGTGTTTACTCAAAACGGGGGTTTATAAATTTTTGTAAATAATTGTATTAGAGTTTACTCAAAATGGGTGTTTACAACCTTTTGTATATAATTGTAGTAGAGTTTACACAAAACGGTGGTTTACAACTTTTTGTATAAAATTATAGTTGAGTTTACTCAAAACGGGGGGTTACAACTTTTTGTAATTGTATTAATTTTACTCAAAATGGGTGTTCACAACTTTTTGAATATAAAATTTTTGTAGAGTTTACTTAAAAAGGGTGTTTACAACTTTTTGTATATAATTGTAGTAGAGTTTACTCAAAATGGGGGTTTAAAACTTCTTGTATATAATTTTATAGTAGAGTTTACTAAAAACGGTTGTTCACAACTTTTGGTTTATAATTGTATTAGAGTTTACTCAAAATTAGGGTTTACAACTTTTTGTATATAATTCTATTAGAGTTTACTCAAAACGGGGGTTTAAAACTTTTTGTATGTAATTGTGTAGTAGAGTTTACTAAAAAAAGGTGTTTACAACTTTTTGTATATAAAATTATAGCAGAGTTTACTCAAAATGGGGGTTTACAACTTTTTGTATATAAATGTAGTAGAGTTTACTCAAAATGGGGGTTTAAAACTTTCTGCATATAATAGTAGTAGAGTTATTCAAAATAAGGGGTTTAGAACTTTTTGTATATAGTTTTATATATAGTAGAGTTACTCAGAATGGGGATTTACAACATTTTGTATACCAGAATGTATCGCTTTGGGAATTCCAACAATTTGTTTAATCGATACAAATTGTGATCCCAATCTAGCAGATATCTCGATTCCAGCAAATGATGATGCTATATCCTCAATCCGATTAATTCTAAACAAATTAGTATTCGCAATTTGGGAGGTGCATTTTAGTTATATAAGAAATCCTTGATTAATAATAAGTCGATTGCTATTTCTGAATTTTTAAAAACAAACTTGTATTAGAGTTTACTCAAAATGTGGTTTTACAACTTTTTGTACATAATTGAATTAGAGTTTACTCAAAACGGGGGTTTACAACTTTTTGAATATAATTTTAGTAAAGCTAACTCAAAATAGGGGTTTATAACTTTTTGTATATTATTGTATTAGTGTTTTCTCAAAACGGGGGTTTACAACTTTCTGTATATAATTGTATTAGTGTTTACTCAAAATGGGGTTTACACCTTTTTGTATATAAAATTATAGTAGAGTTTACTCAAAATGGTGGTTTACAACTTTTTGTATATAAAATTATAGTAGAGTTTACTCAAAACGGGGGTTTACAACATTTTGTATATAATTATATTAGTGTTTACTCAAAACAGGGGTTTACAACATTTTGGATATAATTGTAGTAGATTTTACTCAAAATGGGGGTTTACAACTTTTATTATATAATTGTAGTAGAGTTTACTCAAAACGGGGGTTTACAACTTTTTGTATATAATTGTATTAGAGTTTATTCAAAACGGGGGTTTACAACTTTTTGTATATAATTGTATTAGAATTTACTCAAAACCCGTTTACAACTTTTTGTATTTAATGGTATTAGTGTTTACTCAAAACGGGGGTTTGCAAATTTTTGTATATAAAATTTTTGTAAACTCTACTCAATATGGGGGTTCACAACTTTTCGTATATAATTGTAGTAGAGTTTACTCAATATGGGGGTTCATAAATTTTCGTATATAATTGCAGTAGAGTTTACTCAAAACGGGGGTTTACAACATTTTGTATACAAAATTATAGTAGAGTTTACTCAAAAAGAGGGTTTACAATTTTTTGTAAACAATTGTATTACTGTTTACTCAAAATGGGGGTTTACAACTTTTTGTATAAAATTTTATTAGAGTTTACTAAAAAGGGGGTTTACAACTTTTTGAATATAAAATTATAGCAGAGTTTACTCAAAACGAGGGTTTATAACTTTTTGTATATAATTGTTGTATAGTTTACTCAAAATGGGGGTTTACAACTGTTTGTATATAATAATATAGTAGAGTTTACTCAAAATGGGGGTTTACAACCTTTTTGTATATAATTGTAATAGAGTATACTCAAAACGGTGGTTTATAACTTTTTCTATATAATTGTAGTAGAGTTTAATAAACACAAGGTTTTACTACTTTTTGTATATAATTGTAGTAGAGTTTACTCAAAACGGGGGTTTACAACTTTTTGCATATGATTATAGTTGAGTTTACTCAAAACTGGGGTTTACAACTATTTTGTAAATAATATTAAAGTAGAGTTTACTCAAAACGGGGTTTTATAACTTTTTGTAAATAATTGTATTAGAGTTTACTCAAAATGGGTGTTTACAACCTTATGTATATAATTGTAGTAGAGCATACACAAAACGGTGGTTTACAAATTTTTGTATAAAATTATAGATGAGTTTACTCAAAACGGGGGGTTACAGCTTTTTGTAATTGTATTAGTATTACTCAAAATGGGTGTTCACAACTTTTTGAATATAACATTTTAGTAGAGTTTACTTAAAAGGGGTGTTTACAAACTTTTGTATATAATTGTAGTAGAGTTTACACAAAACAGTGGTTTACAACTTTTTGTATAAAATTATAGTTGAGTTTACTCAAAACGGGGGGTTACAACTTTTAGTAATTGTATTAGTTATACTCAAAATGGGTGTCACAACTTTTTGAATATAAAATTTTAGTAGAGTTTACTTAAAAGCAGTGTTTACAACTTTTTGTATATAATTATAGTAGAGTTTACTGAAAATGGCGGTTTACAACTTCTTGTATATAATTTTATAGTAGAGTTTACTCAGAACGGTGGTTTACAATTTTTGGTTTATAATTGTATTAGAGTTTACTCAAAATTAGGGTTTACAACTTTTTGTATTTAATTCTATTAGAGTTTACTCAAAATGGGGGTTTAAAATTTTTGTATGTAATTGTGTAGTAGAGTTTACTAAAAAAGGTGTTTACAACTTTTTGTATTTAAAATTATGGCAGAGTTTACACAAAACGGGGGTTTACAAATTTTTGTATATAAATGTAGTAGAGTTTACTCAAAATGGGGGTTTAAAATTTTCTGTATATAATAGTAGTAGAGTTATTCAAAATAAGGGTTTACAACTTTAGTAGAGTTTACTCAAAACGGGGGTTTACAAATTTTTGTATATAATGTGTTAGTGTTTACCCAAAACGGGGGTTTATAACTTTTTGTATATAATTGTATTAGTGTTTACTCAAAACGGGGGTTTACAACTTTTTGTATATAAGATTATAGTAGAGTTTACTCAAAACGGGGGTTTACAACTTTTTGAATATGATTATAGTAGAATTTCCTCAAAACGGGGTTTACAACTTTTGTCTATAAAATTATAGTAGAATTTACACAAAACGGGTGTTTGTAACTTTTTGTATATAATTGTATTAGTGTTTACTGAAAATGGGGGTTTACAACTTTTTGTATATAAAATTATAGTAGAGTTCACTCAAAACGGGGGTTTACAACTTTTTGTATATTATTGTATTATTGTTTACTCAAAACGGGGGTTTACAACTTTTTGGATATAATTGAAGTAGAGTTTACTCAAAATGGAGGTTTACAACTTGATATATAATGTTATAGTAAAGTTTACTCAAAACAGGGGTTTACAACTTTTTGTATGTAAAATTATAGTTGAGTTTACTCAAAATGGGGGTTTACAACTTTTTGTATATAATGGTATTAGTGTTTACTCAAAACGGAGGTTTGCAACTTTTTGTATATAAAATTATTGTAAACTCTACTCAAAACGGGGGTTTACAACTTCTTGGATAAAATTGTAGTAGAGTTTACTCAAAACGGTGGTTTACAACTTTTTATATATAATTGTTTAGAGTTTACTCAAAACGGGGGTTTACAACTTTTTGTATATAAAATTATAGTAGAGTTTACTCAAAACGGGGGTTTACAACTTTTTGTTTATAATTGTATTAGAGTTTACTCACAAATGAGGGTTTACAACATTTTGTATATAATCGTAATAGAGTTTACTCAATACAGGGGTTTACAACATTTTGTATATAATTATAGTAAAGTTTACTCAAAATAGGGGTTTATAAAATTGTATCAGTGTTTTCTCAAAACGGGGGTTTACAACTTTCTGTATATAATTGTATTAGTGTTTACTCAAAATAGTGGTTTACAACTTTTTGTATATAAAATTATAGTAGAGTTTACTCAAAACGGGGGTTTACAACTTTTTGGATATATTTGTAGTAGGGTTTACTCAAAATGGGGGTTTACAACTTTTTGTATATAATTGTATTAGTCTTTACTCAAAATGGGGGTTTACAACTTTTTGTATATAAAATTATAGTAGTGTTCACTCAAAACGGGGGTTTACAACTTTTTGTATATAATTGTATTATTGTTTACTCAAAACGGGGGTTTACAACTTTTTGGATATAATTGTAGTAGAGTTTACTCAAAACGGGGGTTTACAACTTTTTGTATATAATTGTAGTAGAGTTTACTCAAAATGGAGGTTTACAACTTTACATATAATGTTATAGTAGAGTTTACTCAAAACGGGGGTTTACAACTTTTTGTACATAATTGTATTAGTGTTTACTCAAAACGGGGGTTTTCAACTTTTTGTATATAATTGTATTAGATTTTATTTAAAACGGGGATTTACAACTTTTTGTATATAATTGTATTACACTTTACTCAAAACGGGGGTTTACAACTTTTTGTATGTAAAATTATAGTTGAGTTTACTCAAAATGGGGGTTTACAACTTTTTGTATATAATGTTATTAGTGTTTACTCAAAACGGGGGTTTACAACTTTTTGTATATAAAATTATTGTAAACTCTACTCAAAACGGGGGTTTACAACTTTTTGGATATAATTGTAGTAGAGTTTACTCAAAACGGTGGTTTACAACTTTTTATATATAATTGTTTAGATGTTACTCAAAACGGGGGTTTACAACTTTTTGTATATAAAATTATAGTAGAGTTTACTCAAAACGGGGGTTTACAACTTTTTGTTTATAATTGTATTATAGTTTACTCAAAAATGAGGGTTTATAACATTTTGTATATAATCGTAATAGAGTTTACTCAATACGGGGGTTTAGAACATTTTGTATATAATTATAGAAAAGTTTATCCAAAATAGGGGTTTATAAAATTGTATTAGTATTTTCTCAAAATAGGGGTTTACAACTTTCTGTATATAATTGTATTAGTGTTTACTCAAAATAGGGGTTTACAACTTTTTGTATATAAAATTATTGTAAAGTTTACTCAAAACGGGGGTTTACAACTTTTTGTATATAATTGTATTAGAGTTTACTCAAAACGGGGGTTTACAACTTTTTGAATATACTTGTATTAATGTTTTCACAAAACGGGGGTTTACAACTTTTTGGATATAATTGTAGTAGAGTTTACTCAAAATGGAGGTTTTCAACTTTGTATATAATGTTATAGTAGAGTTTACTCAAAACAGGGGTTTACAACTTTTTGTATATAATGTGTTAGTGTTTACTCAAATCGGGGGTTTGGTTTACAACTCTTTGTATATAAAATTATAGTTGTGTTTACTCAAAACGGGGGTTTACAACTTTTTGAATATGATTGTACTAGAATTTCCTCAAAACAGGGTTTACAACTTTTGTCTATAAAATTATAGTAGAGTTTACTCAAAACGGGTGTTTGTAACTTTTTGTATATAATTGTATTAGTGTTTACTCAAAATGGGGGTTTACAACTTTTTGTATATGTTCACTCAAAACGGGGGTTTACAACTTTTTGTATATAATTGTATTATTGTTTACTCAAAACAGGGGTTTACAACTTTTTGGATATAATTGTAGTAGAGTTTACTCAAAACGGGGGTTTACAACTTTTTGTATATAATTGAAGTAGAGTTTACTCAAAATGGAGGTTTACAACTTCATATATAATGTTATTGTAAAGATTACTCAAAACGGGGGTTTACAACTTTTTGTATGTAAAATTATAGTTGAGTTTACTCAAAATGGTGGTTTACAAATTTTTGTATATAATGGTTTTAGTGTTTACTCAAAACGGGGGTTTGCAACTTTTTGTATATTTTATTGTAAACTCTACTCAATACGGGGGTTTACAACTTTTTGGATATAATTGTAGTAGAGTTTACTCAAAACGGTGGTTTACAACTTTTTATATATAATTGTTTAGAGTTTACTCAAAACGGGGGTTTACAACTTTTTGTATATAAATTTATAGTAGAGTTTACTCAAAACGGGGGTTTACAACTTTGTGTTTATAATTGTATTAGAGTTTACTCAAATGAGGGTTTACAACATTTTGTATATAATCGTAATAGAGTTTACTCAATACGGGGGTTTACAACATTTTGTATATAATTATAGTAAAGTTTACTCAAAATAGGGGTTTATAAAATTGTATTAATGTTTTCTCAAAACGGGGGTTTACAACTTTCTATATATTATTGTATTAGTGTTTACTCAAAATAGGGGTTTACAACTTTTTGTATATAAAATTATAGTAAAGTTTACTCAAAACGGGGGTTTACAACTTTTTGTATATAATTGTATTAGAGTTTACTCAAAACGGGGGTTTACAACATTTTGTATATACTCGTATTAATGTTTACACAAAACGGGGGTTTACAACTTTTTGGATATAATTGTAGTAGAGTTTACTCAAAATGGAGGTTTTCAACTTTGTATTTAATGTTATAGTAGAGTATAGTAGAGTTTACTCAAAACGGGGGTTTACAACTTTTTGTATATAATTGTATTAGTGTTTGCTCAAACCTGGGGTTAACAACTTTTTGTATATAATTATTTTAGATTTTATTTAAAACAGGGGTTTACAACTTTTTGTATATAATTGTATTAGTGTTTACTCAAAATAGGGGTTTACAAATTTTTGTATATAAAATTATAGTAGAGTTTACTCAAAATGGGGGTTTACAACTTTTTGTATATAATTGTATTAATGTTTACTCAAAACGGGGGTTTATAACTTTTTGGATATAATTGTAGTAGAGTTTACTCAAAACGGGGATTTACAACTTTTTGTATATAATTGAAGTAGTGTTTACTCAAAATGGAGGTTTACAACTTTATATATAATGTTATAGTAAAGTTTACTCAAAATGGAGGTTTACAACTTTTTGTATATAATTGTATTAGATTTTATTTAAAACGGGGTTTACAACTTTTTGTATATAATTGTATTAGTGTTTACTCAAAATAGGGGTTTACAACTTTTTGTATATAAAATTATAGTAGAGTTTACTCAAAACGTGGGTTTACAACTTTTTGTATATAATTGTATTATTGTTTACTCAAAATGGGGGTTTACAACTTTTTGGATATAATTGTAGTAGGGTTTACTCAAAATGGGGGTTAACAACTTTTTGTATATAATTGCATTAGTGTTTACTCAAAATAGGGGTTTACAACTTTTTGTATATAAAATTATAGTAGAGTTCACTCAAAAGGGGGGTTTAGAACTTTTTGTATATAATTGTATTATTGTTTACTCATAACGGGGGGTTACAACTTTTGGGATATAATTGTATTAGTGTTTACTCAAAACGGGGGTATACAACTTTTTGTATATAATTGTATTAGATTTTATTTAAAACGGGGGTTTACAACTTTTTGTATATAATTGTATTAGTGTTACTCAAAATGGAGTTTAAAACTTTTTGTATATAAAATTATAGTTGAGTTTACTCAAAACGGGGGTTTACAACTTTTTGTATATAATTGTATTATTGTTTACTCAAAACGGGGGTATACAACTTTTTGTACATAATTGTATTAGATTTTATTTAAAACGGGGGTTTACAACTTTTTGTATATAATTGTATTAGTGTTTACTCAAAATAGGGGTTTACAACTTTTGTATATAAAATTATAGTAGAGTTCACTCAAAACGGGGGTTTACAACTTTTTGTATATAATTGTATTATTGTTTACTCAAAACAAGGGTTTACAACTTTTTGGATATAATTGTAGTAGAGTTTACTCAAAATGGGGGTTTACAACTTTTTGTATATAATTGAAGTAGAGTTTACTCAAAATGGAGGTTTACAACTTTATATATAATGTAATTGTAGAGTTTACTCAAAACAGGAGTTTACAACTTTTTGTATATAATTGTATTAGATTTTATTTAAAACGGGGGTTTACAACTCTTTGTATATAATTGTATTAGTGTTTACTCAATATGGGGGTTTACAACTTTTTGTATATAAAATTATAGTAGAGTTTACTCAAAACGGGGGTTTACAACTTTTTCTATATAATTGTATTATTGTTTACTCAAAATGGGGGTTTATAACTTTTTGGAAATAATTGAAGTAGGGTTTACTCAAAACAGGGGTTTACAACTTTTTGTATCTAATTGTATTAGTGTTTTCTCAAAATAGGGGTTCACAACTTTTTGTATATAAAATTATAGTAGAGTTTACTCAAAACGGGGGTTTACAACTTTTTGTATATAATTGTATTATTGTTTACTAAAAACGGGGATTTACAACTTTTTGTATATAATTGTATTATTGTTTAATCAAAACGGGGGTTTACAACTTTTTGTATATAATTGTATTAGTGTTTACTCAAAATAGGGGTTTACAACTTTTTGTATATAAAATTATAGTAGAGTTCACTCAAAACGGGGGTTTACAACTTTTTGTATATAATTGTATTATTGTTTACTCAAAACAGGGGTTTACAACTTTTTGGATATAATTGTAGTAGAGTTTACTCATAACGGGGGGTTACAACTTTTTGGATATAATTGTATTAGTGTTTACTCAAAACGGGGGTATACAACTTTTTGTATATAATTGTATTAGATTTTATTTAAAACGGGGGTTTACAACTTTTTGTATATAATTGTATTAGTGTTTACTCAATATGGGGGTTTACAACTTTTTGTATATAAAATTATAGTAGAGTTTACTCAAAACGGGGGTTTACAACTTTTTCTATATAATTGTATTATTGTTTACTCAAAATGGGGGTTTATAACTTTTTGGAAATAATTGTAGTAGGGTTTACTCAAAACAGGGGTTTACAACTTTTTGTATCTAATTGTATTAGTGTTTTCTCAAAATAGGGGTTTACAACTTTTTGTATATAAAATTATAGTAGAGTTCACTCAAAACGGGGGTTTACAACTTTTTGTATATAATTGTATTATTATTTACTCTAAACAGGGGTTTACAACTTTTTGGATATAATTGTAGTAGAGTTTACTCAAAACGGTGGTTTACAACTTTTTATATATAATTGTTTTGAGTTTACTCAAAACGGGGGTTTACAACTTATTGTATATAAAATTATAGTAGAGTTTACTCAAAACGGGGGTTTACAACTTTTTGTATATAAAATTATAGTAGAGTTTACTCAAAACGGGGGTTTACAACTTTTTGTCTATAATTGTATTAGAGTTTACTCACAAATAAGGGTTTACAACATTTTGTATATAATCATTACAGAGTTTACTCAGTACGGGGGTTTACAACATTTTGTATATAATTATAGTAAAGTTTACTCAAAATAGGGGTTTATAAAATTGTATTAGTGTTTTCTCAAAATGGGGGGTTACAACTTTCTGTATATAATTGTATTAGTGTTTACTCAAAATATGGGTTTACAACTTTTTGTATATAAAATTATAGTAGAGTTTACTCAAAACGGAGGTTTACAACTTTTTGGATATATTTGTAGTAGGGTTTACTCAAAATTGGGGTTTACCACTTTTTGTATATAATTGTATTAGTGTTTACTCAAAATGGGGGTTTACAACTTTTTGTATATAAAATTATAGTAGAGTTCACTCAAAACGGGGGTTTACAACTTTTTGTGTATAATTGTATTATTGTTTACTCAAAACAGGAGTTTACAACTTTTTGGATATAATTGTAGTGGAGTTTACTCAAAACGGGGGTTTACAACTTTTTGTATATAATTGAAGTAGAGTTTAATCAAAATGGAGGTTTACAACTTTATATATAATGTTATAGTAGAGTTTACTCAAAAAGGGGGTTTACAACTTTTTGTATATAATTGTATTAGTGTTTACTCAAAACGGGAGTTTACAACCTTTTGGATATAATTGTAGTAGAGTTTACTCAAAACGAGGGTTTACAACTTTTTGTATATAATTGAAGTAGTGTTTACTCAAAATGGAGGTTTACAACTTTATATATAATGTTATAGTAAAGTTTACTCAAAACGGGGGTTTACAACTTTTTGTATATAATTGTATTGGATTTTATTTAAAACGGGGGTTTACAACTTTTTGTATATAATTGTATTAGTGTTTACTCAAAATAGGGGTTTACAACTTTTTTTATATAAAATTATAGTAGAGTTTACTCAAAACGTGGGTTTACAAATTTTTGTATATAATTGTATTATTGTTTCCTCAAAACGGGGGTTTACGACTTTTTGGATATAATTGTAGTAGGGTTTACTCAAAATGGGGGTTAACAACTTTTTGTATATAATTGCATTAGTGTTTACTCAAAATAGGGGTTTACAACTTTTTGTATATAAAATTATAGTGGAGTTCACTCAAAAGGGGGGATTACAACTTTTTGTATATAATTGTATTATTGTTTACTCAAAACGGGGGTTTACAAATTTTTGTATATAATTGTATTATTGTTTAATCAAAACGGGGGTTTACAACTTTTTGTATATAATTGTATTAGTGTTTACTCAAAATAGGGGTTTACAACTTTTTGTATATTAAATTATAGTAGAGTTCACTCAAAACGGGGGTTTACAACTTTTTGTATATAATTGTATTATTGTTTGCTCAAAACAGGGGTTTACAACTTTTTGGATATAATTGTAGTAGAGTTTACTCAAAATGGGGGTTTACAACTATTTGTATATAATTGAAGTAGAGTTTACTCAAAATGGAGGTTTACAACTTTATATATAATGTTATTATAGAGTTTACTCAAAACAGGAGTTTACAACTTTTTGTATATAATTGTATTAGATTTTATTTAAAACGGGGGTTTACAACTTTTTGTATATAATTGTATTAGTGTTTACTCAATATGGGGGTTTACAACTTTTTGTATATAAAATTATAGTAGAGTTTACTCAAAACGGGGGTTTACAACTTTTTCTATATAATTGTATTATTGTTTACTCAAAATGGGGGTTTACAACTTTTTGTATATAATTGTATTATTGTTTAATCAAAATGGGGGTTTACAACCTTTTGTATATAATTGTATTAGTGTTTACTCAAAATAAGGGTTTACAACTTTTTGTATATAAAATTATAGTAGAGTTCACTCAAAACGGTGGTTTACAACTTTTTGTATATAATTGTATTATTGTTTACTCAAAACAGGTGTTTACAACTTTTTGGATATAATTGTAGTAGAGTTTACTCAAAATGGGGGTTAACAACTTTTTGTATATAATTGCATTAGTGTTTACTCAAAATAGGGGTTTACAACTTTTTGTATATAAAATTATAGTAGAGTTCACTCAAAAAGGGGGGTTTACAACTTTTTGTATATAATTGTATTATTGTTTACTCATAACAGGGGGTTACAACTTTTTGGATATAATTGTATTAGTGTTTACTCAAAACGGGGGTATACATCTTTTTGTATATAATTGTATTAGATTTTATTTAAAACGGGGGTTTACAACTTTTTGTATATAATTGTATTAGTGTTACTCAAAATGGGGTTTAAAAATTTTTGTATATAAAATTATAGTAGAGTTTACTCAAAACGGGGGTTTACAACTTTTTGTATATAATTGTATTATTTTTTACTCAAAACGGGGGTTTACAACTTTTTGTATATAATTGTATTATTGTTTACTCAAAACGGGGGTTTACAACTTTTTGTATATAATTCTATTAGTGTTTACTCAAAATAGGGGTTTACAACTTTTTGTATATAAAATTATAGTAGAGTTCACTCAAAACGGGGGTTTACAACTTTTTGTATATAATTGTATTAATGTTTACTCAAAACAGGGGTTTACAACTTTTTGGATATAATTGTAGTAGAGTTTACTCAAAACAGGGGTTTACAACTTTTTGTATATAATTGAAGTAGAGTTTACTCAAAATGGAGGTTTCAACTTTGTATATAATGTTATTGTAGAGTTTACTCAAAACAGGGGTTTACAACTTTTTGTATATAATTGTATTAGTGTTTACTCAAAACGGGGGTTTACAACTTTTTCTATATAATTGTATTAGATTTTATTTAAAACGGGGGTTTACAACTTTTTGTATATAATTGTATTAGTGTTTACTCAATATGGGGGTTTACAACTTTTTGTATATAAAATTATAGTAGAGTTTACTCAAAACGGGGGTTTACAACTTTTTCTATATAATTGTATTATTGTTTACTCAAAACGGGGGTTTATAACATTTTGGAAATAATTGTAGTAGGGTTTACTCAAAACAGGGGTTTACAACTTTTTGTATATAATTGTATTAGTATTTTCTCAAAATAGGGGTTTACAACTTTTTGTATATAAAATTATAATAGAGTTCACTCAAAACGGGGGTTTACAACTTTTTGTATATAATTGTACTATTGTTTACTCTAAACAGGGGTTTACAAATTTTTGGATATAATTGTAGTAGAGTTTACTCAAAACGGTGGTTTACAACTTTTTATATATAATTGTTTAGAGTTTACTCAAAACGGAGGTTTACAACTTTTTGTATATAAAATTATAGTAGAATTTACTCAAAACGGGGGTTTACAACTTTTTGTTTATAATTGTATTAGAGTTTACTCACAAATAAGGGTTTACAACATTTTGAATATAATCGTTATAGAGTTTACTCAGTACGGGGGTTTACAACATTTTGTATATAATTATAGTAAAGTTTACTCAAAATAGGGGTTTATAAAATTGTATTAGTGTTTTCTCAAAATGGGGGTTTACAACTTTCTGTATATAATTGTATTAGTGTTTACTCAAAATATGGGTTTACAACTTTTTGTATATAAAATTATAGTAGAGTTTACTCAAAACGGAGGTTTACAACTTTTTGGATATATTTGTAGTAGGGTTTACTCAAAATAGGGGTTTACAACTTTTTGTATATAATTGTATTTGTGTTATCTCAAAATAGGGGTTTACAACTTTTTGTATATAAAATTATAGTAGAGTTCACTCAAAACGGGGGTTTACAACTTTTTGTATATAATTGTATTATTGTTTACTCTAAACGGGGGTTTACAACTTTTTGGATATAATTGTAGTAGAGTTTACTCAAAACGGTGGTTTACAACTTTTTATATATAATTGTTTAGAGTTTACTCAAAACGGGGTTTACAACTTTTTTGTATATAAAATTATAGTAGAGTTTACTCAAAACGGGGGTTTACAACTTTTTGTTTATAATTGTATTAGAGTTTACTCAAAATGAGGGTTTACAACATTTTGTATATAATCGTAATAGAGTTTACTCAGTACGGGGGTTAACAACATTTTGTATATAATTATAGTAAAGTTTACTCAAAATAGGGGTTTATAAAATTGTATTAGTGTTTTCTCAAAATAGGGGTTTACAACTTTTTGTATATAATTGTATTAGTGTTTACTCAAAATAGGGGTTTACAACTTTTTGTATATAAAATTATAGTAAAGTTTACTCAAAACGGGGGTTTACAACTTTTTGTATATAATTGTATTAGAGTTTACTCAAAACAGGGGTTTACAACATTTTGTATATACTTGTATTAATGTTTACACAAAACGGGGGTTTACAACTTTTTGGATATAATTGTAGTAGAGTTTACTCAAAATGGAGGTTTTCAACTTTGTATATAATGTTATAGTAGAGTTTACTCAAAACGGGGGTTTACAACTTTTTGTATATAATGTGTTAGTGTTTACTCAAAATGGGGGTTTATAACTTTTTGTATATAATTGTATTAGTGTTTACTCAAAACGGGGGTTTACAACTTTTTGTATATAAAATTATAGTAGAGTTTACTCAAAACGGGGGTTTACAACTTTTTGTATATAATTGTATTATTGTTTACTCAAAACGGGGTTTACAACTTTTTGTATATAATTTTAGTAGAGTTTACTCAAAACGGGGGTTTACAACTTTTTGTATATAATTGTATTATTGTTTACTCAAAATGGGGTTTACAACTTTTTATATAATGTTATAGTAAAGTTTACTCAAAATGGGGGTTTACAACTTTTTGTATATAATTGTATTAGATTTTATTTAAAATGGGGTTTACAACTTTTTGTATATAATTATATTAGTGTTTACTCAAAATGGGGGTTTACACCTTTTTTTATATAAAATTATACTAGAGTTTACTCAAAACGGGGGTTTACAACTTTTTGTATATAAATGTATTATTGTTTACTCAAAACGGGGGTTTACAACTTTTTGGATATAATTGTAGTAGGGTTTACTCAAAATGGGGGTTAACAACTTTTTGTATATAATTGCATTAGTGTTTACTCAAAATAGGGGTTTACAACTTTTTGTATATAAAATTATAGTAGAGTTTACTCAAAATGGGGGTTTACAACTTTTTTGTATATAATTGTATTATTGTTTACTCAAAACGGGGGTTTACAACTTTTGTATATAATTGTATGTAGTGTTTACTCAAAACGGGGGTTTACAACTTTTTGTATATAATTGTATTAGTTTTTATTTAAAACGGGGGTTTACAACTTTTTGTATATAATTGTATTAGTGTTTACTCAAAATGGGGTTTAAAATTTTGTATATAATGTTATAGTAGAGTTTACTCAAAATCGGGGTTTACAACTTTTTGTATATAATTGTATTATTGTTTACTCAAAATGGGGGTTTACAACTTTTTGTATATAATTGTATTATTGTTTACTCAAAATGGGGGTTTACAACTTTTGGATATAATTGTATTAGAGTTTATTCAAAACGGGGGTTTACAACTTTTTGTATATAATTGTATTAGCGTTTACTCAAAACGGGGGTTTACAACTTTTTGTATATAATTGTATTAGAGTTTACTCAAAACGGG
>CM044907.1:46599210-46684443 GCA_024500145.1 Gentiana dahurica var. dahurica
ACACTAATACAATTATATACAAAAAGTTGTAAACCCCCGTTTTGTGTAAACTTTACTATAACATTATATATAAAGTTGTAAACCTCCATTTTGAGTAACCTCTACTTCAATTATATACAAAAAGTTATAAACCCCCGTTTTGAGTAAACAATAATACAATTATATACAAAAGGTTGTAAACCCCCATTTTGAGTGAACTCTACTATAATTTTATATACAAAAAGTTGTAAACCCCCATTTTGAGTAAACACTATTACAATTATATACAAAAATTTGTAAATCCCCGTTTTGAGTAAATCCTACTACAATTATATCCAAAAGTTGTAAACCCCGTTTTGAGTAAACAATAATACAATTATATACAAAAGTTGTAAACCCCGTTTGAGTAAACTCTACTAAATTTTATATACAAAAGTTGTAAACCCCATTTTGAGTAAACTACTAATACAATTATATACAAAAAGTTGTAAAGCCCCATTTGAGTAAACACTAATACAATTATATACAAAAGTTATAAACCCCGTTTTGAGTAAACTCTACTATAACATTATATATAAAGTTGTAAACCTCCATTTTGAGTAAACTCTACTACAATTATATACAAAAAGTTGTAAACCCCGTTTTGAGTAAACTCTACTACAATTATATCCAAAAAGTTGTAAACCCCGTTTTGAGTAAACAATAATACAATTATATACAAAAAGTTGTAAACCCCATTTTGAGTAAACTCTACTATAATTTTATATACAAAAAGTTGTAAACCCCCGTTTTGAGTGAACTATACTATAATTTTATATACAAAAAGTTGTAAACCCCTATTTTGAGTAAACACTAATACAATTATATACAAAAAGTTGTAAACCCCCGTTTTGAGTAAACAATAATACATTTATTTACAAAAAGTTGTAAACCCCCATTTTGAGTAAACTCTACTATAATTTTATATACAAACAGTTGTAAACCCCCATTTTGAGTAAACACTAATACAATTATATACAAAAATTTGTAAACCCCCATTTTAAATAAAATCTAATACAATTATATACAAAAAGTTGTAAACCCTCGTTTTGAGTAAACACTAATACAATTATATACAAAAAGTTGTAAACCCCCGTTTTGAGTAAACTTTACTATAACATTATATATAAAGTTGTAAACATCCATTTTGTGTAAACTCTACTTCAATTATATAGTAAAAGTTGAAAACCCCCGTTTTGAGTAAACTCTACTACAATTAAATCCAAAAAGTTGTAAACCCCCGTTTTGAGTAAACAATTATACAATTATATACAAAAAGTTGAAAACCCCCATTTTGAGTGAACTCTACTATAATTTTATATACAAAAAGTTGTAAATCCCTATTTTGAGTAAACACTAATACAATTATATACAAAAAGTTGTAAACCCTCATTTTGAGTAAACCCTACTACGATTATATCCAAAAAGTTGTAAATCCCCGTTTTGAGTAGAGTTTACAATAATTTTACATACAAAAAGTTGTAAACTCCCATTTTGAGTAAATTATAATACAATTATATACAAAAAGTTGTAAACCCCCGTTTTGAGTAAACTTTACTATAACATTATATATAAAGTTATAAACCTCGATTTTGAGTAAACTCTACTTCAATTATATACAAAAAAGTTGTAAACCCCCGTTTTGAGTAAACTCTACTACAATCATATCCAAAAAGTTGTAAACCCCCGTTTCGAGTAAACAATAATACAATTATATTCAAAAAGGTGTAAACCCCCATTTTGAGTGAACTTTACTATAATTTTATATACAAAAAGTTGTAAACCCCCATTTTGAGTAAACACTAATACAATTATATACAAAAAGTTGTAAACCCCCGTTTTGAGTAAACCCTACTACAATTACATCCAAAATGTTGTAAACCACCGTTTTCAGAAAACAATAATACAATTATATACAAAAAGTTGTAAACCCCCATTTTGAGTAAACTCTACTATAATTTTATATACAAAAAGTTGTAAACCCCCATTTTGAGTAAACACTAATACAATTTTATACAAAAAGTTGTAAACCCCCGTTTTAAATAAAATCTAATACAATTATATACAAAAAGTTGTAAACCCCCGTTTTGAGTAAACACTAATACAATTATATACAAAAAGTTGTAAACCCCCGTTTTGAGTAAACTCTACTACAATTATATCCAAAAAGTAATAAACCCCCGTTTTGAGTAAACAATAATACAATTATATACAAAAAGGTGTAAACCCCCGTTTTGAGTGAACTCTACTATAATTTTAAATACAAAAATTTGTAAACCCCCATTTTGAGTAAACACTAATATAGTTATATACAAAAACTTGTAAACCCCCGTTTTGAGTAAACCATACTACAATTATATCAAAAAGTTGTAAACCCCCGTATTGGGTAAACAATAATACAATTATATACAAAAAGTTGTAAACCCCCGTTTTGAGTAAACTCTACTATAATTTTATATACAAAAAGTTGTAAACCCCCATTTTGAGTAAACACTAATACATTTGTATACAAAAAGTTGTAAACCACCGTTTTGTGTAAACACTAATACAATTATATACAAAAAGTTGTAAACCCCCGTTTTGTGTAAACTTTACTATAACATTATATATAAAGTTGTAAACCTCCATTTTGAGTAAACTCTACTTCAATTATATACAAAAAGTTGTAAACCCCCGTTTTGAGTAAACAATAATACAATTATATACAAAAGGTTGTAAACCCCCATTTTGAGTGAACTCTACTATAATTTTATATACAAAAAGTTGTAAACCCCCATTTTGAGTAAACACTATTACAATTATATACAAAAATTTGTAAATCCCCGTTTTGAGTAAATCCTACTACAATTATATTCAAAAAGTTGTAAACCCCCGTTTTGAGTAAACAATAATACAATTATATACAAAAAGTTGTAAACCCCCGTTTTGAGTAAACTCTACTAGAATTTTATATACAAAAAGTTGTAAACCCCTATTTTGAGTAAACACTAATACAATTATATACAAAAAGTTGTAAACCCCCATTTTAAATAAAATCTAATACAATTATATACAAAAAGTTGTAAACCCCCGTTTTGAGTAAACACTAATACAATTATATACAAAAAGTTGTAAACCCCCGTTTTGAGTAAACTTTACTATAACATTATATATAAAGTTGTAAACCTCCATTTTGAGTAAACTCTACTTCAATTATATACAAAAAGTTGTAAACCCCCGTTTTGAGTAAACTCTACTACAATTATATCCAAAAAGTTGTAAACCCCCGTTTTGAGTAAACAATAATACAATTATATACAAAAAGTTGTAAACCCCCGTTTTGAGTGAACTCTACTATAATTTTATATACAAAAAGTTGTAAACCCCCATTTTGAGTAAACACTAATACAATTATATACAAAAAGTTGTAAACCCCCATTTTGAGTAAACCCTACTACAATTATATCCAAAAAGTTGTAAACACCCGTTTTGAGTAAACAATAATACATTTTTTACAAAAAGTTGTAAATCCCCATTTTGAGTAAACTCTACTATAATTTTATATACAAACAGTTGTAAACCCCCATTTTGAGTAAACACTAATACAATTATATACAAAAATTTGTAAACCCCCATTTTAAATAAAATCTAATACAATTATATACAAAAAGTTGTAAACCCTCGTTTTGAGTAAACACTAATACAATTATATACAAAAAGTTGTAAACCCCCGTTTTGAGTAAACTTTACTATAACTTTATATATAAAGTTGTAAACATCCATTTTGCGTAAACTCTACTTCAATTATATAGTAAAAGTTGAAAACCCCCGTTTTGAGTAAACTCTACTACAATTAAATCCAAAAAGTTGTAAACCCCCATTTTGAGTAAACAATAATATAATTATATACAAAAAGTTGAAAACCCCCGTTTTGAGTGAACTCTACTATAATTTTATATACAAAAAGTTGTAAACCCCTATTTTGAGTAAACACTAATACAATTATATACAAAAAGTTGTAAACCCTCATTTTGAGTAAACCCTACTACGATTATATCCAAAAAGTTGTAAACCCCCGTTTTGAGTAAAAAATAAAACAATTATATACAAAAATTGTAAACCCACATTTTGAGTAAACTCTACTCTAATTTTATATAAAAAAAGTTGTAAACCCCTATTTTGAGTAAACACTAATACAATTATATACAAAAAGTTGTAAACCCCCGTTTTAAATAAAATCTAATACAATTATATACAAAAAGTTGTTAACCCCCGTTTTGAGTAAACACTAATACAATTATATACAAAAATTTGTAAACGCCCGTTTTGAGTAAACTTTACTATAACATTATATATAAAGTTGTAAACCTCCATTTTGAGTAAACTCTACTTCAATTATATACAAAAAGTTGTAAACCCCCGTTTTGAGTAAACTCTACTACAATTATATCCAAAAAGTTGTAAACCCCCGTTTTGAGTAAACAATAATACAATTATATACAAAAAGTTGTAAACCCCCGTTTTGAGTAAACTCTACTATAATTTTATATACAAAAAGTTGTAAACCCCCATTTTGAGTAAACACTAATACAATTATATACAAAAAGTTGTAAACCCCCGTTTTGAGTAAACTCTAATACAATTATATACAAAAAGTTGTAAACCCCCGTTTTGAGTAAACACTAATACAATTATATACAAAAAGTTGTAAACCCCCGTTTTGAGTAAACTCTACTACAATTATATACAAAAAGTTGTAAACCCCCGTTTTGAGTAAACAATAATACAATTATATACAAAAAGTTGTAAACCCCCGTTTTGAGTGAACTCTACTATAATTTTATATACAAAAATTTGTAAACCCCTATTTTGAGTAAACACTAATATAGTTATATACAAAAACTTGTAAACCCCCGTTTTGAGTAAACCGTACTACAATTATATCAAAAAGTTGTAAACCCCCGTTTTGAGTAAACTAATACAATTATATACAAAAAGTTGTAAACCCCCGTTTTGAGTAAACTCTACTATAATTTTATATACAAAAAGTTGTAAACCCCCATTTTGAGTAAACACTAATACAATTGTATACAAAAAGTTGTAAACCCCCGTTTTGTGTAAACACTAATACAATTATATACAAAAAGTTGTAAACCCCCGTTTTGTGTAAACTTTACTATAACGTTATATATAAAGTTGTAAACCTCCATTTTGAGTAAACTCTACTTTAATTATATACAAAAAGTTGTAAACCCCCGTTTTGAGTAAACAATAATACAATTATATACAAAAAGTTGTAAACCCCCATTTTGAGTAAACTCTACTATAATTTTATATACAAAAAGTTGTAAACCCCCATTTTGAGTAAACACTAATACAATTATATACAAAAAGTTGTAAACCCTCGTTTTGAGTAAACACTAATACAATTATATACAAAAAGTTATAAACCCCCGTTTTGAGTAAACTTTACTATAACATTATATATAAAGTTGTAAACCTCCATTTTGAGTAAACTCTACTTCAATTATATACAAAAAGTTGTAAACCCCCGTTTTGAGTAAACTCTACTACAATTATATACAAAAAGTTGTAAACCCCCGTTTTGAGTAAACAATAATACAATTATATACAAAAAGTTGTAAACCCCCATTTTGAGTGTACTCTACTATAATTTTATATACAAAAAGTTGTAAACCCCCATTTTGAGTAAACACTAATACAATTATATACAAAAAGTTGTAAACCCCCGTTTTGAGTAAACCCTACTACAATTATATCCAAAAAGTTGTAAACCCCCGTTTTGAGTAAACAATAATACATTTATTTACAAAAAGTTGTAAACCCCCATTTTGAGTAAACTCTACTATAATTTTATATACAAACAGTTGTAAACCCCCATTTTGAGTAAACACTAATACAATTATATACAAAAATTTGTAAACCCCCATTTTAAATAAAATCTAATACAATTATATACAAAAAGTTGTAAACCCTCGTTTTGAGTAAACACTAATACAATTATATACAAAAAGTTGTAAACCCCCGTTTTGAGTAAACTTTACTATAACATTATATATAAAGTTGTAAACATCCATTTTGCGTAAACTCTACTTCAATTATATAGTAAAATTTGAAAACCCCCGTTTTGAGTAAACTCTACTACAATTAAATCCAAAAAGTTGTAAACCCCCGTTTTGAGTAAACAATAATACAATTATATACAAAAAGTTGAAAACCCCCGTTTTGAGTGAACTATACTATAATTTTATATACAAAAAGTTGTAAACCCCTATTTTGAGTAAACACTAATACAATTATATACAAAAAGTTGTAAACCCTCATTTTGAGTAAACCCTACTACGATTATATCCAAAAAGTGGTAAACCCCCGTTTTGAGTAAAAAATAATACAATTATTCACAAAAATTTTAAACCCACATTTTGAGTAAACTCTACTCTAATTTTATATACAAAAAGTTGTAAACCCCTATTTTGAGTAAACACTAATACAATTATATACAAAAAGTTGTAAACCCCCGTTTTAAATAAAATCTAATACAATTATATACAAAAAGTTGTTAACCCCCGTTTTGAGTAAACACTAATACAATTATATACAAAAATTTGTAAACGCCCGTTTTGAGTAAACTTTACTATAACATTATATATAAAGTTGTAAACCTCCATTTTGTGTAAACTCTACTTCAATTATATACAAAAAGTTGTAAACCCCCGTTTTGAGTAAACTCTACTACAATTATATCCAAAAAGATGTAAACCCCCGTTTTGAGTAAACAATAATACAATTATATACAGAAAGTTGTAAACCCCCGTTTTGAGTGAACTCTACTATAATTTTATATACAAAAAGTTGTAAACCCCCATTTTGAGTAAACACTAATACAATTCTATACAAAAAGTTTCAAACACCCGTTTTGAGTCACTCTACTATAATTTTATAGACAAAATTTGTAAACCCCGTTTTGATGAAATTCTACTACAATTATATTCAAAAAGTTGTAAACCCCGTTTTGAGTAAACTCTACTATAATTTTATATACAAAAAGTTGTAAACCCCCATTTTGAGTAAACACTAATACAATTATTTACAAATAGTTATAAACCCCAGTTTTGAGTAAACACTAACACATTATATACAAAAAGTTGTAAACCCCCGTTTTGAGTAAACTTTACTATAACATTATATACAAAGTTGAAAACCGCCATTATGATTAAACCCTACTACAATTATATCCAAAAAGTGGTAAACCCCTTTTGTGTAAACATTAATACATTTATATACAAAAAGTTGTAAACCCCCGTTTTGTGTAAACTCTACTATAACATTATATACAAAGTTGTAAACCACCGTTTTGAGTTAACTCTACTAAAATTATATACAAAAAGTTGGTAAACCCCCATTTTGAGTAAACTCTAATACAATTATATACAAAAAGTTGTAAACACCCGTTTTGAGTAAACTCTACTATAATTTTATATACAAAAAGTTGTAAACCCCTATTTTGAGAAAACACTAATACAACTATATACAGAAAGTTGTATACCCCCCATTTTGAGAAAACACTAATACAATTTTATAAACCCCTATTTTGAGTAACCTTTACTATAATTATATACAAAATGTTGTAAACCTCCGTATTGAGTAAACTCTATTACGATTATATACAAAATGTTGTAAACCCCCATTTCTGAGTAAACTCTAATACAATTATAAACAAAAAGTTGTAAACCCCCGTTATGAGTAAACTCTACTAAAATTTTATATACAAAAAGTTGTAAACCCCCGTTTTGAGTAAACTCTAAACAATTATATATAAAAAGTTGTAAACCACCGTTTTGAGTAAACTCTACTACAATTATATCCAAAAAGTTGTAAACCCCCGTTTTGAGTAGAGTTTACAATAATTTTATATACCAAAAGTTGCAAACCCCCATTTTGAGTAAAGACTAATACCATTATATACAAAAAGTTGTAAACCCCCATTTTGAGTAAACTCAACTATAATTTTACATACAAAAAGTTGTAAACCCCCATTTTGAGTAAATTCTAATACAATTATATACAAAAAGTTGTAAACCCTAAACCTCCGTTTTAAATAAAATCTAATACAATTCTATACAAAAAGTTGTAAACCCCCCTTTTGAGTAAACACTAATACAAATATATACAAGAAGTTGTAAACCCCCGTTTTGAGTAAACTCAACTATAACATTATATATAAAGTTGTAAACCTCCGTTTTGAGCAAACTCTACTTCAATTATATACAAAAAGTTGTAAACCCCCGTTTTGAGTAAACCTACTACAATTATATCCAAAAAGTTGTAAACCCCCGTTTTGAGTAAACAATAATACAATTATATACAAAAAGATGTAAACCCCCATTTTGAGTAAACTCTACTATAATTTTATATACAAAAAGTTGTAAAACCCAAATTTGAGTAAACAATAATACAATTATATACAAAAAGTTGTAATCCCCCGTTTTGAGTGAACTCTACTATAATCTTACATACAAAAAGTTGTAAACCCCCTTTTTTAGTAAACACTAATACAATTATATACAAAAAGTTTCAAACACCCGTTTTGAGTAAAATCTACTATAATTTTATAGACAAAAGTTGTAAACCCCGTTTTGAGGAAATTCTACTATAATCATATTCAAAAAGTTGTAAACCCCCATTTTGAGTAAACTCTACTATAATTTTATATACAAAAAGTTGTAAACCCCCGTTTTGAGTAAACACTAATACAATTATATCCAAAAAGTTTTAAACACCCGTTTTTAGTAAACACTAACACATTATATACTAAAAATTGTAAACCCCTATTTTGAGTAAACTCTACTATAACATTATATACAAAGTTGTAAACCTCCATTTTGAGTAAACTCTACTACAATAATATCCAAAAAGTTGTAAACAACCGGTTTGTGTAAACATTAATACAATTATATACAAAAAAGTTGTAAACCCCCGTTTTGTGTGAACTCTACTATAACATTATACACAAAGTTGTAAACCACCGTTTTGAGTTAACTCAACTACAATTATATACAAAAAGTTGTAAACCCCCATTTTGAGTAAACTTTAATACAATTATATACAAAAAGTTGTGAACCCCCGTTTTGAGTAAACTTTACTATAATTTTATATACAAAAAGTTGTAAACCCCTATTTTGAGTAAACACTAATACAATTATATACAGAAAGTTGTAAACCCCCGTTTTGAGAAAACACAAATACAATTTTATAAACCCCAATTTTGAGTAAACTTTACTATAATTATATACAAAATGTTGTAAACACCCGTATTGAGTAAACTCTATTACGATTATATACAAAATGTTGTAAACCCCCATTTTTTAGTAAACTCTAATACAATTATAAACAAAAAGTTGTAAACCCCCGTTTTGAGTAAACTTTACTATAATTTTATATACAAAAAGTTGTAAACCCCCGCTTTGAGTAGCATCTAAACAATTATATATAAAAATTTGTAAACCACCGTTTTGAGTAAACTCTACTACAATTATCTCCAAAAAGTTATAAACCCTCATTTTGAGTAGAGTTTACAATAATTTTATAACCAAAAAGTTGATAACCCCCGTTTTGAGTAAACACTCATACCATTATATACAAAAAGTTGTAAACCCCCATTTTGAGTAAACTAACTATAATTTTACATACAAAAAGTTGTCTATCCCCGTTTTGAGTAAATTCTAATACAATTATATACAAAAAGTTGTAAACCCCCGTTTTAAATAAAATCTAATACAATTATATACAAAAAGTTATAAACCCCCATTTTGAGTAAACACTAACACAATTATATACAAAAAGTTATAAACCTCCGTTTTGAGTAAACTCTACTATAACATTATATATAAAGTTGTAAACCTCCGTTTTGAGTAAACTCTACTTCAATTATATACAAAAAGTTGTAAACCCCCGTTTTCAGTAAACCCTACAACAATTAAATACAAAAAGTTGTAAACCCCCGTTTTGAGTAAACAATAATACAATTATATACAAAAAGTTGTAAACCCCCGTTTTGAGTGAACTCTACTATAATTTGGTATACAAAAAGTTGTAAAACCCCATTTTGAGTAAACACTAATACAATTATATACAAAAATTTGTAAACCCCCGTTTTGAGTAAACCCTACTACAATTATATCCAAAAAGTTGTAAACCCCCGTTTTGAGTAAACAATAACACAATTATATACAAAAAGTTGTAAACCCCCGTTTTGAGTAAACTCTACTATAATTTTAAATACAAAAAGTTGTAAACCCCCATTTTGAGTAAACACTAATACAATTATATACAAAAATTTTTAAACCCCCGTTTTAAATAAAATCTAATACATTTATATACAAAAAGTTGTAAACCCCCGTTTTGAGTAAACACTAATACAATTATATACAAAAAGTTGTAAACCCCCTTTTTGAGTAAACTTTACTATAACATTATATATATAGTTGTAAACCTCCATTTTGAGTAAACTCTACTTCAATTATATACAAAAAGTTGTAAACCCTCGATTTGAGTAAACTCTACTACAATTATAACCAAAAAGTTGTAAACCCCCATTTTGAGTAAATAATAATACAATTATATACAAACAGTTGTAAACCACCGTTTTGAGTGAACTCTACTATAATTTTAAAAACAAAAAGTTGTAAATCCCCATTTTGAGTAAACACTAATACAATTATATACAAAAAGTTACAGACACCCGTTTTGAGTAACTCTACTATAATTTTATAGACAAAAGTTGTAAACCCCGTTTTGAGGAAATTCTACAACAATCATATTCAAAAAGTTGTAAACCCCCGTTTTATGTAAACTCTACTACAATTTTATATACAAAAAGTTGTAAACCCCCGTTTTGAGTAAACACTAATACAATTATGTACAAAAAGTTATAAACCCCCGTTTTGAGTAAACACTAACAAATTATATACAAAAAGTTGTAAACCCCCGTTTTGAGTAAACTCTACTATAACATTATATACAAAGTTGAAAGCCTCCATTTTGAGTAAACTCTACTACAACTATATCCAAAAAGTTGTAAACCCCCATTTTGTGTAAACATTAATACAATTATATACAAAAAGTTGTAAACCCCCATTTTGTGTAAACTCTACTATAAAATTATATACAAAGTTGTAAACCACCATTTTGAGTTAACTCTACAATTATATACAAAAAGTTGTAAACCCGCATTTTGAGTAAACTTTAATACAATTATATACAAAAAGTTGTAAACCCCCGTTTTCAGTAAACTCTACTATAAGTTTATATACAAAAAGTTGTAAACCCCTATTTTGTGTAAACACTATTACAATTATATACAGAAAGTTGTAAACCCCCATTTTGAGAAAACACTAATACAATTTTATAAACCCCTATTTTGAGTAAACTTTACTATAATTATATACAAAATGTTGTAAACCCCCGTATTGAGTAAACTCTATTACGATTATATACAAAATGTTGTAAACCCCCATTTCTGAGTAAACTCTAATACAATTATAAACAAAAAGTTGTAAACTCCCGTTTTGAGTAAACTCTACTATAATTTTATATACAAAAATTTGTAATCCCTCGTTTTGAGTAAACTCTAAACAATTATATATAAAAAGTTGTAAACCACCGTTTTGAGTAAACTCTACTACAATTATATCCAAAAAGTTGTAAACCCCCGTTTTGAGTAGAGTTTACAATAATTTTATATACAAAAAGTTGCAAACCCCCATTTTGAGTAAAACACTAATACCATTATATAGAAAAAGTTGTGAAACCCCATTTTGAGTAAACTCAACTATAATTTTACATACAAAAAGTTGTAAACCCCCGTTTAGAGTAAACTTTACTATAACATTATATATAAAGTTGTAAACCTCCATTTCGGGTAAACTCTACTTCAATTATATACAAAAAGTTGTAAACCCCCGTTTTGAGTAACTCTACTACAATTATATCCAAAAAGTTGTAAACCCCCGTTTTGAGTAAACAATAAACAATTATATACAAAAAGTTGTAAACCCCCGTTTTGAGAGAACTCTACTATAATTTTATACACAAAAAGTTGTAAACCCCCATTTTGAGTAAACACTAATACAATTATATACAAAAAGTTACAAACACCCGTTTTGATTAAACTTTACTATAATTTTATAGACAAAAGTTGTAAACCCCATTTTGAGGAAATTCTACTACAATCATATTCAAAAAGTTGTAAATTCCCATTTTGAGTAAACTCTACTATAATTTTATATACAAAAAGTTGTAAACCCCCGTTTTCAGTAAATACTAATACAATTATTTACAAAAAGTTGTAAACCCCCGTTTTGAGTAAACTTTACTATAACATTATATATAAAGTTGTAAACCTCCATTTTGAGTAAACTCTACTTCAATTATATACAAAAAGTTGTAAACCCCCGTTTTGAGTAAACTCTACTACAATTATATCCAAAAAGTAGTAAACCCCCGTTTTGAGTAAAAAATAATACAATTATATACAAAAAGTTGTAAACCCCCGTTTTGAGTGAACTCTACTATAATTTTATATACAAAAATTTGTAAACCCCCGTTTTGAGTAAACTCTACTATAACATTATATACAAAAAGTTGTAAACCCCCGTTTTGAGTCAACTCTACTATAACATTATATTCAAAGTTGAAAACCTCTATTTTGAGTAAACTCTACTACAATTATATAAAAAAAGTTGTAAACCCCTATTTTGTGTAAACATTAATACAATTATATACAAAAAGTTGTAAACCCCCGTTTTGTGTAAACTCTACTGTAACATTATATACAAAGTTGTAAACCACCGTTTTGAGTTAACTCTACTACAATTATATACAAAAAGTTGTAAACCCCTATTTTGAGTAAACTCTAATACAATTATATACAAAAAGTTGTAAACCCCCGTTTGAGTAAACTCTACTATAATTTAATATACAAAAAGTTGTAAGCCCCTATTTTGAGTAAACACTAATACAATTATATACAGAAAGATGAAAAACCCAGTTTTGAGAAAACACTAATACAATTTTATAAACCCCGATTTTGAGTAAACTTTACTATAATTATATACAAAATGTTGTAAACCCCCGTATTGAGTAAACTCAATTATGATTATATACAAAATGTTGTAAACCCCCATTTCTGAGTAACTCTAATACAATTATAAACAAAAAGTTGTAAACCCCCGTTTTGAGTAAACTCTACTATAATTTTATATACAAAAAGTTGTAAACCCCCGTTTTGAGTAAACTCTAAACAATTATATATAAAAAGTTGTAAACCACCGTTTTGAGTAAACTCTACTACAATTATATCCAAAAAGTTGTAAACCCCCATTTTGAGTAGAGTTTACAATAATTTTATATACAAAAAGTTGCAACCCCCCATTTTGAGTAAACACTAATACCATTATATACAAAAAGTTGTAAACCCCAATTTTGAGTAAACTCAACTATAATTTTACATACAAAAAGTTGTAAACCCCTATTTTAAGAAAATTCTAATACAATATTTACAAAAATTTGTAAACCCCCGTTTTAAATAAATCTAATACAATTATATACAAAAAGTTGTAAACCCCCGTTTTGAGTAAACACTAATACAATTATATACAAAAAGTTGTAAACCTCCGTTTTGAGTAAACTCTACTATAACATTATATATAAAGTTGTAAACATACATTTTGAGTAAACTCTACTTCTATTACATACAAAAAGTTGTAAACCCCCATTTTGTGTAAACCCTACTATAATTATATCCAAAAATTTGTAAACCCCCGTTTTGAGTAAACAATAATACAATTATATACAAAAAGTTGTAAACCCCCGTTTTGAGTAAACTCTACTATAATTTTATATACAAAAAGTTGTAAACCCCTATTTTGAGTAAACACTAATTCAATTATATACAAAAACTTGTAAACCCCCATTTTAAATAAAATCTAATACAATTATATACAAAAAGTTGTAAACCCCCATTTTGATTAAACACTAATACAATTATATACAAAAATTTGTAAACCCCCGTTTTGAGTAAACTTTACTATAACATTATATATAAAGTTGTAAAGCTCCATTTTGAGTAAACCCTACTTCAATTATATACAAAAAGTTGTAAACCCCCGTTTGGAGTAAACTCTACTACAATTATATCCAAAAAGTTGTAAACCTCCGTTTTGAGTAAACCATAATACAATTATATACAAAAAGTTGTAAACCCCCGTTTTGAGAGAACTCTACTATAATTTTATATACAAAAAGTTGTAAACCCCCATTTTGAGTAAACACTAATACAATTATATACAAAAAGTTACAAACACCCGTTTTGAGTAAACTCTACTATAATTTTATAGACAAAATTTGTAAACCCCGTTTTGAGGAAATTCTACTACAATCATATTCAAAAAGTTGTAAACCCCCGTTTTGAGTAAACTCTACTATAATTTTATATACAAAAAGTTGTAAACCCCCGTTTTGAGTAAACACTAATACAATTATATACAAAAAGTTATAAACCCCCGTTTTGAGTAAACACTAACACATTATATACAAAAAGTTGTAAACCCCCGTTTTGAGTAAACTCTACTATAACTTTATATACAAAGTTGAAAACCTCCATTTTTAGTAAACTCTACTACAATTATATCCAAAAAGTTGTAAACCCCCGTTTTGTGTAAACATTAATACAATTATATACAAAAATTTGTAAACCCCCATTTTGTGTAAACTCTTGATATGAAGATTGAGGATCTAGATTTAAGTGTTCTTGCAAATTATGCTATATTCACATTTTATGAAGAAAGAAACAAGAAGAAACGAATACTTACTAGGAAATGAATGTTAAGAACGAAAATAAAAGGATAGGAGCAGCTTAGATCCACCCTCGGAATCGCACGGGTTTCTCCAAGTTTGAGAACGTCGCACAAAGGTCGCTCACACCTTTGATATATTCTCTAGTTAATCCTTCACCCAGTCACAAGGAAAAGTTTTAACTGTTTGTTTCAATCACTGAAACTTTAAATATATAATATTTTCACTCAAATATAACTTAAGTTTATACAAGGTAAATTACAATCCTTATATAGAACTCAAAATAACTAGCTACTCCCAAACTAGCAATGTGGGACAAAAATACTTTAAATTGGAGTTTGGGAGTTGGAAATATGCCAAAACCGATGTGGGAGACTTAAGCCACGTCCAAGGAATGTCTAGGACTAGTCTTGGACATGTCTTGGGTGCAAACTTGGACAAGGTCTATTTTTAGTAGGGAAAGTTTCCAAAATTTAAGGTGAAAAAAGTATCGGGTTTTTGAAGGGTAAAAAGGGTAGATTACTGTAGGATAGGGCCTATGATATCTTTAAGGTATATGGTACTTGAGAATGGAGGGTTTAGTTTCCCAAAATGGAAAGCCGAAGGTATTCTTTTTCGCTCCGCGAGGTAGTCATTTTGTTCCTTCACAAATTCAGCGTCGGCTTCCTTGACATCAGCCGGATAATATAGTTTGGGATCATATTCCATATAGTACACAAAACCATTGTAGCGTATCGTACCACAACGACCCCACTTCATCTCAAACTCGGATAATTCCAAACAAGAACACGAAATGACAGCAATTTTCACGACCAAACGGTAAGGAATTTGAAAAGACACAAAGAACGAAACTTGCAGGTCATGAAATTTGCTTCAAGACTGTTGAGTTTCACGAAAATTTAAAAAGGATAGCCTCCTCAAAATAAATTTGTAAACAGATGACCACACAACAGATTTTCGGACAGAAACAAACTAGCACGTTACGGTGATCATTGGGAAGAATTGATCGGTAATTTGGAAAAATACAAAGAATGAAAGTTGTAGAATAGGAAATTTCCTATAAGCTCAGAAAAAATCACGCAATTCCGACCGTTACAACTCCAGAAAATCGAATTCATTTACAAACTGTTCCAGAAAAACGCGCAGGATATTGTGGGGCAGATTTGACCACGATAAACTCCGAATTTGGAAAAGTCGTAAAGAGACAAAAGATAGATAAAAGAAAAGTATATCGACCAGTAAAAATTGATAAATTTCCGATTTGTTTTGAATAGGAAACGAATGAAACAAAAAAACGGAATTTCAGGTTGGACAGATTTCAAGGAAACTTGAAGATATGAAGAAATCTTGAAGAAACCTTCAAAGAAGATGAACATGCACGAATTTTTTTGTAAATTTTCTGGAAAATGATGAAGAACACAAGCATATCATATACAATTCGATTTTTTTAAGATGAAAAATGAAATGGAAAAGGAAAGAAAAACATAAACAAATGGATATTTGATACCTCAATCACTAGTCTCTGATACCAACTCTACTATAACATAATATACAATGTTGTAAACCACCATTTTGAGTTAACTCTACTACAATTATATACAAAAAGTTGTAAACCCCCATTTTCAGTAACACTAATACAATTATATACAAAAAGTTGTAAACCCCCGTTTTGAGTAAACTCTACTATAATTTTATATACAAAAAGTTGTAAACCCCTATTTTGATTAAACACTAATACAATTATATACAGAAAGTTGTAAACCCCCGTTTTGAGAAAACACTAATACAATTTTATAAACCCCTATTTTGAGTAAACTTTACTATAATTAAATACAAAATGTTGTAAACCCCCGTATTGAGTAAACTCTATTACGATTATATACAAAATGTTGTAAACCCCCATTTCTGAGTAAACTCTAATACAATTATTAACAAAAAGTTGTAAACCCCCGTTTTGAGTAAACTCTACTATAATTTTATATACAAAAAGTTGTAAACCCCCGTTTTGAGTAAACTCTACAATAACATTATATATAAAGTTGTAAACCTCCATTTTGAGTGAACTCTACTTCAATTATATACAAAAAGTTGTAAACCCCCGTTTTGAGTAGAGTTTACAATAATTTTATATACAAAAAGTTGCAACCCCCATTTTGAGTAAACACTAATACCATTATATACAAAAAGTTGTAAACCCCCATTTTGAGTAAACTCAACTATAATTTTACATACAAAAAGTTGTAAACCCCCGTTTTGAGTAAATTCTAATACAATTATATACAAAAAGTTGTAAACCCCCATTTTGAGTAAACTCTACAATAATTTTATATACAAAAAGTATTAAACCCCCGTTTTGAGTAAACACTAATACAATTATACACAGAAAGTTGTAAACCCCCATTTTGAGAAAACACTAATACAATTATATACAAAAAGTTGTAAACCCGTATTTGAGTAAACTTTACTACAATTATATACAAAAAGTTGTAAACCCCCGTTTTGAGTAAACTCTACTGTAACATTATATATAAAGTTGTAAACCTCCATTTTGAGAAAACTCTACTTCAATTATATACAAAAAGTTGTAAACCCCCGTTTTGAGTAAACTCTACTACAATTATATCCAAAAAGTTGCAAACCCCCGTTTTGAGTAAACAATAATACAATTATATACAAAAAGTTGTAAACCCCCGTTTTGAGTGAACTCTACTATAATTATATATATAAAAAGTTGTAAACCCCCATTTTGAGTAAACACGAATACAATTATATACAAAAAGTTGTAAACCCCCATTTTGAGTAAACTCTACTTCAATTATATCCAAAAAGTTGTAAACCCCCGTTTTGAGTAAACAATAATACAATTATATACAAAAAGTTGTAAACCCCCGTTTTGAGTAAACTCTACTATAATTTTATATACAAAAAGTTTTAAACCCCCATTTTGAGTAAACACTTATACAATTATATACAAAAAGTTGTAAACCACCGTTTTAAATAAAATCTAATACAATTATATACAAAAAGTTGTAAACCCCCGTCTTGAGTAAACACTAATACAATTATATACAAAAAGTTGTAAACGCCCGTTTTGAGTAAACTTTACTATAACATTACATATAAAGTTGTAAACCTCCATTTTGAGTAAACTCTACTTCAATTATATACAAAAAGTTGTAAACCCCCGTTTTGAGTAAACTCTACTACAATTATATCCAAAAAGTTGTAAACCCCCGTTTTGAGTAAACTCTACTACACTTATATCCAAAAAGTTGTAAACCCCCGTTTTGAGTAAACAATAATACAATTATATACAAAAAGTTGTAAACCCCCGTTTTGAGTGAACTATACTACAATTTTATATACAAAAAGTTTTAAACCCCCATTTTGAGTAAACACTAATACAATTATATACAAAAAGTTAAAAACACCCGTTTTGAGTAAACTCTACTATAATTTTATAGACAAAAGTTGTAAACCCCGTTTTGAGGAAATTCTACTACAATCATATTCAAAAAGTTGTAAACCCCCGTTTTGACTAAACTCTACCATAATTTTATATACAAAAAGTTGTAAACCCCCGTTTTGTGTAAATTCTACTATAATTTTATGTACAAAAAGTTGTAAACCCCCGTTTTGACTAAACACTAATACAATTATATACAAAAAGTTGTAAACCCCCGTTTTGAGTAAACTCTACTATAACATTATATATAAAGTTGTAAACCTCCATTTTGAGTAAACTCTACTTCAATTATATACAAAAAGCTGTAAACCCCAATTTTGAGTAAACTCTACTACAATTATATCCAAAAAGTTGTAAACCCCCGTTTTGAGTAAACAATAATACAATTATATACAAAAATTTGTAAACCCCCGTTTTGAGTGAACTCTACTATAATTTTATATACAAAAAGTTGTAAACCCCTATTTTGAGTAAACACTAATACAATTATATACAAAAAGTTGTATACCCCTGTTTTGAGTAAACCCTACTACAATTATATCCAAAAAGTTGTAAACCCCCGTTTTGAGTGAACAATAATACAATTATATACAAAAGGTTGTAAACCCCCGTTTTGAGTAAACTCTACTATATTTTTATATACAAAAAGTTGTAAACCCCCGTTTTGAGTAAACACTAATACCATTATAAAGAAAAAGTTATAAACCCCCGTTTTAAATAAAATCTAATACAATTATATACAATAAGTTGTAAACCCCCATTTTGAGTAAACACTAATACAATTATATACAAAAAGTTGTAAACCCCTGTTTTGAGTAAACTCTACAATAACATTATATATAAAGTTGTAAACCTCCATTTTGAGTAAACTCTACTTCAATTATATACAAAAAGTTGTAAACCCCCGTTTTGAGTAAACTCTACTACAATTATATCCAAAAAGTTGTAAACCCCTGTTTTGAGTAAACAACAATACAATTATATACAAAAAGTTGTAAACCCCCGTTTTGAGTGAACTCCACTATAATTTTATATACAAAAAGTTGTAAACCCATATTTTGAGTAAACACTAATACAATTATATACAAAAAGTTGTAAACCCCCGTTTTGAGTAAACCCTACTACAATTATATCCAAAAAGTTGTAAACCCCCGTTTTAAGTAAACAATAATACTATTATATACAAAAAGTTGTAAACCCCCGTTTTGAGTAAACTCTACTATAATTTTATATACAAAAAGTTTTAAACCCCCATTTTGAGTAAACACTTATACAATTATATACAAAAAGTTGTAAACCACCGTTTTAAATAAAATCTAATACAATTATATACAAAAAGTTGTAAACCCCTGTTTTGAGTAAACACTAATACAATTATATACAAAAAGTTGTAAACCCCCGTTTTGAGTAAACTCTACTATAACATTATATATAAAGTTGTAAACCTCAATTTTGAGTAAACTCTACTTCAATTATATACAAAAAGTTGTAAACCCCCGTTTTGAGTAAACTCTACTACAATTATATCCAAAAAGTTGTAAACCCCCGTTTTGAGTAAACAATAATACAATTATATACAAAAATTTGTAAACCCCTGTTTTGAGTGAACTCTCAAGGATGTAGTGTAACACCCCGGTTTTCAATCCCGTCGGCCACCGGTATTGGTCACCGTAGTGCCACTCATCGCGACACACAGTCGTGGCGGTAACATTCAACATTCCACAGCAGAAAGAAAATAAACATTCACCATTCATTATTTTGAAAGAAAATATTAAAGTGAGTACAAATCCGAAAGAAAATGTAATTATGCGGAACATCAAAATCTTTAGAATTTAAAATTCAAATAATGTAGACAACATGTGACTGCGACTACGTGGCTCTCAAACCCCGTGACACCCCAGCAACAAGCAAACATCCATAGAAGTACCTGCTAAGAATCTGCTCCCCATAAATGGATCATAGCAGGGTCAAACGAAAGTACAAACCGTCAACTATAAAGTTGAGTAAGAGTAAATCTAGTGTACAAAAGTAAAACCAACTCAAGAAAGGTACTACTAAATTTATGAAGGACCCAACCAATCTATAAAAGTTACGACCTGCCCATAACAGATACCAAACATCACAACTAGCCACCTAAAGGTCCCGAATGTGCACATCCCTCAAAAGGGTAAAGCCCTAGAGAGGAGGGTCCTAAAGGTCATCCAATGGTACCATACTAGATGGACCATCACGTGCTGGGGTGCAAGGAAACCTTCCCGGGTTCCCGGCTTTGGGTACTACCCTATCCGGCCCGACCACATCACTGTCTGCAACTCCCCAAACACGTAGGGTCATTGAAGTCGTAAGGAAACCTTCCCGGGTTTACGGCTTTGGGAGCTACCCTATCCAGCCCGACCACTACGGGTCTATGAACTCCTATGCCCAAAATCCAAAACCCAATGTTACCAATACCGTTGTCTCATCCAAACACAACTTACAAAACATGCTCATAAGGTTTATCCATAGCTAACAAAGAAGAGAGAACATTTAAACTGGACGCCCGTCTGAAATGTTGGACGTCCGTTTGGAAGAAGTAGACGCCCGTCCAAGATCTCAGACGCGCGTCCAAGGAAACCTGTTACATCCTGAATCGATTTTTAGCACCTGGACGTCCGTCCATTATACTTGGACGCCCGTCCACCAGAAAACTTTACATCCTGAATCAAAAGTAGCCCTTCAGACGCCCGTCCAGGAATCCGGACGCCCGTCTGAGTTGAGACCAAGACTGGACGCCCGTCCTCTCAAGGCAGACGCCCGTCCAGCCTGGGTTTCAACTAAAACCCTAAAAGCTCTCTATGCGATTTCTGAGCCGTCTCCACAACACAGCAGCAAAACAACACTTTAGGCCCAGAAAACTCCATACAACGGTATCATATCGACTGTAGATTTTAACTAACACAAAAACACACTACTAGGAACGTTTAACACACCAAAACCGTGGCACACAAGCATAGAAGTCTTAAATTAAACTTTTACAGCATCAAGTTAAACTTTTGACAGCATAGAATTATCCTTACCGGAATTGCTGCGTTTTTGAAAGCCCTTGCTAAGCTAGAAACGATCCTCAACGAAGCTCGAATCTATAAAAGAAAAACAGCGATTACCGACGACGAATTCCTAAACACCAAGGAGAGATTTTTCTCTCCTTCCTCCTCACAAGCAAGTCGGCGGCAAGGGAGGTTTTGAGGCTGAAAATTTTTGCTTGGGGAAAATAAGGGAGGAAAAAGGAGTGAAAACCCTTTTTATTCATTAAGTGATTAAAACTCCTTTTTAATTACTAATAAATCCCTTCATAAAAATTATTAAATCCCATAATTTCCCGAATAATTAGATCCTTTATTAAATAATTAGTAAGTCAAAATTTCAGGATATTACATCCTCCCCCCTTAAGACAAAACTTCGTCCTAGTAAGTCAAAATTTCGGGATATTACATCCTCCCCCCTTAAGACAAAACTTCGTCCTCGAAGTTCAGGTTCGTACCGGGCGCTAATCCACCCCCCCTTAAAGCACCCTTCGTCCCTGAAGATAAGAAAAAGGATTTTACGAACAAGGCTTGAGAATTGCATACCTTAAGAGAACAAATGCGGGTACTTCTGTCGCATAGCGTCCTCAGCTTCCCATGTCGCCTCCTCGGTGGCATGGTTAGACCATAAGACCTTGACGATGCTAACCTCACGTCCCCTTGTTTTCCGTACCTTAGTATCTAATATCTGCACCGGTACCTCCTCGTAAGTCAAGGACTGGTCTAGCTCCACCACCTCCGGTTCAATCACGTGGGAAGGGTCACTCACGTACTTGCGCAATTGGGATACATGGAACACGTTATGCACCTTATCCAACGCCGGTGGCAAGGCGAGTCGATATGCCACTTCACCTATACGGTCCAAGACCTCATATGGCCCCACGTACTTGGGACTCAACTTCCCCTTTTTGCCAAAACGCATTACTCCTCTGGTTGGTGATACTCGTAGCAATACCTTATCACCCACGGCGAACTCAATATCCCGGCGGTGAAAAGCTGTACTCATTCGTAGCTCCGTCCCCAAGGCTGTCTGTAGCTCCTGCCAAAACCGAGATATGAATCTCGCATCTCTATCTGACACAATGCTGCTGGGTATACCATGTAGTCTCACAATATTCCTCCGGTAAGCCATAGCCAACTCCGTCTTACTCCAAGTGTCTTTCATCGGAATGAAATGCGCCGCTTTGGTCATTCTATCCACAACGACCCAAATCATATTATTCCCCTTAGGGCTTCTCGGTAATCCGCATACAAAATCCATGGAGATGGAATCCCACTTCCAAACCGGCACATCCAACGGCTGCAGCGTACCCTGTGGCCGTCGATGTTCAATCTTGACCTTCTGACAAGTCAAGCACTTTGCCACAAATTCTGCCACTTCGCGTTTCATATTGGGCCACCAAAAGGTTTTCCTGAGATCTTTATACAGTTTGTCTCCTCCCGGGTGAACCGAATAAGGCGTACTATTAGCTTCACCCAAGATCCGCCTCTTGAGTTCACCTCTTGTCGAGCAGTTCTTCCAATTGTACCTTTAGTTCGGCTAATTCCTTAGGTGCCATACGATAGGGTGCTTTCGATATCGGTCTGGTCCCGGGCACCAACTCCACTGCAAACTCTACTTCCCTCTGGGGTGGCATACCTGGTATCTCATCCGGGAATACGTCCCCAAAATCACGGACTACGTCAATGTCCGTTAGTTTAGGATCCCTTGTGCTTACATCATGCACGTGACACATAAACAACGGGTACCCTCTCTTGACGAGAGATCCTAAAGTCACCACCGAAATGATCTTCACATTCGGTTTGTCCACAAATCCCTTGTAAGATACTCGCACCCCTTTAGGGCCTCTCAACGTCACCTTCTTCTGCTAACAGTCAATTTTGGCTTTATGCCGGTTCAACCAGTCCATACCCAAAATAACGTCGAAGTTCTCAAGAGGAAACTCGATCAAGTCAACCGTCAAGTTGGCTCCCAAAATCACTAATGGTACATCTCTATACAACTTAGAACATGGTACTAACTCTCCCGATGGTTGCATAAACTTACTGTCAATCACCTCGAATGTAACTAGGCCTAACCTCGAAACATGCGAACTTGCTACAAAGGAACATGATGCACCCGAATCAAAAAGTACATAGGATAAAAATGAGTTAACCAGAAAATTACCCGTCACTACGTGGTTGCTCTGCTCGGCCTCCTCTCTGCCCAGTGCGAATAATCTCCCAGTCTGATTTTTCTCAGCCCCCTGAACTGTGTTGGCCGACCACGATGGTCGTAGGTGCACCCCCCCTGTCGGCTCTGTGCAGGAGTACCGCTCTGCTGCTGGTTACCCCTACCCATGTTCCCCGTGTTGCTCCCTGGAGTCCCACCCATGTTGCTTCCCGTAACCGATGCCGACCCGGCAGGTGTGGGAGCCGTAAAGCACTCATACCGTCTATGTCCAAACTTCCCGCAATTGTGACACTGAACCTGCGCACCTGAACAATCGGTACCCGGATGATTTCTCTGGCACCGCTTGCAATGATAACTTCGTGGCCGACTAAACCCCTGAGAGTTACCTCTCGCTGGCTGACCGCCACTGCCCCTGGTAAGGTGGGAATTTTCCGAAAAGGACGGTCGTACTGGTGGGTTTCCAGAATTGCTCCGCTTTTGCTGCCCCTGATTGTCCTCAGAAACACTCTTCCTCTTGTTAGTAGCATATGTCGCTTTAACCTCTCTCCGAATTCTTTCAATGTTGAATGCTACTTCACACATCTCTTTTAAGCTCGTGAAGCCCCTGCTTGCCCCCATGCGATCCCGGATCGCTAAATCTAAGTGTTGCTCAAACTTCACCATCTTGGCCTCTTCAGTCGGCACTAGCTCAGATGCATAAACTGCCAAGTCGACAAACTTCTCGTAATATTCTTGCACGGTCATATCCCCTGTCGGAGATTATCGAACTCCACCCGCAGCTCTTTCCTCTTGGATTCGGGAAAGAATTCACGCCTCGGCTCCTGCTTAAACTCGGTCCAGTTCAGTGGTACCAATACCGTTTCCCCTTGCTCATTTACAGTCTGAGCCAACCGATCTTTGTTAGCACCCCACCACAGATCAGCCCTATCAACCAAGTAGAAAGCAGCTTGGTCGACCTTCAGTTCTTCTGGACAGCCCAGAGTGGCGAAGATCTTTTCAAACTCTCTAATCCACCGCTCGAGTCCCTTAGGATCTCCTTTACCATCGTACTGACTAGGCCGCTGCCGACTCACGGCCCTAGTCATGCCGGTGGTTGACCCATGTGAACGATCCTCTGTCAGCTTGTTGACCACCTGAATCAGGTCTTGATTCATCTTAACCAACTGGTCAATCAGCTGGTCCCTCTCATTTCCATTCCTAGGAGGCATAGCTAAAACTACAAAAGTAAACAATCATACATTCAATTATCGCCTATATTATGCCACAGAATATTTCACATATACCAACACTCACTGTCCAAAATGAATTGCAACATGCAGCCACATTTCCACATACATCAGAATTCACCGTACCTTCCCTACATAGACCTCAATACCTACCCCACACATCCTCACTGTGCTTATTTTAGTGAATTTATTCTTAAGGTTCATTTTAGGTGGTGGTCCTGGAGTCGAACGTCTCTGATACCACTTTGTAACACCCCGGTTTCCAATCCCGTCGGCCGCCGGTATTGGTCACCGTAGTGCCACTCATCGCGACACACAGTCGTGGCGGTAACATTCAACATTCCACAGCAGAAAGAAAATAAACATTCACCATTCATTATTTTGAAAGAAAATATTAAAGTGAGTACAAATCCGAAAGAAAATGTAATTATGCGGAACATCAAAATCTTTAGAATTTAAAATTCAAATAATGTAGACAACATGTGACTGCGACTACGTGGCTCTCAAACCCCGTGACACCCCAGCAACAAGCAAACATCCATAGAAGTACCTGCTAAGAATCTGCTCCCCATAAATGGATCATAGCAGGGTCAAACGAAAGTACAAACCGTCAACTATAAAGTTGAGTAAGAGTAAATCTAGTGTACAAAAGTAAAACCAACTCAAGAAAGGTACTACTAAATTTATGAAGGACCCAACCAATCTATAAAAGTTACGACCTGCCCATAACAGATACCAAACATCACAACTAGCCACCTAAAGGTCCCGAATGTGCACATCCCTCAAAAGGGTAAAGCCCTAGAGAGGAGGGTCCTAAAGGTCATCCAATGGTACCATACTAGATGGACCATCACGTCTGGGGTGCAAGGAAACCTTCCCGGGTTCCCGGCTTCGGGTACTACAATATCCGGCCCGACCACATCACTGTCGCAACTCCCCAAACACGTAGGGTCATTGAAGTCGTAAGGAAACCTTTCCGGGTTTACGGCTTTGGGAGCTACCCTATCCGGCCCAACCACTACGGGTCTACGAACTCCTATGCCCAAAATCCAAAACCCAATGTTACCAATACCGTTGTCTCATCCAAACACAACTTACAAAACATGCTCATAAGGTTTATCCATAGCTAACAAAGAAGAGAGAACATTTAAACTGGACGCCCGTCTGAAATGTTGGATGCCCGTTTGGAAGAAGTAGACGCCCGTCCAAGATCTCAGACGCGCGTCCAAGGAAACCTGTTACATCCTGAATCGATTTTTAGCACCTGGACGTCCGTCCATTATACTTGGACGCCCGTCCACCAGAAAACTTTACATCCTGAATCAAAAGTAGCCCTTCAGACGCCCGTCCAGGAATCCGGACGCCCGTCTGAGTTGAGACCAAGACTGGACGCCCGTCCTCTCAAGGCAGACGCCCGTCCAGCCTGGGTTTCAACTAAAACCCTAAAAGCTCTCTACGCGATTTTTGAGCCGTTTCTCCACAACACAGCAGCAAAACAACACTTTAGGCCCGGAAAACTCCATACAACGGTATCATATCGACTGTAGATTTTAACTAACACAAAAACACACTACTAGAAACGTTTAACACACCAAAACCGTGGCACACAAGCATAGAAGTCTTAAATTAAACTTTTACAGCATCAAGTTAAACTTTTGACAGCATAGAATTATCCTTACCGGAATTGCTGCGTTTTTGAAAGCCCTTGCTAAGCTAGAAACGATCCTCAACGAAGCTCGAATCTATAAAAGAAAACAGCGATTACTGACGACGAATTCCTAAACACCAAGGAGAGATTTTTTTTCTCCTTCCTCCTCACAAGCAAGTCGGCGGCAAGGGAGGTTTTGAGGCTGAAAAAAAAATTTTCTTGGGGAAAAATAAGGGAGGAAAAAGGAGTGAAAACCCTTTTTATTCATTAAGTGATTAAAACTCCTTTTTAATTACTAATAAATCCCTTCATAAAAATTATTAAATCCCATAATTTCCCGAATAATTAGATCCTTTATTAATTAATTAGTAAGTCAAAATTTCGGGATATTACATCCTCCCCCCCTTAAGACAAAACTTCGTCCTCGAAGTTCGGGTTCGTACCGGGCATTGCTCCACCCCCCTTAAAGCACCCTTCGTCCCCGAAGATAAGAAAAAGGATTTAACGAACAAGGCTTGAGAATTGCATACCTTAGGAGAACAAATGCGGGTACTTCTGTCGCATAGCGTCCTCAGCTTCCCATGTCGCCTCCTCGGTGGCATGGTTAGACCATAAGACCTTGACGATGCTAACCTCACGTCCCCTTGTTTTCCGTACCTTAGTATCTAATATCTGCACCGGTACCTCCTCGTAAGTCAAGGACTGGTCTAGCTCCACCACCTCCGGTTCAATCACGTGGGAAGGGTCACTCACGTACTTGCGCAATTGGGATACATGGAACACGTTATGCACCTTATCCAACGCCGGTGGCAAGGCGAGTCGATATGCCACTTCACCTATACGGTCCAAGACCTCATATGGCCCCACGTACTTGGGACTCAACTTCCCCTTTTTGCCAAAACGCATTACTCCTCTGGTTGGTGATACTCGTAGCAATACCTTATCACCCACGGCGAACTCAATATCCCGGCGGTGTAAGTCTGCATAACTCTTCCGCCTATCTTGGGCAGCCTTCATCTTTTCTCGGATCGTCCGTACCTGGTTGACCGTATCTTCGATCATTTGCGGTCCCAAAATCACTGCCTCGGACGAATCGTCCCAACAAACCGGACTCTTGCATTTCCTACCATAAAGTGCCTCAAAAGGTGCCATCTTAATACTGGCATGGTAGCTGTTGTTGTATGAAAACTCAATAAGATCGAGCTTTTCCTCCCAAGAGCCTTTGAATTCTAACACACATGCCCTCAGCATGTCTTCCAAAGTTTGTATGGTCCTCTCCGTCTGACCATCGGTAGCAGGGTGAAAAGCTGTACTCATTCGTAGCTCCGTCCCCAAGGTTGTCTGTAGCTCCTGCCAAAACCGAGATATGAATCTCGCATCTCTATCTGACACAATGCTGCTGGGTATACCATGTAGTCTCACAATATTCCTCCGGTAAGCCATAGCCAACTCCGTCTTACTCCAAGTGTCTTTCATCGGAATGAAATGCGCCGCTTTGGTCAGTCTATCCACAACGACCCAAATCATATTATTCCCCTTAGGGCTCCTCGGTAATCCGCATACAAAATCCATGGAGATGGAATCCCACTTCCAAACCGGCACATCCAACGGCTGCAGCGTACCCTGTGGCCGTCGATGTTCAATCTTGACCTTCTGACAAGTCAAGCACTTTGCCACAAATTCTGCCACTTCGCGTTTCATATTGGGCCACCAAAAGGTTTTCCTGAGATCTTTATACAGTTTGTCTCCTCCCGGGTGAACCGAATAAGGCGTACTATTAGCTTCACCCAAGATCCGCCTCTTGAGTTCACCTCTTGTCGAGCAGTTCTTCCAATTGTACCTTTAGTTCGGCTAATTCCTTAGGTGCCATACGATAGGGTGCTTTCGATATCGGTCTGGTCCCGGGCACCAACTCCACTGCAAACTCTACTTCCCTCTGGGGTGGCATACCTGGTATCTCATCCGGGAATACGTCCCCAAAATCACGGACTACGTCAATGTCCGTTAGTTTAGGATCCCTTGTGCTTACATCATGCACGTGACACATAAACAACGGGTACCCTCTCTTGACGAGAGATCCTAAAGTCACCACCGAAATGATCTTCACATTCGGTTTGTCCACAAATCCCTTGTAAGATACTCGCACCCCTTTAGGGCCTCTCAACGTCACCTTCTTCTGCTAACAGTCAATTTTGGCTTTATGCCGGTTCAACCAGTCCCTACCCAAAATAACGTCGAAGTTCTCAAGAGGAAACTCGATCAAGTCAATCGTCAAGTTGGCTCCCAAAATCACTAATGGTACATCTCTATACAACTTAGAACATGGTACTAATTCTCCCGATGGTTGCATAAACTTACTGTCAATCACCTCGAATGTAACTAGGCCTAACCTCGAAACATGCGAACTTGCTACAAAGGAACATGATGCACCCGAATCAAAAAGTACATAGGATAAAAATGAGTTAACCAGAAAATTACCCGTCACTACGTGGTTGCTCTGCTCGGCCTCCTCTCTGCCCAATGCGAATAATCTCCCAGTCTGATTTTTCTCAGCCCCCTGAACTGTGCTGGCCGACCCTGATGGTCGATTTCTGTTTCCGCCAGTGGCCGTAGGTGCACCCCCCTGTCGGCTCTGTGCAGGAGTACCGCTCTGCTGCTGGTTACCCCTACCCATGTTCCCCGTGTTGCTCCCTGGAGTCCCACCCATGTTGCTTCCCGTAACCGATGCCGACCCGGCAGGTGTGGGAGCCGTAAAGCACTCGTACCGTCTATGTCCAAACTTCCCGCAATTGTGACACTGAACCTGCGCACCTGAACAATCGGTACCCGGATGATTTCTCTGGCACCGCTTGCAATGATAACTTTGTGGCCGACTAAACCCCTGAGAGTTACCTCTCGCTGGCTGACCGCCACTGCCCCTGGTAAGGTGGGAATTTTCCGAAAAGGACGGTCGTACTGGTGGGTTTCCAGAATTGCTCCGCTTTTGCTGCCCCTGATTGTTCTCAGAGACACTCTTCCTCTTGTTAGTAGCATATGTCGCTTTAACCTCTCTCCGAATTCTTTCAATGTTGCATGCTACTTCACACATCTCTTTTAAGCTCGTGAAGCCCCTGCTTGCCCCCATGCGATCCCGGATCGCTAAATCTAAGTGTTGCTCAAACTTCACCATCTTGGCCTCTTCAATCGGCACTAGCTCGGATGCATAAACCGCCAAGTCGACAAACTTCTCGTAATATTCTTGCACGGTCATATCCCCCTGTCGGAGATTATCGAACTCCACCCGCAGCTCTTTCCTCTTGGATTCGGGAAAGAATTCACGCCTCAGCTCCTGCTTAAACTCGGTCCAGTTCAGTGGTACCAATACCGTTTCCCCTTGCTCATTTACAGTCTGAGCCAACCGATCTTTGTTAGCACCCCACCACAGATAGCCCTGTCAACCAAGTAGAAAGCGGCTTGGTCGACCTTCAGTTCTTCTGGACAGGCCAGAGTGGCGAAGATCTTTTCAAACTCTCTAATCCACCGCTCGAGTCCCTTTGGATCTCCCTTACCATCGTACTGACTAGGCCGCTGCTGACTCACGGCCCTAGTCATGCCGGTGGTTGACCCCTGTGAACGATCCTCTGTCAGCTTGTTGACCACCTGAATCAGGTCTTGATTCATCTTAACCAACTGGTCAATCAGCTGGTCCCTCTCATTTCCATTCCTAGGAGGCATAGCTAAAACTACAAAAGTAAACAATCATACATTCAATTATCGCCTATATTATGCCACAGAATATTTCACATATACCAACACTCACTGTCCAAAATGAATTGCAACATGCAGCCACATTTCCACATACATCGAATTCACCGTACCTTCCCTACATAGACCTCAATACCTACCCCACACATCCTCACTGTGCTTATTTTAGTGAATTTATTCTTAAGGTTCATTTTAGGTTGTGGTCCTGGAGTCGAACGTCTCGATACCACTTTGTAACACCCTGGTTTCCAATCCCGTCGGCCGCCGGTATTGGTCACCGTAGTGCCACTCATCGCGACACATAGTCGTGGCGGTAACATTCAACATTCCACAACAGAAGAAAATAAACATTCACCATTCATTATTTTAGAAAGAAAATATTAAAGTGAGTACAAATCCGAAAGAAAATGTAATTATGCGGAACATCAAAATCTTTAGAATTTAAAATTCAAATAATGTAGACAACATGTGACTGCGACTACGTGGCTCTCAAACCCCGTGACACCCCAGCAACAAGCAAACATCCATAGAAGTACCTGCTAAGAATCGCTCCCCATAAATGGATCATAGCGAGGTCAAGCGAAAGTACAAACCGTCAACTATAAAGTTGAGTAAGAGTAAATCTAGTGTACAAAAGTAAAACCAACTCAAGAAAGGTACTACTCAATTTATGAAGGACCCAACCAATCTATAAAAGTTACGACCAATCTATAATGGATACCAAACATCACAACTAGCCACCTAAAGGTCCCGAATGTGCACATCCCTCCAAAGGGTAAAGCCCTAGAGATGAGGGTCCTAAAGGTCATCCAATGGTACCATACTAGATGGACCATCACGTGTTGGGGTGCAAGGAAACCTTCCCGGGTTCCCGGCTTCGGGTACTACCCTATCCGGCCCGACCACATCACTGTCGCAACTCCCCAAACACGTAGGGTCATTGAAGTCGTAAGGAAACCTTCCCGGGTTTACGGCTTTGGGAGCTACCCTATCCGGCCCAACCACTACGGGTCTACGAACTCCTATGCCCAAAATCCAAAACCCAATGTTACCAATACCGTTGTCTCATCCAAACACAACTTACAAAACATGCTCATAAGGTTTATCCATAGCTAACAAAGAAGAGAGAACATTTAAACTGGACGCCCGTCTGAAATGTTGGACGCCCGTTTGGAAGAAGTAGACGCCCGTCCAAGGAAACCTGTTACATCCTGAATCGATTTTTAGCACCTGGACGTCCGTCCATTATACTTGGACGCCCGTCCACCAGAAAACTTTACATCCCGAATCAAAAGTAGCCCTTCAGACGCCCGTCCAAGAATCCGGACGCCCGTCTGAGTTGAGACCAAGACTGGACGCCCGTCCTCTCAAGGCGGACGCCCGTCCAGCCTGGGTTTCAACTAAAACCCTAAAAGCTCTCTACGCGATTTCTGAGCCGTTTCTCCACAACACAGCAGCAAAACAACACTTTAGGCCCAGAAAACTCCATACAACGGTATCATATCGACTGTAGATTTTAACTAACAAAAAAACACACTACTAGAAACGTTTAACACACCAAAACTGTGGCACACAAGCATAGAAGTCTTAAATTAAACTTTTACAGCATCAAGTTAAACTTTTGACAGCATAGAATTATCCTTACCGGAATTGCTGCGTTTTTGAAAGCCCTTGCTAAGCTAGAAACGATCCTCAACGAAGCTCGAATCTATAAAAGAAAACAGCGATTACCGACGACGAATTCCTAAACACCAAGGAGAGATTTTTCTCTCCTTCCTCCTCACAAGCAAGTCGGCGGCAAGGGAGGTTTTGAGGCTGAAAATTTTTGCTTGGGGAAAATAAGGGAGGAAAAAGGAGTGAAAACCCTTTTTATTCATTAAGTGATTAAAACTCCTTTTTAATTACTAATAAATCCCTTCATAAAAATTATTAAATCCCATAATTTCCCGAATAATTAGATCCTTTATTAAATAATTAGTAAGTCAAAATTTCGGGATATTACATGTAGGATCTTAGATCTTAACGGGTTAGATCTACGCGCAGCGGATGGATCACGACTTATACATCACAATACATAGTTAAAGGACTTAAACTACAACAAGGGGGTTAAGTTTATCTTACCAATAGTAGGAAGAAAAGCTTTAATCTTAGGATGAGAAGCCTTGATCTTCCAATGTGTTCTCCAAACGGTGGTTGGTGGACACCGATTCTTGGAATTGGAACCTCCTTGATATGTAACCGAGAAAAACCCTAAGTTTTTCTCCAACCGGGTGGAGCTAAGGATCGAACTCTTTAGCCTTTTTTATCTATGAATTTCGTGGCCTTCTCATCACCTATGGCTCAGGGAGAACTCTCTTTTTATAGGCAAAATCCAAGAGAGAAAACCTATACCCAATCGGTTTAACAAAATAAAAGAGATAATTCTAATTATTATTATCCAATAAAAATAAGAGATAATTATAATCTTATAATAAGAAAATATAATTATCCATATAGTTAAGAGATAAATAATAAATAAATTATATTCTTTTATTTATTCAATTAATTATTTAACAAATAAATAACTAATTACACAATATGTCATTATCCAAGAAAACTAATTTCTTGGAAAATCCAAGACATATTGACACCACACTAAGCCCACTAGGCCCACAGAAAATGTCTTTTCTGTGTATTATATTATTTATCCCAACTAAATAATATCCATGCATATCAATTAATTAGCCCAGCCAATTAATTATCATTGAGGCCCAAATAACAAGATTATTAGTCCGAATTACAGAAGCCACATCGGGGACCATGGACCAATAACCAGTAGCTCCAATAATTAATTATTCATCGAACCGAATAAGTACATTAATTATTAATTCCGGGATTACGCCACCATAAACCCGAAACTGAACTCTACCGATTATAGATGTATACTTATACTCAACCCATAGAGTGAATAAGCGTCCATTGATATAATCACTACATACGGATTATCCCTCCATAGACTGTCCATTCATGCGAACTCCCGGGATCGATCACTTTCTTAGGGCTAACAAATAAGGGGACTGTCTCTCTACTTCCCGCATGAAGGAATGGATTACATGTCTGTGAAAATCAGAACTACTCACTGATCAGGAAATAGTGCCAATGAGAAGTGGCTTGGAACACATATTTAAGTGAACCGTAACTAACACATCAAACACTACCCCGAGACAAGAAGCACCCTGTGATCACCTCAGGATTAAGGTTGATCCATATATGATCATCTAATGATTTAATGAGATTCCTCGATTACGGAATTATATCGAGAAATACAGATTAAATCGGTCCAGTCCTATATGAATGCCATCATATATAAATGCCCCACGTAGGTACCCTCTACCGATAGTCCGGATAAGACTATCACACCCTAAGGTGTTCTGGGCGCATTATTGGTGTTTTAATCAAGAGACCCTAAACTCTGATTAAGTTCACCACGGACTAACAGTTTAAGTATATCACCACTAACTCAATCCTCACGTGTAATCCATACACTGAGTTAAGCGGTTACATACTGATATACTTAGGGTTTGCAGCAGTGTATTACTTTACAAGCACAAAGCAAGTAACTAAGGTGAGATAAATTCTGTCATCCAATATCAAAAACAATTACACAAATTGTCTTTCGGGCACTACACCTAACAATCTCCCACTTGCACGAAATGACAAGCAACGATTGTTTTTAGAGCACACCCTTTCTCATCTTATTCACAACACTCTCCCACTTGCTCTACAAGCAGATGAGACATATCCATCAATGCCGTACCCTCCAAGCACTCGACTTGGTACACTGATTAGTTAGGTTGTCGACTCGAGACGAGCTTTAGGATTGAAACGTTGTCGGTCCTTCCAATCAGGCTGTACTCTCTCTCAATATGCTTTTGATTTCTTATGACTGAGAAGATCCTTCTAAGCTATCTCTTCAGTGTTTTCACGATGAAGTGATATCGGCTTATCAGACCTGAAATTACTCCCAGACCAAATAGGAAATTCTAAGCACTATTGAGCCTGAGATCAACTTAATGATCATCCTTAATCTGACTACAAGTCAGAATCAGTGTAGTCAACCATATTCAAGTTTGCATCTGAATATACAAGCATATGATTCCTCGTTCTCTAAAGATACTTGATGACGTACTAAACTGCTACTTATTGCTCAAATCGAAGATTCGATTGCAATTGACTCGTGTTAAGCTGACTTGCCCATATCCCAGAGAGACTCTATCCTATTCCCTTTATCCGAAGATTTGGAGAATCATTCCTGAGAGGTAGGGTAGGACTACTCTCGATGAATGTTGCATACGTATATGCAAGATCATCTTAACCAATAAGTCGGATGGGATAGTCAATGACTCACTCTTGTGAATTTGACCGAATCAAATTCATAGAATATAGTCCAATTCTCTCATCCAGAGAATCTTGGCGTGTCAGTTTCTGACTTCAGATAACACTCGTGCTGTTTCCAACAGTTTCAGTGTTGCATTTCGCGAACACTAATACTACTATTTTACCAATACTGATACCCAGTCTACAAAAGACTTATTAATATTCTGGTCAAGTCCACATATTTTAAAACATGCGACTTTTAATGACAGAGAGGTTCTCTGACATCCACAAAGAACTAAGTCCCGGCAGTCAACCTGCCATTTGTTCTAACCAAGACCCTTCTGTTCTGAATGAATCCAGACTCCGTTTTACGGCAAGAAAGTCTAAGGGAATCACCCCTATTTTCCGCTTTCTAACGAAATCTAGCAATACTGAGTGGTGAGAGAGTTCAAGGTCTGGATAACTCTTTACTTTTTAAGGAATCACCCCTAGACCACTCAGCTTTGTGCTGAAAGTTAAACTTTCCTATTCATTCGACTCTATTCGGCGTAGATCCAATTACTCCCACTGGGCCTGAGACACTCAGGTGGTTCTACAAGAGGCTGAACAGTACTGGAGTACCAAAACTCCATTCACAAGGTTAAGGCTTTCAAACCAACCTCTATGATCAGAATCCTATACAGCCCACCAAGAGCCATAGGTTATCAATCACCCCAGCAGATTTCAAAGTCAACAAAACCACAATGGGTCAATGGTTAAACCATACTCCCACTGCGTTTTAGGTGGATTGACATTCTGATCTAGTAGTATTTATCAGTGTAGTCACCAACATCCGATGTTGCACGTGGCCTGACTAAATCAGATAGTAACTTTCTAGAGTAACCGTACTCCAAGGTCTAAGGTTGTTATCTATGTATTCTTTCAGAAAGGGTGTGACAGTCCAACCGTCACTTTCTGATCTCAAGAATCTTATAACCAACCTTCACTCGTCACATTAAGATATTTCACGAATAGTTATATTCTGTGCGTGTGTGCAAAATCTCCAGTCCTACCTTCAAGCACTAAGTGCTAAATGCCCACATTTACGGAAGTGGTGTGAAACAAATTCACTCCTTATCCATAAATTCACGAGCATCTTCTAGGTAGACTTCTCGGTTTACATAATAATGTTAACCGTTATTTTGTAACAATATCTTTACCGAGTTAAGCAGTGTATTGTAGCACATAACTAACTATGCAAGGCGAGGCTACGGTTTCTTCCTCAGTGAAAAAATCCACTTGAAGGCAGGCCGAGCATTAGTCCAAAGACTATGCGATAGCCTTTTTCTGAGCATGGAATACTCTATTCTCTGCTAAAATCAGAGACTCCTCCTCGTATTCTTTTGATAAACTATATCGTGTTTTGAGCAGTTATCAGACAAAATGTCACCACTCAAACACTCCCACTAGCTTGTTTCTCTCACTAGACCCCGAAGGTCATTATGAACAAGCTATGTTACCTCTTCAAATCTATTACCCTCTCCCGATTGAAAGGAAACTTAGTCATTGTTTCTTTGAGATAGTGTTCCTAGACTGGGAGATAGGAATCACCCTTAGCCAGTCGTCAGGTCTTATCTCTAGGATATATGCACTAATTAATAGATCTTGAAGAATCGTTTATCTTAATACGGAAACCATTCGCCTATAATAGTTTAAGACGTGTTACATATACCTTTTCAGCATTTCTTAGTGGTTCTGACTTTATCAAACAAAAGTCCGAGTCTCGGATTCGTACTACAAATGTCATCTTCACTTTCTATGAGGCAACAATATATCGAGTTGAAAGTGAATCCATTTGTTTCAACTAATCTGTAAACAGAAAAATAAATTTTTCTGTGATATTCAAGGATAGAATCCGAAATTCATTTCCTTATATCACTCCCACTATTGTAGCTGAAATTACTGCCCGTTGTTACTCTATTAATCGTTAAGGCATAGCTTCCTTGTTCTTCCAAAGAACTAAGCTACCGAGTCAAGTTACTCGGTTAAGAAAGTCGCTAAGGATTCATTGGTTAGTGATCCGAAATCACTTTCCTTATCCTATACTTTATGTATTTAATGTTTTGGTTTAGCCTCAAAACTTCAGTTAAGATGATTAACACTTATAGACATTCTTTCCCATTCTTAACTTTCCTTAAAAGGAAATAGTCTTGAACTAGGAGTTCGTATGAGTAGACACTACTCGTGAACTGTGGGATGGCTAATGAAAGCTTTACCCAGTGGGACTAATTTTCTAAATTAGAAAAACATAAGACAAAAGCTCCCACTAGTTTATCGGTTCCAAATACCGTCTAACTAGCGACACTTTAATTTATGATTCTCCAATTTTTCTATTAGAAAATTTCTTGTGTAGACACTACACAATTAAAATTCACTAGAAGAATTTTATCGTCCCAATCATCTTTCAAACTGACTACAGTCGTCTCTCGTTCAACACGATTGACAATAGTGACATCCTTATTTATGTCATATAAGTTCTGAATGCTCAAAATATTTCTTCTGAAAAATTAACGAACGATTAATAATTACAACGTTCTAGTTACTTACCACTTTTCAACGAAGTCATTACTAGTCAATTTTACACTAGTAGTCTAGCACCCTAGAGAGATATATAAATAGTTGTATATAAAATTGACAGAAAATAAATCCAAATCATACACTACTAATAAATTTTAGGAACATAAACTAAGTACTTGTAGTATATCCTACCGTTCCAAGGATTTAATCTAACGCCTCAGTGCCGCCTTAGGGTAGGTCAAAGAGGTTTCGATTAATATTGAAGATTAGATTGAGAAACGAACATCTCATTTGTGATCGTCAATCACCTTTCCTTTTTCAGCCAAGGTACTACCAAAAATACCCTTTATGAGTGTGACCTACTGTCTCAGATTTTTAGGTAGACCCCGAGTGTGCCGCCTTAGGGTCGGTCAGTGACCCGATGAGTACCTAAAATCCTATCCTTTCGGAGACCAAGCCTTGAATTTTGATAGCGGTGAAGGCCTTCCTTAGGGGGCCGAAATCAAAGCCGGCACGAGGCGTCACCATTCTCTCACGTTGCTTGCATCAATAGTAGAGGCCGTGGGGTCGGCTGTCGCCTCTCCCGCTCCCACTCAATATTTTGAAAAAAAGTGATGGGTTTACTGATCACGTTTTTGGACTTGATGTTACATTAAGGAACAATAAATCATAGGCCCGAATGTTGTCGGTTATGTGGGCTAGCCCACCCGACCTATTCGTTTGAACATATGTGGCCGTCGGACGGGTTAAGACCAGGGGAGCTCCGTTGAGCCGTAGTGGCTCTTCGGATGGCTCAGCGTTGCCGGACCCCCGTGCAAACGCCACACGTGGAGGGTGAATTCGATCGACCCGTAGCTACTGTTGACCACCCAACCGTGGTTAAACCACTTTTGAACCATGTTTGCCCGTGATTATCCAATCCTTAAAACATCAAACTTTCACGTAGACACTACGGAACAAAAACGTAATCTCGTCTAGGTAAGGTGGAATTCACCAAGAATCCAACACCTTAACCACGAGGTTTCGGGATGTTACTCCTTATGCTTTCGCAGAGTGGGATTCACCGAGAATCCATTACCCAACCTTGTCGATTGAAAAAACCCGTGTTCCTCGGTTTTTACCTTAATTAGTTTCTAATTAATATCAAACAATTAATTAAAACTAATTGCGTGTTTTATACATGCCTAACTAATTCCTCGAATTAATTTCTACATGTATGCATATGGAGTGGAATTCATGATATGATGCATGTCATGGCAATTTTCCGGTTCTACACATACAATCTAAACATGTATACTAGTGCGGAAAATAAACACCGAGATGGACCGTTGGCACCCCCGTATCTAATATATTAGAAAATAAATAACCAAAACCCTAGCTAGGGTTTACTTCTTTCTAACATAATCTGCAGCTGTTCAAAATCTTCGACTATCGGCAAACCAAACGAACTCGGATCGTGACGAAACTTTCCAGATCTGTTCCTCACTTCTTGGGCTTCAATATGGACGGTTGGGTCGGAGTTTTGACTTGTCAATTTTCTCCAGTGAGCCGCCCAACTTGCTGCTGGATCTGACTTTTACAGCAGCGACTCAAAGACTTCCCGAGGCCGATCGGGAATCGAGATGAATCCCGATCGACCTGAAATTTTTATGACACGTCAAAAACTCCTTATTTATCGATTTAACCGGTTGGATTTGCGTTTCAACGGTATAAACGCTCCCAGAAATTTGAGGAAGTCACAGGTAGGGTTTCTGTGAATCCTGCGTTTTCTGTTACAACAGCTTCTTCGCAGCAATGAAAGGATATCAAAACTGACTCCGATCGATGCCAAATTTTGTGGAATTGTTCATCATCTTCCATTCTTGATTCTGAACGGAGGGATCGTCGTTTCAACGGCTCGATCAACGGAAAAAACGAAATAACTAGACAGCTACTAAACAGATCTATTTTCTGGAAATTAAAATTGCAATAAAAATAAATTACATAATTTCCTATACTCATATGAACGAATTTTCATCGTTTATACGAGTTTACAATAGATCTAACGGGTAAACAGTGCCAACCCCCAATCCATCTCTTAAACCATAGCAATTAATCATTATCAATGCATAAAACAATAAATAAAATTTACCTACATACAATTTCACTCCTTTAAATTGTTTAATTATGATTATGACTATATAAATCGTGGAACCTGGCTCCGATACCACATTAAGGATGTAGGATCTTAGATCTAAACGGGTTAGATCTACGCGCAGCGGATGGATCACGACTTATACATCACAATACATAGTTAAAGGATTTAAACTACTACAAGGGGGTTAAGTTTATCTTACCAATAGTAGGAAGAAAAGCTTTAATCTTAGGATGAGAAGCCTTGATCTTCCAATGTGTTCTCCAAACGGTGGTTGGTGGACACCGAATCTTGGAATTGGAACCTCCTTGATATGTAACCAAGAAAAACCCTAAGTTTTTCTCCAACCGGGTGGAGCTAAGGATCGAACTCCTTAGCCTTTTTATCTATGAATTTCGTGGCCTTCTCATCACCTAGGGCTCGGGGAGAACTCTCTTTTTATAGGCAAAATCCAAGAGAGAAAACCTATACCCAATCGGTTTAACAAAATAAAAGAGATAATTCTAATTATTATTATCCAATAAAAATAAGAGATAATTATAATCTTATAATAAGAAAATATAATTATCCTTATAGTAAAGAGATAAATAATAAATAAATTATTTTCTTTTATTTATTCAATTAATTATTTAACAAATAAATAACTAATTACACAATATGTCATTATCCAAGAAAACTAATTTCTTGGAAAATCCAAGACATATTGACACCACACTAAGCCCACCAGGCCCATAGAAAATGTATTTTCTGTGTATTATATTATTTAGTCCAACTAAATAATATCCATGCATATCAATTAATTAGCCCAGCCAATTAATTATCACTGAGGCCCAAATAACAAGATTATTAGTCCGAATTACAGAAGCCACATCGGGGACCATGGACCTATAACCAGTAGCTCCAATAATTAATTATTCATCGAACAAAATAAGTACATTAATTATTAATTCCGGGATTACGCCACCATAAACCCGAAACTGAACTCTACCGATTATAGATGTATACTTATACTCAACCCATAGAGTGAATAAGCGTCCATTGATATAATCACTACATACGGATTATCCCTCCATAGACTGTCCATTCTGAGTGGGAAGTCTCCGTGAACCCAACTCAGAATATCTTATCCTTATTTACCATTAACCCCCTGATGATCAATTAGTATGCATATCTGACTAGTAGCTAATTAGTCAAATGCGAACTCCCGGGATCGATCACTTTCTTAGGGCTAACAAATAAGGGGACTGTCTCTCTACTTCCCGCAGGAAGGAATGGATTCCATGTCCGTGAAAATCGAACTATTCACTCATCGGGAAATAGTGCCAATGAGAAGTGGCTTGGAACACATATTTAAGTGAACCGTAACTAACACATCAAACACTACCCCGAGACAAGCAACACCCTGTGATCACCTCAGGATTAAGGTTGATCCATATATGATCATCTAATGATTTAATGAGATTCCTCGATTACGAAATTATATCGAGAAATACAAATTAAATCGGTCCAGTCCTATATGAATGCCATCATATATAAATGCCCCACGTAGGTACCCTCTACCGATAGTCCGGATAAGACTATCACACCCTAAGGTGTTCTGGGCGCATTATTGGTGTTTTAATCAAGAGACCCTAAACTCTGATTAAGTTCACCACGGACTAACAGTTTAAGCACATCTCCACTAAGTCAATCCTCACGTGTAATCCATACACTGAGTTAAGTGGTTACATACAGATATACTTAGGGTTTGCAGCAGTGTATTACTTTACAAGCACAAAGCAAGTAACTAAGGTGAGACAAATTCTGTCATCCAATATCAAAAACAATTACACAAATTGTCTTTCGGGCACTACACCTAACAATATCCCACTTGCACGAAATGACAAGCAACGATTGTTTTTAGAGCACACCATTTCTCATCTTATTCACAACACTCTCCCACTTGCTCTACATGCAGATGAGACATATCCATCAATGCCGTACCCTCCAAGCACTCGACTTGGTACACTGATTAGTTAGGTTGTCGACTCGAGACGAGCTTTAGGATTGAAACGTTGTCGGTCCTTCCAATCAGGCGGTACTCTCTCTCAATATGCTTTTGATTTCTTATGACTGAGAAGATCCTTCTAAGCTATCCCTTCAGTGTTTTCACGATGAAGTGATATTGGCTTATCAGACCTGGAATTACTCCCAGACCAAATAGGAAATTCTAAGCACTATTGAGCACGAGATCAACTTAATGATCATCCTTAATCTGACTACAAGTCAGAATCAGTGTAGTCAACCATATTCAAGTTTGCACCTGAATATACAAGCATATGATTCCTCGTTCTCTAAAGATATTTGAGGACGTACTAAACCGCTACTTATTGCTCAAATCCAAGATTCGATTGCAATTGACTCGTGTTAAGCTGACTTGCCCATATCCCAGAGAGACTCTATCCTATTTTCTCTTTATCCGAAGATTTGGAGAATCGTTCCTGAGAGGTAGGGTAGGACTACTCTCGATGAATGTTGCATACGTATATGCAAGATCATCTTAACCAATAAGACGGATGGGATAGTCAATGACTCACTCTTGTGAATTTGACCGAATCAAATTCTTAGAATATAGTCCAATTCTCTCTCCAAAGAATCTTGGCGTGTCAGTTTCTGACTTCAGATAACACACTCATGCTGTTTCCAACAGTTTTAGTGTTACATTTCGCGAACACTAATACTACTATTTTACCAATACTGATACCAAGTCTACAATAGACTTATCAATATTCTAGTCAAGTCCACATATTTTAAAACATGCGACTTTTAATGACCGAGAGGTTCTCCTACATCCACAAAGAACTAAGTCCCGGCAGTCAACCTGCCATTTGTTCTAACCAAGACCCTTCTGTTCCGAATGAATCCAGACTCCGTTTTACGGCAAGAAAGTCTCAGGGAATCACCCCTATTTTCCGCTTTCTAACGAAATCTAGCAAGACTGAGTGGTGAGAGAGTTCAAGGTCTGGTTAACTCTCTACTTTTTAAGAAATCACCGCTAGACCACTCAGCTTTGTGCTGAAAGTTAAACTTTCCTATTCATTCGACTCTTTTCGGCGTAGATCCAATTACTCCCACTGGGCCTGAGACACTCAGGTGGTTCTACAAGAGGCTGAACATAACTGGAGTACCAAAACTCCATTCACAGGGTTAAGGCTTTCAAACCAACCTCTATGATCAAAATCCTATACAGCCCACCAAGAGCCATAGGTTATCAATCACCCCAGCAGATTTTAAAGTCCACAAAACCACAATGGGTCAATGGTTAAACCATACTCCCACCGCGTTTTAGGTGGATTGACATTCCGATCTAGTAGTATTTATCAGTGTAGTCACCAACATCCGATGTTGCACGTGGTCTGACTAAATCAGATAGTAACTTCCTAGAGTAACCGTACTCCAAGGTCTAAGGTTGTTATCTATGTATTCTTTCAGAAGGCTTGTGACAGTTCAACCGTCACTTTCTGATCTCAAGAATCTTATAACCAACCTTCACTCGTCACATTAAGATATTTCATGAATAGTTATATTCTGAACGTATGTGCAAAATCTCCAGTCCTACCTTCAAGCACTAAGTGCTAAATGCCTACATTTACGGAAGTGGTGTGAAACGAATTCACTCCTTATCCATAAATTCATGAGCATCTTCTAGGTAGACTTCTCGGTTTACATAATAATGTTAACCGTTATTTTGTAACAATATCTTTATCGAGTTTAGCAGCACATAAATAACTATATAGGGCAAGTCTACGGTTTCTTCCTCAGTGAGAAACATTCCACTAGGAGGCAGGCTGAGCATTAGTCCAAAGACTATGCGATAGCCTTTTTATGAGCATGGAATACTCTATTCTCTGCTAAAATCAGAGACTCCTCCTCGTATTCTTTTGATAAACTATATCGTGTTTTGAGCAGTTATCAGACAAAATGTCACCACTCAAAAACTCCCACTAGCTTGTTTCTCTCACTAGACCCCGAAGGTCATTATGAACAAGCTATGTTACCTCTTCAAATCTATTACCCTCTCCCGATTGAAAGGAAAATTAGTCATTGTTTCTTTGAGATAGTGTTCCTAGACTGGGAGATAGGAATCACCCTTAGCCAGTCGTCAGGTCTTATCTCTAGGATATATGCACTAATTAATAGATCTTGAAGAATCGTTTATCTTAATACGGAAACCATTCGCCTATAATAGTTTAAGACGTGTTACATATACCTTTTCAGCATTTCTTAGTGGTTCTGACTTTATCAAACAAAAGTCCGAGTCTCGGATTCGTACTACAAATGTCATCTTCACTTTCTATGAGGCAACAATATATCGAGTTGAAAGTGAATCCATTTGTTTCAACTAATCTGTAAACAGAAAAATAAATTTTTCTGTGATATTCAAGGATAGAATCCGAAATTCATTTCCTTATATCACTCCCACTATTGTAGCTGAAATTACTCCCGTTGTTACTCTATTAATCGTTAATGCAAAGCTTTCTTGTTCTTCCAAAGAACTAAGCTACCGAATCAAGTTACTTGGTTAAGAAAGTCGCTAAGGATTCATTGGTTAGTGATCCGAAATCACTTTCCTTATCCTATACTTTCTTTATTTAATGTTTCGGTTTAGCCTCAAAACTTGAGTTAAGATGATTAACACTTATAGACATTCTTTCCCATTCTTAACTTTCCTTAAAAGGAAATAGTCTTGAACTAGCAGTTCGTATGAGTAGACACTACTCGTGAACTGTGGGATGTCTAATGAAAGCTTTACCCAGTGGGACTAATTTTCTAAATTAGAAAAACATAAGACAAAAGCTCCCACTAGTTTATCGGTTCCAAATACCGTCTAACTAGCGACACTTTAATTTATGATTCTCCAATTTTTCTATTAGAAAATTTCTTGTGTAGACACTACACAATTAAAATTCACTAGAAGAATTTTATCGTCCCAATCATCTTTCAAACTGACTACGGTCGTCTCTCGTTCAACACAATTGACAACAGTGACATCCTTATTTATGTCATATAAGTTCTGAATGCTCAAAATATTTCTTCCGAAAAATTAACGAACGATTAATAATTACAACGTTCTAGTTACTTACCACTTTTCAACGAAGTCATTACTAGTCAATTTTACACAAGTAGTCTAGCACCCTAGAGAGATATATAAATAGTTGTAAATAAAATTGACAGAAAATAAATCCAAATCATACACTACTAATAAATTTTAGGAACATAAACTAAGTACTTATAGTCTATCCTACCGTTCCAAGGATTTAATCTAACGCCTCAGTGCCGCCTTAGGGTAGGTCAAAGAGGTTTCGATTAATATTGAAGATCAGATTGAGAATCGAACATCTCATTTGTGATCGTCAATCACCTTTCCTTTTTCAGCCACGGTACTACCAAAAATACCCTTTATGAGTGTGACCTACTGTCTTAGATTTTTAGGTAGACCCCGAGTGTGCCGCCTTAGGGTCGGTCAGTGACCCGACGAGTACCCAAAATCCTATCCTTTCGGAGACCAAGCCTTGAATTTTGATAGCGGTGAAGGCCTTCCTTAGGGGCCGAAATCAAAGCCGGCACGAGGCGTCACCATTCTCTCACGTTGCTTGTGTCAACAGTAGAGGCCGTGGGGTCGGCTGTCGCCTCTCCCGCTCCCACTCAATATTTTGAAAAAAAGTGGTGGGTTTACTGATCACGTTTTTGGACTTGATGTTACATTAAGGAACAATAAATCATAGGCTCGAATGTTGTCGGTTATGTGGGCTAGCCCACCCGACCTATTCGTTTGAACATATGTGGCCGTCGGACGGGTCAAGACCAGGGGAGCTCCGTTGAGCCGTAGTGGCTCTTCGGATGGCTCAGCCTTGCCGGACCCCCGTGCAAACGCCACACGTGGAGGGTGAAGTCGATCGACCCGTAGCTACTGTTGACCACCTAACCATGGTTAAACCACTTTTGAACCATGTTTGCCCGTGATTATCCAATCCTTAAAACATCAAACTTTCACGTAGACACTACGGAACAAAAACGTAATCTCGGCTAGGTAAGGTGGAATTCACCAAGAATCCAACACCTTAACCACGAGGTTTCGGGATGTTACTCCTTATGCTTTCGCAGAGTGGGATTCACCGAGAATCCATCACCCAACCTTGACGATTGAAAAAACCCGTGTTCCTCGGTTTTTACCCTAATTAGTTTCTAATTAATATCAAACAATTAATTAAAACTAATTGCGTGTTTTATACATGCCTAACTAATTCCTCGAATTAATTTCTACATGTATGCATATGGAGTGGAATTCATGATATGATGCATGTCATGGCAATTTTCCGGTTCTACACATACAATCTAAAAATGTATACTAGTGCGGAAAATAAACACCGAGATGGACCGTTGGCACCCCCGTATCTAATCTATTAGAAAATAAATAACCAAAACCCTAACTAGGGTTTACTTCTTTCTAACATAATCTGCAGCTGTTCAAAATCTTCGACGATTGGCAAACCAAACGAACTCGGATCGCGACGAAAATTTCCAGATCTGTTCCTCACTTCTTGGGCTTCAATATGGACGGTTGGGTCGGAGTTTTGACTTGTCAATTTTCTCCAGTGAGCCGCCCAACTTGCTGCTGGATCTGACTTTTACAGCAGCGCCTTAAAGACTTCCCGAGGCCGATCGGGAATCGAGATGAATCCCGATCGACCTTAAATTTTTATGACACGTCAAAAACTCCTTATTTATCGATTTAACCGGTTGGATTTGCATTTCAACAGTATAAACTCTCCCAGAAATTCGAGGAAGTCACAGGTAGGGTTTCTGTGAATCCTGTGTTTTCTGTTACAACAGCTTCTTTGCAGCAACGAAAGGATATCAAACTGACTCCGATCGACGCCAAATTTTGTGGAATTGTTCATCATCTTCCATTCTTGATTCTGACCGGAGGGATCGTCATTTCAACCCCTCGATCAACGGGAAAACGAAATAACTAGACAGCTACTAAACAGATCTATTTTCTGGAAATTAAAATTGCAATAAAAATAAATTACATAATTTCCTATACTCATATGTACGAATTTTCATCGTTTATATGAGTTTACAATAGATCTAACGGGTAAACAGTGCCAACCCCCAATCCATCTCTTCAACCATAGTAATTAAACATTATCAATGCATAAAACAATAAATAAAATTTACCTACATGCAATTCCACTCCTTTAAATCGTTTAATTATGATTATGACTATATATATCGTGGAACCTGGCTCTGATACCACATCAAGGATGTAGGATCTTAGATCAAAACGGGTTAGATCTACGCGCAGCGGATGGATCACGACTTATACATCACAATACATAGTTAAAGGACTTAAACTACTACAAGGGGGTTAAGTTTATCTTACTAATAGTAGGAAGAAAAGCTTTAATCTTAGGATGAGAAGCCTTGATCTTCCAATGTGTTCTCCAAACGGTGGTTGGTGGACACCGATTCTTGGAATTGGAACCTCATTGATATGTAACCGAGAAAAACCCTGAATTTTTCTCCAACCGGGTGGAGCTAAAAATCGAACTCCTTAGCCTTTTTTATCTATGAATTTCGTGGCCTTCTCATCACCTAGGGCTCGAGGAGAACTCTCTTTTTATAGGCAAAATCCAAGAGAGAAAACCTATACCCAATCGGTTTAACAAAATAAAAGAGATAATTCTAATTATTATTAGCCAATAAAAATAAGAGATAATTATAATCTTATAATAAGAAAATATAATTATCCTTATAGTTAAGAGATAAATAATAAATAAATTATTTTCTTTTATTTATTCAATTAATTATTTAACAAATAAATAACTAATTACACAATATGTCATTATCCAAGAAAACTAATTTCTTGGAAAATCCAAGACATATTGACACCACACTAAGCCCACCAGGCCCACAGAAAATGTCTTTTCTGTGTATTATATTATTTAGCCCAACTAAATAATATCCATGCATATCAATTAATTAGCCCCGCCAATTAATTATCACTGAGGCCCAAATAACAAGATTATTAGTCCGAATTACAGAAGCCACATCGGGGACCATGGACCTATAACCTGTAGCTCCAATAATTAATTATTCATTGAACCGAATAAGTACATTAATTATTAATTCCGAGATTACGCCACCATAAACCCGAAACTGAACTCTACCGATTATAGATGTATACTTGTACTCAACCCATAGAGTGAATAAGCGTCCATTGATATAATCACTACATACGGATTATCCCTCCATAGAATGTCCATTCTGAGTGGGAAGTCTCCGTGAACCCAACTCAGAATATCTTATCCTTATTTACCATTAACCCCCTGATGATCAATTAGTATGCATATCTGACTAGTAGCTAATTAGTCAAATGCGAACTCCCGGGATCGATCACTTTCTTAGGGCTAACAAATAAGGGGACTGTCTCTCTACTTCCCGTAGGAAGGAATGGATTCCATGTCTGTGAAATTCAGAACTACTCACTCATCAGGAAATAGTGCCAATGAGAAGTGGCTTGGAACACATATTTAAGTGAACCGTAACTAACACATCAAACACTACCCCGAGACAAGCAGCACCCTGTGATCACCTCAGGATTAAGGTTGATCCATATATGATCATCTAATGATTTAATGAGATTCCTCGATTACGGAATTATATAGAGAAATACAGATTAAATCGGTCCAGTCCTATATGAATGCCATCATATATAAATGCCCCACGTAGGTACCCTCTACCGATAGTCCGGATAAGACTATCACACCCTAAGGTGTTCTGGGCACATTATTGGTGTTTTAATCAAGAGACCCTAAACTCTGATTAAGTTCACCACGGACTAACAGTTTAAGCACATCTCCACTAAGTCAATCCTCACGTGTAATCCATACACTGAGTTAAGTGGTTACATACAGATATACTTAGGGTTTGCAGCAGTGTATTACTTTACAAGCACAAAGCAAGTAACTAAGGTGTGATAAATTATGTCATCCAATATAAAAAACAATTACACAAATTGTCTTTCAGGCACTACACCTAACAATCTCCCACTTGCATGAAATGACAAGCAACGATTGTTTTCAGAGCACACCCTTTCTCATCTTATTCACATCACTCTCCCACTTGCTCTACAAGCATATGAGACATATCCATCAATGCCGTACCCTCCAAGCACTCGACTTGGTACACTGATTAGTTAGGTTGTCGACTCGAGACGAGCTTTAGGATTGAAACGTTGTCGGTCCTTCCAATCAGACGGTACTCTCTCTCAATATGCTTTTGATTTCTTATGACTGAGAAGATCCTTCTAAGCTATCTCATCAGTGTTTTCACGATGAAGTGATATCGGCTTATCAGACCTGGAATTACTCCCAGACCAAATAGGAAATTCTAAGCACTATTGAGCCCGAGATCAACTTAATGATCATCCTTAATCTGACTACAAGTCAGAATCAGTGTAGTCAACCATATTCAAGTTTGCACCTGAATATACAAGCATATGATTCCTCGTTCTCTAAAGATACTTGAGGACGTACTAAACCGCTACTTATTGCTCAAATCCAAGATTCGATTGCAATTGACTCGTGTTAAGCTGACTTGCCCATATCCCAGAGAGACTCTATCCTATTTTCTCTTTATCCAAAGATTTGGAGAATCATTCCTGAGAGGTAGGGTAGGACTACTCTCGATGAATGTTGCATACGTATATGCAAGATCATCTTAACCAATAAGACGGATGGGATAGTAAATGACTCACTCTTGTGAATTTGACCGAATCAAATTCTTAGAATATAGTCCAATTCTCTCATCCAGAGAATCTTGGCGTGTCAGTTTCTGACTTCAGATAACACACTCATGCTGTTTCCAACAGTTTCAGTGTTACATTTCGCGAACACTAATACTACTATTTTATCAATACTGATACCCAGTCTAAAAAAGACTTATCAATATTCTGGTCAAGTCCACATATTTTAAAACATGCGACTTTTAATGACCGAGAGGTTCTCTTACATCCACAAAGAACTAAGTCCCGGCAGTCAACCTGCCATTTGTTCTAACCAAGACCCTTATGTTCCGAATGAATCCAGACTCCATTTTACGGCAAGAAAGTCTCAGGGAATCACCCCTATTTTTCGCTTTCTAACGAAATCTAGCAAGACTGAGTGGTGAGAGAGTTCAAGGTCTGGTTAACTCTCTACTTTTTAAGGAATCACCCCTAGACCACTCAGCTTTGTGCTGAAAGTTAAACTTTCCTATTCATTCGACTCTTTTCGGCGTAGATCCAATTACTCCCACTGGGCCTGAGACACTCAGGTGGTTCTACAAGAGGCTGAACAGAACTGGAGTACCAAAACTCCATTCATAGGGTTAAGGCTTTCAAACCAACCTCTATGATCAGAATCCTATACAGCCCACCAAGAGCCATAGGTTATCAATCACCCCAGCAGATTTTAAAGTCCACAAAACCACAATGGGTCAATGGTTAAACCATACTCCCACTGCGTTTTAGGTGGATTGACATTCTGATCTAGTAGTATTTATCAGTGTAGTCACCAACATCCGATGTTGCACGTGGCCTGACTAAATCAGATAGTAACTTCCTAGTGTAACCGTACTCCAAGGTCTAAGGTTGTTATCTATGTATTCTTTCAGAAAGGGTGTGACAGTCCAACCGTCACTTTCTGATCTCAAGAATCTTATAACCAACCTTCACTCGTCACATTAAGATATTTCACGAATAGTTATATTCTGTGCATGTGTGCAAAATCTCCAGTCCTACCTTCAAGCACTAAGTGCTAAATGCCTACATTTACGGAAGTGGTGTGAAACGAATTCACTCCTTATCCATAAATTCATGAGCATCTTCTAGGTAGACTTCTCGGTTTACATAATAATGTTAACCGTTATTTTGTAACAATATCTTTACCGAGTTAAGCAGTGTATTATAGCATATAACTAACTATGCAAGGCGAGGCTACGGTTTCTTCCTCAGTGAAAACACTCCACTTGAAGGCAGGCCGAGCATTAGTCCAAAGACTATGCGATAGCCTTTTTTTGAGCATGGAATACTCTATTCTCTGCTAAAATCAGAGACTCCTCCTCGTATTTTTTTGATAAACTATATCGTGTTTGAGCAGTTATCAGACAAAATGTCACCACTCAAAAACTCCCACTAGCTTGTTTCTCTCACTAGACCCCGAAGGTCATTATGAACAAGCTATGTTACCTCTGCAAATCTATTACCCTCTCCCGATTGAAAGGAAACTTAGTCATTGTTTCTTTGAGATAGTGTTCCTAGACTGGGAGATAGGAATCACCCTTAGCCAGTCGTCAGGTCTTATCTCTAGGATATATGCACTAATTAATAGATCTTGAAAAATCGTTTATCTTAATACGGAAACCATTCGCCTATAATAGTTTAAGATGTGTTACATATACCTTTTCAGCATTTCTTAGTGGTTCTGACTTTATCAAACAAAAGTCCGAGTCTCGGATTCGTACTACAAATGTCCTCTTCACTTTCTATGAGGCAACAATATATCGAGTTGAAAGTGAATCCATTTGTTTCAACTAATCTGTAAACAGAAAAATAAATTTTTCTGTGATATTCAAAGATAGAATCCGAAATTCATTTCCTTATATCACTCCCACTATTGTAGCTGAAATTACTGCCCGTTGTTACTCTATTAATCGTTAATGCACAGCTTCCTTGTTCTTCCAAAGAACTAAGCTACCGAGTCAAGTTACTCGGTTAAGAAAGTCGCTAAGGATTCATTGGTTAGTGATCCGAAATCACTTTCCTTATCCTATACTTTCTTTATTTAATGTTTCGGTTTAGCCTCAAAACTTCAGTTAAGATGATTAACACTTATAGACATTCTTTCCCATTCTTAACTTTCCTTAAAAGGAAATAGTCTTGAACTAGCAGTTCGTATGAGTAGATACTACTCGTGAACTGTGGGATGGCTAATGAAAGCTTTACCCAGTGGGACTAATTTTCTAAATTAGAAAAACATAAGACAAAAGCTCCCACTAGTTTATCGGTTCCAAATACTGTCTAACTAGCGACACTTTAATTTATGATTCTCCAATTTTTCTTTTAGAAAATTTCTTGTGTAGACACTACACAATTAAAATTCACTAGAAGAATTTTATCGTCCCAATCATCTTTCAAACTGACTACAGTCGTCTCTCGTTCAACACGACTGACAACAGTGACATCCTTATTTATGTCATATAAGTTCTGAATGCTCAAAATATTTCTTCCGAAAAATTAACGAACGATTAATAATTACAACGTTTTAGTTACTTACCACTTTTCAACGAAGTCATTACTAGTCAATTTTACACTAGTAGTCTAGCACCCTAGAGAGATATATAAATAGTTGTAAATAAAATTGACAGAAAATAAATCCAAATCATACACTACTAATAAATTTTAGGAACATAAACTAAGTACTTGTAGTCTATCCTACCGTTCCAAGGATTTAATCTAACGCCTCAGTGCCGCCTTAGGGTAGGTCAAAGAGGTTTCGATTAATATTGAAGATCGATTGAGAATCGAACATCTCATTTGTGATCGTCAATCACCTTTCCTTTTTCAGCCAAGGTACTACCAAAAATTCCCTTTATGAGTGTGACTTACTGTCTCAGATTTTTAGGTAGACCCCGAGTGTGCCGCCTTAGGGTCGGTCAGTGACCCGGCGAGTACCCAAAATCCTATCCTTTCGGAGACCAAGCCTTGAATTTTGATAGCGGTGAAGGCCTTCCTTAGGGGGCCGAAATCAAAGCCGCACGAGGCGTCACCATTCTCTCACGTTGCTTGTGTCAACAGCAGAGGCCGTGGGGTCGGATGTCGCCTCTCCCGCTCCCACTCAATATTTTGAAAAAGTGGTGGGTTTACTGATCACGTTTTTGGACTTGATGTTACATTAAGGAACAATAAATCATAGGCCCGAATGTTGTCGGTTATGTGGGCTAGCCCACCCGACCTATTCGTTTGAACATATGTGGCCGTCGGACGGGTCAAGACTAGGGGAGCTCCGTTGAGCCGTAGTGGCTCTTCGGATGGCTCAGCCTTGCCGGACCCCTGTGCAAACGCCACACGTGGAGGTGAAGTCGATCGAGCCGTAGCTACTGTTGACCACCCAACCGTGGTTAAACCACTTTTGAACCATGTTTGCCCGTGATTATCCAATCCTTAAACATCAAACTTTCACGTAGACACTACGGAACAAAAACGTAATCTCGTCTAGGTAAGGTGGAATTCACCAAGAATCCAACACCTTAACCACGAGGTTTCGGGATGTTACTCCTTATGCTTTCGCAGAGTGGGATTCACCGAGAATCCATCACCCAACCTTGACGATTGAAAAAAAACCCGTGTTCCTCGGTTTTTACCTTAATTAGTTTCTAATTAATATCAAACAATTAATTAAAACTAATTGTGTGTTTTATACATGCCTAACTAATTCCTCGAATTAATTTCTACATGTATGCATATGGAGTGGAATTCATGATATGATGCATGTCATGGCAATTTTCCGGTTCTACACATACAATCTAAACATGTATACTAGTGCGGAAAATAAACACCGAGATGGACCGTTGGCACCCCCGTATCTAATATATTAGAAAATAAATAACCAAAACCCTAGCTAGGGTTTACTTCTTTCTAACATAATCTGCAGCTGTTCAAAATCTTCGACGATCGGCAAACCAAACGAACTCGGATCGCGACGAAACTTTCCAGATCTGTTCCTCACTTCTTGGGCTTCAATATGGACGGTTGGGTTGGAGTTTTGACTTGTCAATTTTCTCCAGTGAGCCGCCCAACTTGCTGTTGGATCTGACTTTTACAGCAGCGCCTCAAAGACTTCCCGAGGCCGATCGGGAATCGAGATGAATCCCGATCGACCTAAAATTTTTATGACACGTCAAAAACTCCTTATTTTTCGATTTAACCGGTTGGATTTGCGTTTCAACGGTATAAACGCTCTCAGAAATTCAAGGAAGTCACAGGTAGGGTTTCTGTGAATCCTGCGTTTTCTGTTACAACAGCTTCTTCGCAGCAACAAAAGGATATCAAAACTGACTCCGATCGATGCCAAATTTTGTGGAATTGTTCACCATCTTCCATTCTTGATTCTGAACGGAGGGATCGTCGTTTCAACGGCTCGATCAATGGGAAAAACGAAATAACTAGACAGCTACTAAACAGATCTATTTTCTGGAAATTAAAATTGCAATAAAAATAAATTACATAATTTCCTATACTCATATGAACGAATTTTCATCGTTTATACGAGTTTACAATAGCTCTAACGGGTAAACAGTGCCAACCCCCAATCCATCTCTTCAACCATAGCAATTAATCATTATCAATGCATAAAACAATAAATAAAATTTACCTACATGCAATTCCACTCCTTTAAATTGTTTAATTATGATTATGACTATATAAATCGTGGAACCTGGCTCCGATACCACATCAAGGATGTAGGATCTTAGATCTAAACGGGTTAGATCTACGCGCAGCGGATGGATCACGACTTATACATCACAATACATAGTTAAAGGATTTAAACTACTACAAGGGGGTTAAGTTTATCTTACCAATAGTAGGAAGAAAAGCTTTAATCTTAGGATGAGAAGCCTTGATCTTCCAATGTGTTTTCCAAACGGTGGTTGGTGGACACCGATTCTTGGAATTGGAACCTCCTTGATATGTAACCGAGAAAAACCCTAAGTTTTTCTCCAACCGGGTGGAGCTAAAGATCGAACTCCTTAGCCTTTTTTATCTATGAATTTAGTGGCCTTCTCATCACCTAGGGCTCGAGGAGAACTCTCTTTTTATAGGCAAAATCCAAGAGAGAAAACCTATACCCAATCGGTTTAACAAAATAAAAGAGATAATTCTAATTATTATTATCCAATAAAAATAAGAGATAATTATAATCTTAAAATAAGAAAATATAATTATCCTTATAGTTAAGAGATAAATAATAAATAAATTATTTTCTTTTATTTATTCAATTAATTATTTAACAAATAAATAACTAATTACACAATATGTCATTATCCAAGAAAACTAATTTCTTGGAAAATCCAAGACATATTGACACCACACAAAGCCCACCAGGCCCACAAAAAATGTCTTTTCTGTGTATTATATTATTTAGCCCCACTAAATAATATCCATGCATATCAATTAATTAGCCCAGCCAATTAATTATCACTGAGGCCCAAATAACAAGATTATTAGTCCGAATTACAGAAGCCACATCGGGAACCATGGACCTATAACCAGTAGCTCCAATAATTAATTATTCATCAAACCGAATAAGTATATTAATTATTAATTCCGGGATTACGCCACCATAAACCCGAAACTGAACTCTACCGATTATAGATGTATACTTATACTCAACCCATAGAGTGACTAAGCGTCCATTGATATAATCACTACATACGGATTATCCCTCCATAGACTGTCCATTCTGAGTGGGAAGTCTCCGTGAACCCAACTCAGAATATCTTATCCTTATTTACCATTAACCCCCTGATGATCAATTAGTATGCATATCTGACTAGTAACTAATTAGTCAAATGTGAACTTCCGGGATCGATCACTTTCTTAGGGCTAACAAATAAGGGGACTGTCTCTCTACTTCCCGCAGGAAGGAATGGATTCCATGTCTGTGAAAATCAGAACTACTCACTCATCAAGAAATAGTGCCAATGAGAAGTGGCTTGGAACACATATTTAAGTGAACCGTAACTAACACATCAAACACTACCCCGAGACAAGCAGCACCCTGTGATCACCTCAGGATTAAGGTTGATCCATATATGATAATTTAATGATTTAATGAGATTCCTCAATTACGGAATTATATCGAGAAATACAGATTAAATCGGTCCAGTCCTATATGAATGCCATCATATATAAATGCCCCACGTAGGTACTCTCTTCCGATAGTCCGGATAAGACTATCACACCCTAAGGTGTTCTGGGCGCATTATTGGTGTTTTAATCAAGAGACCCTAAACTCTGATTAAGTTCACCACGGACTAACAGTTTAAGCACATCTCCACTAACTCAATCCTCACGTGTAATCCATACACTGAGTTAAGTGGTTACATACAGATATACTTAGGGTTTGCAGCAGTGTATTACTTTACAAGCACAAAGCAAGTAACTAAGGTGAGATAAATTCTGTCATCCAATATCAAAAACAATTACACAAATTGTCTTTCGGGCACTACACCTAACAATCTCCCACTTGCACGAAATGACAAGCAACGATTGTTTTTAGAGCACACCCTTTCTCATCTTATTCACAACACTCTCTCACTTGCTCTACAAGCAGATGAGACATATCCATCAATGACGTACCCTCCAAGCACTCGACTTGGTACACTGATTAGTTAGGTTGTCGACTCGAGACGAGCTTTAGGATTGAAACGCTGTCGGTCCTTCCAATCATGCGGTACTCTCTCTCAATATGCTTTTGATTTCTTATGGCTGAGAAGATCCTTCTAAGCTATCTCTTCAGTGTTTTCACGATGAAGTGATATCGGCTTATCAGACCTGGAATTACTCCCAGACCAAATAGGAAATTCTAAGCACTATTGAGCCCGAGATCAACTTAATGATCATCCTTAGTCTGACTACAAGTCAGAATAGTGTAGTCAACCATATTCAAGTTTGCACCTGAATATACAAGAATATGATTCCTCGTTCTCTAAAGATACTTGAGGACGTACTAAACCCCTACGTATTGCTCAAATCCAAGATTCGATTGCAATTGACTCGTGTTAAGCTGACTTGCCCATATCCCCATTTTGAGTAAACACTAATACAATTATATACAAAAAGTTGTAAACCCCCGTTTTAAATAAAATCTAATACAATTATACAAAAAGTTGTAAACCCCTATTTTGAGTAAACACTAATACAATTATGTACAAAAAGTTGTAAACCCCTGTTTTGAGTAAACTCTACAATAACATTATATATAAAGTTGTAAACCTCCATTTTGAGTAAACTCTACTTCAATTATATACAAAAAGTTGTAAATCCCCGTTTTGAGTAAACTCTACTACAATTATATCCAAAAAGTTGTAAACCCTTGTTTTGAATAAACAATAATACAATTATATACAAAAAGTTGTAAACCCCCGTTTTGAGTGAACTCTACTATAATTTTATATACAAAAAGTTGTAAACCCCTATTTTGAGTATACACTAATACAATTATATACAAAAAGTTGTAAACCCCCGTTTTGAGTAAACCCTACTACAATTATATACAAAAAGTTGTAAACCCCCGTTTTGAGTAAACAATAATACAATTATATACAAAATGTTGTAAACCCCCGTTTTGAGTAAACTCTACTATAATTTTATATACAAAAAGTTTTAAACCCCCATTTTGAGTAAACACTAATACAATTATATACAAAAAGTTGTAAACCCCCATTTTAAATAAAATCTAATACAATTATATACAGAAAGTTGTAAACCCCCATTTTGAGTAAACTCTAATACAATTATATCCAAAAAGTTGTAAACCCCCGTCTTGAGTGAACTCTACTATAATTTTATATACAAAAATTTGTAAACCCCCATTTTGAGTAAACACTAATACAATATATACAAAAAGTTGTAAACCCCCGTATTGAGTAAACAATAATACAATTATATAAAAAAAGTTGTAAACCCCCGTTTTGAGTAAACTATACTATAATTTTATATACAAAAATTTGTAAACCCCCATTTTGAGTAAACACTAATACAATTATATACAAAAAGTTGTAAACCCCCGTATTGAGTAAACTTTACTATAATTTTATATACAAAAAGTTGTAAACCCTTATTTAGAGTAAACACTAATACAATAATATAAAGAAAGTTGTAAACCCCCATTTTTAGAAAACACTAATACAATTTTATAAACCCCTATTTTGAGTAAACTTTACTATAATTATATACAAAATGTTGTAAACCCCCGTATTGAGTAAACTCTTTTACGATTATATACAAAATGTTTTAAACCCCCATTTTTGAGTAAACTCTAATACAATTATAAACAAAAAGTTGTAAACCCCCATTTTGAGTAAAGTCTACTATAATTTTATATACAAAAAGTTGTAAACCCCCGTTTTCAGTAACCTCTAAACAATTATATATAAAAAGTTGTAAACCACCGATTCGAGTAAACTCTACTACAATTATATCCAAAAAGTTGTAAACCCCCGTTTTGAGTAGAGTTTACAATAATTTTATATACAAAAAGTTGCAAACCCCCGTTTTGAGTAAACACTAATACCATTATATACAAAAAGTTGTAAACCCACATTTTGAGTAAACTCAACTATAATTTTACATACAAAAAGTTGTAAACACCCGTTTTGAGTAAATTCTAATACAATTATATACAAAAAGTTGTAAACCCCCGTTTTAAATAAAATCTAATACAATTATATACAAAAAGTTGTAAACCCCCATTTTGAGTAAACACTAATACAATTATATACAAAAAGTTGTAAACCCCCGTTTTGAGTAAACTCTACTGTAACATTATATATAAAGTTGTAAACCTCCATTTTGAGTAAACTCTACTTCAATTATATACAAAAAGTTGTAAACCCCCATTTTGAGTAAACTCTACTACAATTATACCCAAAAAGTTGCAAACCCCCGTTTTGAGTAAACAATAATACAATTATATACGAAAAGTTGTAAACCCCCGTTTTTAGTGAACTCTACTATAATTTTAAATATAAAAAGTTGTAAAACCCATTTTGAGTAAACACTAATACAATTATATACAAAAAGTTGTAAACCCCCATTTTGAGTAAACCCTACTACAATTATATCCAAAAAGTTGTAAACCCCCGTTTTGAGTAAACAAGAATACAATTATATACAAAAAGTTGTAAACCCCCGTTTTGAGTAAACTCTACTATAATTTTATATACAAAAAGTTGTAAACCCCCATTTTGAGTAAACAATAATACAATTATATACAAAAAGTTGTAAACCCCCGTTTTAAATAAAATCTAATACAATTATATGAAATAAGTTGTAAACCCCCGTCTTGAGTAAACACTAATACAATTATATACAAAAAGTTGTAAACCCCCGTTTTGAGTAAACTTTACTATAACATTACATATAAAGTTGTAAACCTCCATTTTGAGTAAACTCTACTTCAATTATATACAAAAAGTTGTAAACCCCCGTTTTGAGAAAACTCTACTACAATTATATCCAAAAAGTTGTAAACCCCCGTTTTGAGTAAACAATAATACAATTATATACAAAAAGTTGTAAACCCCCGTTTTGAGTGAACCCTACTACAATTATATACAAAAAGTTGTAAACCCCCGTTTTGAGTAAACTCTACTATAATTTTATATACAAAAAGTTGTAAACCCCCATTTTGAGTAAACACTAATACAATTATATACAAAAAGTTGTAAACCCCTGTTTTGAGTAAACCCTACTACAATTATATCCAAAAAGTTGTAAACCCCCATTTTGAGTAAACAATAATACAATTATATACAAAAAGTTGTAAACCCCCGTTTTGAGTAAACTCTACTATAATTTTATATACAAAAAGTTGTAAACCCCCGTTTTGAGTAAACACTAATACAATTATATACAAAAAGTTGTAAACCCCCGTTTTAAATAAAATCTAATACAATTATATACAAAAAGTTGTAAACCCCCGTTTTGAGTAAACACTAATACAATTATATACAAAAAGTTGTAAACCCCCGTTTTGAGTAAACTCTACTATAACATTATATATAAAGTTGTAAACCTCTATTTTGAGTAAACTCTACTTGAATTATATACAAAAAGTTGTAAACCCCCGTTTTGAGTAAACTCTACTACAATTATATCCAAAAAGTTGTAAACCCCCGTTTTGAGTAAACAATAATACAATTATATATAAAAATTTGTAAACCCCCGTTTAGAGTGAACTCTACTATAATTTTATATACAAAAAGTTGTAAACCCCTATTTTGAGTAAACACTAATACAATTATATACAAAAAGTTGTAAACCCCTGTTTTGAGTAAACCCTACTACAATTATATCCAAAAAGTTGTAAACACCCGTTTTGTGTAAACAATAATACAATTATTTACAAAAGTTGTAAACCCCCGTTTTGAGTAAACTCTACTATAATTTTATATACAAAAAGTTGTAAACCCCCATTTTGAGTAAACACTAATACAATTATATACACAAAGTTGTAAACCCCCGTTTTAAATAAAATCTAATACAATTATATACAAAAAGTTGTAAACCCCCATTTTGAGTAAACACTAATACAATTATATACAAAAAGTTGTAAACCCCTGTTTTGAGTAAACTCTACAATAACATTATATATAAAGTTGTAAACCTCCATTTTGAGTAAACTCTACTTCAATTATATACAAAAAGTTGTAAACCCCCGTTTTGAGTAAACTCTACTACAATTATATCCAAAAAGTTGTAAACCCCTGTTTTCAGTAAACAATAATACAATTATATACAAAAAGTTGTAAACCCCCGTTTTGAGTGAACTCTACTATAATTTTATATACAAAAAGTTGAAAACCCCTATTTTGAGTAAACACTAATACAATTATATACAAAAAGTTGTAAACCCCCGTTTTGAGTAAACAATAATACAATTATATACAAAAAGTTGTAAACCCCCGTTTTGAGTAAACTCCAATATAATTTTATACACAAAAAGTTGTAAACCCCATTTTCAGTAAACACTAATACAATTATATACAAAAAGTTGTAAACCCCCGTATTGAGTAAACTTTACTATAATTTTATATACAAAAAGTTGTAAACCCTTATTTTGAGTAAACACTAATACAATTATATAAAGAAAGTTGTAAACCCCCATTTTTAGAAAACACTAATACAATTTTATAAACCCCTATTTTGAGTAAACTTTACTATAATTATATACAAAATGTTGTAAACCCCCGTATTGAGTAAACTCTTTTACGATTTTATACAAAATGTTGTAAACCCCCATTTTTGAGTAAACTCTAATACAATTATAAACAAAAAGTTGTAAACCCCCGTTTTGAGTAAACACTAATATATACAAAAAGTTGTAAACCCCCGTATTGAGTAAACTCTACTGTAACATTATATATAAAGTTGTAAACCTCCATTTTGAGTAAACAATAATACAATTATATACAAAAAGTTGTAAACCCCCGTTTTAAATAAAATCTAATACAATTATATACAAAAAATTGTAACCCCCATTTTGAGTAAACACTAATACAATTATATACAAAAAGTTGTAAACCCCCATTTTGAGTAAACTCTACTGTAACATTATATATAAAGTTGTAAACCTCCATTTTGAGTAACAAAAAGTTGTAAACCCCCGTTTTCAGTAAACTCTACTACAATTATACCCAAAATGTTGCAAACCCCCGTTTTGAGTAAACAATAATACAATTATATACAAAAAGTTGTAAACCCCCGTTTTGAGTGAACTATACTATAATTTTATATATAAAAAGTTGTAAAACCCATTTTGAGTAAACACTAATACAATTATATACAAAAAGTTGTAAACCCCCATTTTGAGTAAACCCTACTACAATTATATCCAAAAAGTTGTAAACCCCCGTTTTGAGTAAACAATAATATAATTATATACAAAAAGTTGTAAACCCCCGTTTTGAGTAAACTCTACTATAATTTTATATACAAAAAGTTGTAAACCCCCATTTTGAGTAAACAATAATACAATTATATACAAAAAGTTGTAAACCTCCGTTTTAAATAAAATCTAATACAATTATATAAAAAAAGTTGTAAACCCCCGTCTTGAGTAAACACAAATACAATTATATACAAAAAGTTGTAAACCCCCGTTTTGAGTAAACTTTACTATAACATTACATATAAAGTTGTAAACCTCCATTTTGAGTAAACTCTACTTCAATTATATACAAAAAGTTGTAAACCCCTATTTTGAGTAAACTCTACTGCAATTATATCCAAAAAGTTGTAAAACCCTGTTTTGAGTAAACAATAATACAATTATATACAAAAAGTTGTAAACCCCCGTTTTGAACTATACTATAATTTTATATACAAAAAGTTGTAAACCCCCATTTTGAGAAAACACTAATACAATTATATACAAAAAGTTGTAAACCCCCGTTTTGAGTAAACTATACTTTAATTTTATATACAAAAAGTTGTAAACCCCCATTTTGAGTAAACACTAATTCAATTATATACAAAAACTTGTAAACACCCGTTTTAAATAAAATCTAATACAATTATATACAAAAAGTTATATACCCCCGTTTTGATTAAACACTAATACAATTATATACAAAAAGTTGTAAACCCCCGTTTTGAGTATACTTTACTATAACATTATATATAAAGTTGTAAACCTCCATTTTGAGTAAACTCTACTTCAATTATATACAAAAAGTTGTAAACCCCCGTTTTGAGTAAACTCTACTACAATTATATCCAAAAAGTTGTAAACCCCCATTTTGAGTAAACCATAATACAATTATATACAAATAGTTGTAAACCCCCATTTTGAGAGAACTCTACTATAATTTTATATACAAAAAGTTGTAAACTCCCATTTTGAGTAAACACCATTACAATTATATACAAAAAGTTGTAAACCCCCATTTTAAATAAAATCTAATACAATTATATACAAAAAGTTGTAAACCCCCGTTTTGAGTAAACTCTAATACAATTATATCCAAAAAGTTGTAAACCCCCGTTTTGAGTGAACTCTACTATAATTTTATTTATAAAAAGTTGTAAACCCCCATTTTGAGTAAACACTAATACAATTATATACAAAAAGTTGTAAACCCCCGTATTGAGTAAACTTTACTATAATTTTATATACAAAAAGTTGTAAACCCTTATTTTGAGTAAACACTAATACAATTATATAAAGAAAGTTGTAAACCCCCGTTTTTAGAAAACACTAATACAATTTTATAAACCCCTATTTTGAGTAAACTTTACTATAACTATATACAAAATGTTGTAAACCCCCGTATTGAGTAAACTCTATTACGATTATATACAAAATGTTGTAAACCCCCATTTTTGAGTAAACTCTAATACAATTATAAACAAAAAGTTGTAAACCGCCGTTTTGAGTAAACTCTACTATAATTTTATATACAAAAAGTTGTAAACCCCCGTTTTCAATAACCTCTAAACAATTATATATAAAAGGTTGTAAACCACCGTTTTGAGTAAACTCTACTACAATTATATCCAAAAAGTTGTAAACCCCCATTTTGAGTAGAGTTTACAATAATTTTATATACAAAAAGTTGCAAACCCCTGTTTTGAGTAAACACCAATACCATTATATACAAAAAGTTGTAAACCCCCATTTTGAGTAAACTCAACAATAATTTTAAATACAAAAAGTTGTAAACCCCCATTTTGAGTAAATTCTAATACAATTATATACAAAAAGTTGTAAACTCCCGTTTTAAATAAAATCTAATACAATTATATACAAAAAGTTGTAAACCCCCATTTTGAGTAAACACTAATACAATTATATACAAAAAGTTGTAAACCCCTGTTTTGAGTAAACTCTACTGTAACATTATATATAAAGTTGTAAACCTCCATTTTGAGTAAACTCTACTTCAATTATATACAAAAAGTTGTAAACCCCCGTTTTGTGTAAACTCTACTACAATTCTACGCAAAAAGTTGCAAACCCCCGTTTTGAGTAAACAATAATACAATTATATAAAAAAAGTTGTAAACCCCCGTTTTGAGTGAACTCTACTATAATTTTATATACAAAAGGTTGTAAACCCCCATTTTGAGTAAACACTAATACAATTATATACAAAAAAGTTGTAAACCCCCAATTTGAGTAAACCCTACTACAACTATATCCAAAAAGTTGTAAACCCCCATTTTGAGTAAACAATAATACAATTATATACAAAAAGTTGTAAACCCCCGTTTTGAGTAAACTCTACTATAATTTTATATACAAAAAGTTGTAAACCCCCATTTTGAGTAAACAATAATACAATTATATACAAAAGTTGTAAACCCCTGATTTAAATAAAATCTAATACAATTATATAAAAAAGATGTAAACCCCCGTCTTGAGTAAACACTAATACAATTATATACAAAAAGTTGTAAACCCCCGTTTTGAGTAAACTTTACTATAACATTACATATAAAGTTGTAAACCACCATTTTGAGTAAACTCTACTTCAATTATATACAAAAAGTTGTAAACCCCCGTTTTGAGTAAACTCTACTACAATTATATCCAAAAAGTTGTAAACCCCCATTTTGAGTAAACAATAATACAATTATATACAAAAAGTTGTAAACACCCATTTTGAGTGAACTATACTATAATTTTATATACAAAAATTTGTAAACCCCCATTTTGACTAAACACTAATACAATTATATACAAAAAGTTACAAACACCCGTTTTGAGTAAACTCTACTATAATTTTATAGACAAAAGTTGTAAACACCATTTTGAGGAAATTCTACTACAATCATATTCAAAAAGTTGTTAACCCCCGTTTTGAGTAAACTCTACTATAATTTTATATACAAAAAGTTGTAAACCCCTATTTTGAGTAAACCCTACTACAATTACATCCAAAAAGTTGTAAACCCCCATTTTGAGTAAACAATAATACAATTATATACAAAAAGTAGTAAACCCCCGTTTTGAGTCAACTCTACTATAATTTTATATACAAAAAGTTGTAAACACCCGTTTTGAGTAAACACTAATACAATTATATACAAAAAGTTGTAAACCCCCGTTTTAAAAAAAATCTAATACAATTATATACAAAAAGTTGTAAACCCCCGTTTTGAGTAAACTAATACAATTATATACAAAAAGGGTTAAACCCCCGTTTTGAGTAAACTCTACAATAACATTATATATAAAGTTGTAAACCTCCATTTTGAGTAAACTCTACATCAATTATATACAAAAAGTTGTAAACCCCCGTTTTGAGTAACTCTACTACAATTATATCCAAAAAGTTGTAAACCCCTGTTTTGAGTAAACAATAATACAATTATATACAAAAAGTTGTAAACCCCCATTTTGAGTGAACTCTACTATAATTTTATATACAAAAAGTTGTAAACCCCTATTTTGAGTAAACACTAACACAATTATATACAAAAAGTTGTAAACCCCTGTTTTGAGTGAACTCTACTATAATTTTATATACAAAAAGTTGTAAACCCCTATTTTGAGTAAACACTAATACAATTATAAACAAAAAGTTGTAAACCCCCGTTTTGAGTAAACAATAATACAATTATATACAAAAAGTTGTAAACCCCCGTTTTGAGTAAACTCTACAATAATTTTTTATACAAAAAGTTGTAAACCCCTGTTTTGAGTAAACACTAATACAATTATATACAAAAAGTTGTAAACCCCTGTTTTAAATATAATCTAATACAATTATATACAAAAAGTTGTAAACCCCCGTTTTGAGTAAACACTAACACAATTATATACAAAAAGTTGTAAACCCCCGTTTTGAGTAAACTCTACTATAACATTATATATAAAGTTGTCAACCTCCATTTTGAGTAAACTCTACTTCAATTATATACAAAAAGTTGTAAACCCCCGTTTTGAGTAAACTCTACTACAATTATATCCAAAAAGTTGTAAACCCCCCTTTTGAGTAAACAATAATACAATTATATACAAAAATTTGTAAACCCCCGTTTTGTGTGAACTCTACTATAATTTAATATACAAAAAGTTGTAAACCCCAATTTTGAGTAAACACTAATACAATTATATACAAAAAGTTGTAAACCCATGTTATGAGTAAACCCTACTACAATTATATCCAAAAAGTTGTAAACCCCTGTTTTGAGTAATCAATAATACAATTATATACAAAAAGTTGTAAACCCCCATTTTGATTGAACTCTACTATAATTTCATATACAAAAAGTTGTAAACCCCTATTTTGAGTAAACACTAATACAATTATATACAAAAAGTTGTAAACCCCCGTTTTGAGTAAACCCTACTACAATTAAATACAAAAAGTTGTAAACCCCTATTTTGAGTAAACTCTACTATAATTTTATATACAAAAAGTTTTAAACCCCCAATTTGAGTAAACACCATTACAATTATATACAAAAAGTTGTAAACCCTCAATTTTTAATAAAATCTAATACAATTATATACAAAAAGTTGTAAACCCCCGTTTTGAGTAAACTCTAATACAATTATATCCAAAAAGTTGTAAACCCCAGTATTGAGTAAACTTTACTATAATTTTATATACAAAAAGTTGTAAACCCTTATTTTGAGTAAACACTAATACAATTATATAAAGAAAGTTGTAAACCCCCGTTTTTAGAAAACACTAATACAATTTTATAAACCCCTATTTTGAGTAAACTTTACTATAATTATATACAAAATGTTGTAAACCCCCGTATTGAGTAAACTCTTTTACGATTATATACAAAATTTTGTAAACCCCCATTTTTGAGTAAACTCTAATACAATTATAAACAAAAAGTTGTAAACCCCCGTTTTGAGTAAAGTCTACCATAATTTTATATACAAAAAGTTGTAAACCCCCGTTTTCAGTAACCTCTAAACAATTTTATAAAAAGATGTAAACCACCGTTTTGAGTAAACTTTACTACAATTATATCCAAAAAGTTGTAAACCCCCGTTTTGAGTAGAGTTTACAATAATTTTATATACAAAAAGTTTCAAACCCCCGTTTTGAGTAAAAACTAATACCATTATATACAAAAAGTTGTAAACCCCCGTTTTCAGTAAACTCTACAATAATTATACCCAAAAAGTTGCAAACCCCCATTTTGAGTAAACAATAATACAATTATATACCAAAAGTTGTAAACCCCCGTTTTGAGTGAACTCTACTATAATTTTATATATAAAAAGTTGTAAACCCCATTTTGAGTAAACACTAATACAATTATATACAAAAAGTTGTAAACCCCCATTTTGAGTAAACCCTACTACAATTATATCCAAAAAGTTGTAAACCCCCGTTTTGAGTAAACAATAATATAATTATATACAAAAAGTTGTAAACCCCCGTTTTGAGTAAACTCTACTATAATTTTATATACAAAAAGTTGTAAACCCCCATTTTGAGTAAACACTAATACAATTATATACAAAAAGTTGTAAACCCCCGTTTTGAGTAAACTCTACTTTAATTTTATATACAAAAAGTTGTAAACCCCCATTTTGAGTAAACACTAATTCAATTATATACAAAAACTTGTAAACACCCGTTTTAAATAAAATCTAATACAATTATATACAAAAAGTTGTGAACCCCCGTTTTGATTAAACACTAATACAATTATATACAAAAAGTTGTAAACCCCCGTTTTGAGTATACTTTACTATAACATTATATATAAAGTTGTAAACCTCCATTTTGAGTAAACTCTACTTCAATTATATACAAAAAGTTGTAAACCCCCATTTTGAGTAAACTCTACTACAATTATATCCAAAAAGTTGTAAACCCCCGTTTTGAGTAAACCATAATACAATTATATACAAATAGTTGTAAACCCCCGTTTTGAGAGAACTCTACTATAATTTTATATACAAAAAGTTGTAAACTCCCATTTTGAGTAAACACTAATACAATTATATACAAAAAGTTACAAACACCCGTTTTGAGTAAACTCTACTATAATTTTATAGACAAAAGTTGTAAACCCCGTTTTGTGGAAATTCTACTACAATCATATTCAAAAAGTTGTAAACCCCCGTTTTGAGTAAACTCTACTATAATTTTATATACAAAAAGTTGTAAACCCCCATTTTGAGTAAACACTAATACAATTATATACAAAAAGTTATAAACCCCCGTTTTGAGTAAACACTAACACATTATATACAAAAAGTTGTAAACCCCCGTTTTGAGTAAACTCTACTATAACATTATATACAGAGTTGAAAACCTCCATTTTGAGTAAACTCTACTACAATTATATCCAAAAAGTTGTAAACCCCCGTTTTGTGTAAACATTAATACAATTATATACAAAAATTTGTAAACCCCCGTTTTGTGTAAACTCTTGATATGAAGATTGAGGATCTAGATTTAAGTGTTCTTGCAAATTATGCTATATTCACATTTTATGAAGAAAGAAACAAGAAGAAACGAATACTTACTAGGAAATGAATGTTAAGAACGAAAATAAAAGGATAGGAGCAGCTTAGATCCACCCTCGGAATCACACTCCGGGTTTCTCCAAGTTTGAGAACGTCGCACAAAGGTCGCTCACACCTTTGATATATTCTCTAGTTAATCCTTCACCCAGTCACAAGGAAAAGTTTTAACTGTTTGTTTCAATCACTGAAACTTAAAATATATAATATTTTCACTCAAATATAACTTAAGTTTATACAAGGTAAATTACAATCCTTATATAGAACTCAAAATAACTAGCTACTCCCAAACTAGCAATGTGGGACAAAAATACTTATAGTTTGGAGTTTGGGAGTTGGAAATATGCCAAAACCGATGTGGGAGACTTAAGCCACGTCCAAGGCATGTCTAGGACTAGTCTTGGACATTTCTTGGGTGCAAACTTGGACAAGGACTATTTTTAGTAGGGAAAGTTTCCAAAATTTAAGGTGAAAAAGGTATCGGGTTTTTGAAGGGTAAAAAGGGTAGATTACTGTAGGATAGGGCCTATGATATCTTTAAGGTATAGGGTACTTGAGAATGGAGGGTTTAGTTCCCAAAATGGAAAGCCGAAGGTATTCTTTTTCGCTCCGCGAGGTAGTCATTTTGTTCCTTCACAAATTCAGCGTCGGCTTCCTTGACATCAGCCGGATAATATAGTTTGGGATCATATTCCATATAGTACACAAAACCATTGTAGCGTATCGTACCACAACGACCCCACTTCATCTCAAACTCGGATAATTCCAAACAAGAACACGAAATGACAGCAATTTTCACGACCAAACGGTAAGGAATTTGAAAAGACACAAAGAACGAAACTTGAAGATCATGAAATTTTCTTCAAGACTGTTGAGTTTCACGAAAATTGAAAAAGGATAGCCTCCTCAAAATAAATTTGTAAACAGATGACCACACAACAGATTTTCGGACAGAAACAAACTAGCACGTTATGGTGATCATTGGGAAGAATTGATCGGTAATTTGGAAAAATACAAAGAATGAAAGTTGTAGAGCAGGAAATTTCCTATAAGCTCAGAAAAAATCACACAATTCCGACCGTTGCAACTTTGGAAAATCGAATTCGTTTACAAACTGTTCCAGAAAAACGCGCAGGATATTGTGGGGCAGATTTGACCATGATAAACTCGAATTTGGAAAAGTCGTAAAGAGACAAAAGATAGATAAAAGAAAAGTATATCGACCAGTAAAAATTGATAAATTTCCGATTTGTTTTGAATAGGAAACGAATGAAACAAAAAAACAGAATTTCGGGTTGGACAGATTTGAAGGAAACTTGAAGATATGAAGAAATCTTGAAGAAACCTTCAAAGAAGATGAACAGGCACGAATTTTTTGTAAATTTTCTGGAAAATGATGAAGAACACAAGCATATCATATACAATTCGATTTTTTTTAAGATGAAAAATGAAATGGAAAAGGAAAGAAAAACACAAACAAATGGATATTTGATACCTCAATCCCTAGTCTCTGATACCAACTCTACTATAACATTATATACAATGTTGTAAACCACCGTTTTGAGTTAACTCTACTACAATTATATACAAAAAGTTGTAAACCCCCATTTTGAGTAACTCTAATACAATTATAGACAAAAAGTTGTAAACCCCCGTTTTGAGTAAACTCTACTATAATTTTATATACAAAAAGTTGTAAACCCCGATTTTGATTAAACACTAATACAATTATATACAGAAAGTTGTAAACCCCCGTTTTGAGAAAACACTAATACAATTTTATAAACCCCTATTTTGAGTAAACTTTACTATAATTATATACAAAATGTTGTAAACCCCCGTATTGAATAAACTCTATTACGATTATATACGAAGTGTTGTAAACCCCCCATTTCTGAGTAAACTCTAATACAATTATAAACAAAAAGTGGTAAACCCCCGTTTTCAGTAAACTCTACTATAATTTTATATACAAAAAGTTGAAATCCCCCGTTTTGAGTAAACTCTAAACAATTGTATATAAAAAGTGGTAAACCACCGTTTTGACTAAACTCTACTACAATTATATCCAAAAAGTTGTAAACCCCCGTTTTGAGTAAACACAAATATCATTATATACAAAAAGTTGTAAACCCCCATTTTGAGTAAACTCAACTATAATTTTACATACAAAAAGTTGTAAACCCCCGTTTTGAGTAAATTCTAATACAATTATATACAAAAAGTTGTAAACCCCCGTTTTGAGTAAACTCTACAATAATTTTATATACAAAAAGTTTTAAACCCCCGTTTTGAGTAAACACTAATTCAATTATATACAGAAAGTTGTAAACCCCATTTTGAGAAAACACTAATACAATTATATACAAAAAGTTGTAAACCCGTATTTGAGTAAACTTTACTACAATTATATACAAAAAGTTGTAAACCCCCGTTTTGAGTATACTCTACTGTAACATTATATATAAAGTTGTAAACCTCCATTTTGAGAAAACTCTACTTCAATTATATACAAAAAGTTGTAAACCCCCGTTTTGAGTAAACTCTACTACAATTATATCCAAAAAGTTGCAAACCCCCGTTTTGAGTAAACAATAATACAATTATATACAAAAAGTTGTAAACCCCCGTTTTGAGTGAACTCTACTATAATTTTATATATAAAAAGTTGTAAACCCCCATTTTGAGTAAACACTAATACAATTATATACAAAAAGTTGTAAACCCCCATTTTGAGTAAACCCTACTACAATTATATCCAAAAAGTTGTAAACCCCCGTTTTGAGTAAACAATAATACAATTATATACAAAAAGTTGTAAACCCCAGTTTTGAGTAAACTCTACTATAATTTTATATACAAAAAGATGTAAACTCCTATTTTTAGTAAACAATAATACAATTATATACAAAAAGTTGTAAACCCCCGTTTAAATAAAATCAAATACAATTATATAAAAAAAGTTGTAAACCCCCGTCTTGAGTAAACACTAATACAATTATATACAAAAAGTTGTAAACCCCCGTTTTGAGTAAACTTTACTATAACATTATATATAAAGTTGTAAACCTCCATTTTGAGTAAACTCTACTTCAATTATATACAAAAAGTTGTAAACCCCCGTTTTGAGTAAACTCTACTACAATTATATCCAAAAAGTTGTAAACCCCCGTTTTGAGTAAACTCTACTACAATTATATCCAAAAAGTTGTAAACCCCCGTTTTGAGTGAACTATACTATAATTTTATATACAAAAAGTTGTAAACCCCCATTTTGAGTAAACACTAATACAATTATATACAAAAAGTTACAAACACCCGTTTTGAGTAAACTCTACTATAATTTTATAGACAAAAGTTGTAAACCCCGTTTTGAGGAAATTCTACTACAATCATATTCAAAAAGTTGTAAACCCCCGTTTTGAGTAAACTCTACTATAATTTTATATACAAAAAGTTGTAAACCCCCGTTTTGAGTAAACCCTACTACAATTATATTCAAAAAGTTGTAAACCCCCGTTTTGAGTAAACTATAATACAATTATATACAAAAAGTTGTAAACCCCCGTTTTAAGTAAACTCAACAATAATATTTTATACAAAAAGTTGTAAACCCCCATTTTGAGTAAACACTAATACAATTATATACAAAAATTGTAAACCCCCGTTTTAAATAAAATCTAATACAATTATATACAAAAAGTTGTAAACCCCCCTTTTTGAGTAAACACTAATACAATTATATACAAAAATTTGTAAACCCCTATTTTGAGTAAACTCTACAATAACATTATATATAAAGTTGTAAACCTCCATTTTGAGTAAACTCTACTTCAATTATATACAAAAAGTTGTAAACCCCCGTTTTGAGTAAACTCTACTTAAATTATATCCAAAAAGTTGTAAACCCCTGTTTTGAGTAAACAATAATACAATTATATACAAAAAGTTGTAAACCCCTGTTTTGAGTGAACTCCACTATAATTTTATATACAAAAAGTTGTAAACCCCTATTTTGAGTAAACACAAATACAATTATATACAAAAAGTTGTAAACCCCCATTCAGAGTAAACCCTACTACAATTATATCCAAAAAGTTATAAACCTCCATTTTGAGTAAACAATAATACAATTATATAGAAAAAGTTGTAAACCCCCGTTTTGAGTAAACTCTACTATAATTTTATATACAAAAAGTTTTAAACCCCATTTTGAGTAAACACTAATACAATTATATACAAAAAGTTGTAAACCCCCGTTTTAAATTAAATCTAATACAATTATATACAAAAAGTTGTAAACCCCCGTTTTGAGTAAAGACTAATACAATTATATACAAAAAGTTGTAAACCCCCGTTTTGAGTAAACTCTACTACAATTATATCCAAAAAGTTGTAAACCCCCGTTTTGAGTAAACAATAATACAATTATATACAAAAAGTTGTAAACCCCCGTTTTGAGTGAACTTTACTATAATTTTATATACACAAAGTTGTAAATCCCTATTTTGAGTAAACACTAATACAACACCCGTTTTGAGTGAACTCTACTATAATTTTATATACAAAAAGTTGTAAATCCCTATTTTGAGTAAACACTAATACAATTATATACAAAAAGTTGTAAACCCCTGTTTTGAGTAAACCCTACTACAATTATATCCCAAAAGTTGTAAACCCCCATTTTGAGTAAACAATAATACAATTATATACAAAAAGTTGTAAACCCCCGTTTTGAGTAAACTCTACTATAATTTTATATACAAAAAGTTGTAAACCCCCATTTTGAGTAAACACTAATACAATTATATACAAAAAGTTGTAAACCCCCGTTTTAAATAAAATCTAATACAATTTTATACAAAAAGTTGTAAACCCCCGTTTTGAGTAAACACTAATACAATTATATAAAAAAGTTGTAAACTCCTGTTTTGAGTAAACTCTACAATAACATTATATATAAAGTTGTAAACCTCCATTTTGAGTAAACTCTACTTCAATTATATACAAAAAGTTGTAAACCCCCGTTTTGAGTAAACTCTACTACAATTATATCCAAAAAGTTGTAAACCCCTGTTTTGAGTAAACAATAATACAATTATATACAAAAAGTTGTAAACCCCTGTTTTGAGTGAACTATACTATAATTTTATATACAAAAAGTTGTAAACCCCTCTTTTGACTAAACACTAATACAATTATATACAAAAAGTTGTAACCCCCGTTTTGAGTGAACTCTACTATAATTTTATATACAAAAAGTTGTAAACCCTATTTTGAGTAAACACTAATACAATTATAAACAAAAAGTTGTAAACGCCCGTTTTGAGTAAACCCTACTACAATTATATCCAAAAAGTTGTAAACCCCCGTTTTGAGTAAACAATAATACAATTATATACAAAAAGTTCTAAACCCCTGTTTTGAGTAAACTCTACTATAATTTTTTATACAAAAAGTTGTAAACCCCCGTTTTGAGTAAACACTAATACAATTATATACAAAAAGTTGTAAACCCCCGTTTTAAATATAATCTAATACAATTATATACAAAATGTTGTAAACCCCCGTTTTGTGTAAACACTAATACAATTATATACAAAAAGTTTTAAACCCCCGTTTTGAGTAAACTCTACTATAACATTATATATAAAGTTGTAAACCTCCATTTTGAGTAAACTCTACTTCAATTATATACAAAAAGTTGTAAACCCCTGTTTTGAGTAAACTCTACTACAATTATATCCAAATAGTTGTAAACCCTCGTTTTGAGTAAACAATAATACAATTATATACAAAAATTTGTAAACCCCCGTTTTGTGTGAACTATACTATAATTTTATATACAAAAAGTTGTAAACCCCTATTTTGAGTAAACACTAATACAATTATATACAAAAAGTTGTAAACCCCTATTTTGAGTAAACTCTACTACAATTATATCCAAAAAGTAGTAAACCCCCGTTTTGAGTAAACAATAATACAATTATATACAAAAAGTTGTAAACCCCCGTTTTGAGTGAACTATACTATAATTTTATATACAAAAAGTTGTAAACCCCCATTTTGAGTTAACACTAATACAATTATATACAAAAAGTTACAAACACCCGTTTTGAGTAAACTCTACTATAATTTTATAGACAAAAGCTGTAAACCCCGTTTTGAGGAAATTCTAATACAATCATATTCAAAAAGTTGTAAACCCCCGTTTTGAGTAAACTCTACTATAATTTTATATACAAAAAGTTGTAAACCCCCGTTTTGAGTAAACCCTACTACAATTATATCCAAAAAGTTGTAAACCCCCGTTTTGAGTAAACTATAATACAATTATATACAAAAAGTTGTAAACCCCCGTTTTGAGTAAACTCTACAATAATTTTTTATACAAAAAGTTGTAAACCCTATTTTGAGTAAACACTAATACAATTATATACAAAAAGTTGTAAACCCCCGTTTTAAATAAAATCTAATACAATTATATACAAAAAGTTGTAAACCCCCGTTTTGAGTAAACACTAATACAATTATATACAAAAATTTGTAAACCCCTGTTTTGAGTAAACTCTACAATAACATTATATATAAAGGTGTAAACCTCCATTTTGAGTAAACTCTACTTCAATTATATATAAAAAGTTGTAAACCCCCGTTTTGAGTAAACTCTACTAAAATTATATCCAAAAAGTTGTAAACCCCTGTTTTGAGTAAACAATAATACAATTATATACAAAAAGTTGTAAACCCCTGTTTTGAGTGAACTCCACTATAATTTTATATACAAAAAGTTGTAAACCCCTATTTTGAGTAAACACAAATACAATTATATACAAAAAGTTGTAAACCCCCGTTTAGAGTAAACCCTACTACAATTATATTCAAAAAGTTGTAAACCTCCGTTTTGAGTAAACAATAATACAATTATATACAAAAAGTTGTAAACCCCCGTTTTGAGTAAACTCTACTATAATTTTATATACAAAAAGTTTTAAACCCCATTTTGAGTAAACACTAATACAATTATATACAAAAAGTTGTAAACCCCCGTTTTAAAAAAAATCTAATACAATTATATACAAAAAGTTGTAAACCCCCGTTTTGAGTAAACACTAATACAATTATATACAAAAAGTTGTAAACCCCCGTTTTGAGTAAACTCTACTATAACATTATATATAAAGTTGTAAACCTCAATTTTGAGTAAACTCTACTTCAATTATATACAAAAAGTTGTAAACCCCCATTTTGAGTAAACTCTACTACAATTATATCCAAAAAGTTTTAAACCCCCGTTTTGATTAAACAATAATACAATTATATACAAAAAGTTGTAAACCCCTATTTTGAGTGAACTCTACTATAATTTTATATACAAAAAGTTGTAAATCCCTATTTTGAGTAAACACTAATACAACACCCGTTTTGAGTGAACTCTACTATAATTTTATATACAAAAAGTTGTAAATCCCTATTTTGAGTAAACACTAATACAATTATATACAAAAAGTTGTAAACCCATGTTTTGAGTAAACCCTACTACAATTATATCCCAAAAGTTGTAAACCCCCGTTTTGAGTAAACAATAATACAATTATATACAAAAAGTTGTAAACCCCCGTTTTGAGTAAACTCTACTATAATTTTATATACAAAAAGTTGTAAACCCCCATTTTGAGTAAACACTAATACAATTATATACAAAAAGTTGTAAACCCCCGTTTTAAATAAAATCTAATACAATTTCATAAAAAAAGTTGTAAACCCCCGTTTTGAGTAAACACTAATAGAATTATATAAAAAAGTTGTAAACTCCTGTTTTGAGTAAAATCTACAATAACATTATATATAAAGTTGTAAACCTCCATTTTGAGTAAACTCTACTTCAATTATATACAAAAAGTTGTAAACCCCCGTTTTGAGTAAACTCTACTACAATTATATCCAAAAAGTTGTAAACCCCTGTTTGGAGAAAACAATAATACAATTATATACAAAAAGTTGTAAACCCCCGTTTTGAGTGAACTCTACTATAATTTTATATACAAAAAGTTGTAAACCCCTCTTTTGAGTAAACACTAATACAATTATATACAAAAAGTTGTAACCCCCGTTTTGAGTGAACTCTACTATAATTTTATATACAAAAAGTTGTAAACCCCTATTTTGGGTAAACACTAATACAATTATAAACAAAAAGTTGTAAACCCCCGTTTTGAGTAAACCCTACTACAATTATATCCAAAAAGTTGTAAACCCCCGTTTTGAGTAAACAATAATACAATTATATACAAAAAGTTGTAAACCCCTGTTTTGAGTAAACTCTACTATAATTTTTTATACAAAAAGTTGTAAACCCCCGTTTTGAGTAAACACTAATACAATTATATACAAAAAGTTGTAAACCCCCGTTTTAAATATAATCTAATACAATTATATACAAAAAATTGTAAACCCCCGTTTTGAGTAAACACTAATACAATTATATACAAAAAGTTTTAAACCCCCGTTTTGAGTAAACTCTACTATAACATTATATATAAAGTTGTAAACCTCCATTTTGAGTAAACTCTACTTCAATTATATACAAAAAGTTGTAAACCCCTGTTTTGAGTAAACTCTACTACAATTATATCCAAAAAGTTGTAAACCCCCGTTTTGAGTAAACAATAATAGAATTATATACAAAAATTTGTAAACCCCCGTTTTGTGTGAACTCTACTATAATTTTATATACAAAAAGTTGTAAACCCCTATTTTGAGTAAACACTAATACAATTATATACAAAAAGTTGTAAACCCTTATTTTTAGTAAACCCTACTACAATTATATCCAAAAAGTTGTAAACCCCCGTTTTGAGTAAACAATAATACAATTATTTACAAAAGTTGTAAACCCCCGTTTTGAGTAAACTCTACTATAATTTTATATACAAAAAGTTGTAAACCCCCATTTTGAGTAAACACTAATACAATTATATACAAAAAGTTGTAAACCCCCGTTTTAAATAAAATCTAATACATTTATGTACACAAAGTTGTAAACCCCCATTTTGAGTAAACACTAATACAATTATATACAAAAAGTTTTAAACCCCTGTTTTGAGTAAACTCTACAATAACATTATATATAAAGTTGTAAACCTCTATTTTGAGTAAACTCTACTTCAATTATATACAAAAAGTTGTAAACCCCTGTTTTGAGTAAACTCTACTACAATTATATCCAAAAAGTTGTAAACCCCTGTTTTGAGTAAACAATAATACAATTATATACAAAAAGTTGTAAACCCCCGTTTTGAGTGAACTCTACTATAATTTTATATACAAAAAGTTGTAAACCCCTATTTTGAGTAAACACTAAAACAATTATATACAAAAAGTTGTAAACCCCCATTTTGAGTAAACCCTACTACAATTATATACAAAAATTTGTAAACCCCCGTTTTGAGTAAACTCTACTATAATTTTATATACAAAAAGTTTTAAACCCCCAATTTGAGTAAACACCATTACAATTATATACAAAAAGTTGTATACCCCCATTTTAAATAAAATCTAATACAATTATATACAAAAAGTTGTAAACCCCGTTTTGAGTAAACTCTAATACAATTATATCCAAAAAGTTGTAAACCCCCGTTTTGAGTGAACTATACTATAATTTTATAAACAAAAAGTTGTAAACCCCCATTTTGAGTAAACACTAATACAATTATATACAAAAAGTTGTAAACCCCCGTATTGAGTAAACTTTACTATAATTTTATATACAAAACGTTGTAAACCCTTATTTTGAGTAAACACTAATACAATTATATAAAGAAAGTTGTAAACCCCCATTTTTAGAAAACACTAATACAATTTTATAAACCCCTATTTTGAGTAAACTTTACTATAATTATATACAAAATGTTGTAAACCCCCGTATTGAGTAAACTCTATTACGATTATATACAAAATGTTGTAAACCCCCATTTTTGAGTAAACTCTAATACAATTATAAACAAAAAGTTGTAAACCCCCGTTTTGGGTAAACTCTACTATAATTTTATATACAAAAAGTTGTTAACCCCCGTTTTCAGTAACCTCTAAACAATTATATATAAAAGGTTGTAAACCACTGTTTTGAGTAAACTCTACTACAATTATATCCAAAAAGTAGTAAACCCCCATTTTGAGTAGAGTTTACAATAATTTTATATACAAAAAGTTGCAAACCCCCGTTTTGAGTAAACACCAACACCATTATATACAAAAAGTTGTAAACCCCCATTTTGAGCAAACTAAACTATAATTTTAAATACAAAAAGTTGTAAACCCCCGTTTTGAGTAAATTCTAATACAATTATATACAAAAAGTTGTAAACCCCCATTTTGAGTAAACACTAATACAATTATATACAGAAAGTTGTAAACCCCCGTTTTGAGTAAACTCTACTGTAACATTATATATAAAGTTGTAAAGCTCCATTTTGAGTAAACTCTACTTCAATTATATAAAAAAAGTTGTAAACCCCCGTTTTGAGTGAACTCTACTATAATTTTATATACAAAAAGTTGTAAACCCCCATTTTGAGTAAACACTAATACAATTATAGACAAAAAGTTGTAAACCCCCATTTTGAGTAAACCCCACTACAACTATATCCAAAAAGTTGTAAACCCCCATTTGAGTAAACAATAATACAATTATATACAAAAAGTTGTAAACCCCCGTTTTGAGTAAACTCTACTATAATTTTATATACAAAAAGTTGTAAACCCTCATTTTGAGTAAACAATAATACAATTATATACAAAAAGTTGTAAAACCCCGTTTTAAATAAAATCTAATACAATTATATAAAAAAAGTTGTAAACCCCCGTCTTGAGTAAACACTAATTATATACAAAAAGTTGTAAACCCCCGTTTTGAGTACACTTTACTATAACATTACATATAAAGTTGTAAACCTCCATTTTGAGTAAACTCTACTTCAATTATATACAAAAAGTTGTATACCCCCGTTTTGAGTAAACTCTACTACAATTATATCCAAAAAGTTGTAAACCCCCGTTTTGAGTAAATAATAATACAATTATATACAAAAATTTGTAAACCCCCATTTTGAGTGAAATATACTATAATTTTATATACAAAAAGTTGTAAACCCCTATTTTGAGTAAACACTAATACAATTATATACAAAAAGTTACAAACACCCGTTTGAGTAAACTCTACTATAATTTTATAGACAAAAGTTGTAAACCCCATTTTGAGGAAATTCTACTACAATCATATTCAAAAAGTTGTAAACCCCTGTTTTGAGTAAACTCTACTATAATTTTATATACAAAAAGTTGTAAACCCCCGTTTTGAGTAAACCCTACTACAATTATATCCAAAAAGTTGTAACCCCCATTTTGAGTAAACAATAATATACAAAAAGTTGTAAACCCCCGTTTTGAGTAAACTCTACTATAATTTTATATACAAAAAGTTGTAAACACCCGTTTTGAGTAAACACTAATACAATTATATACAAAAAGTTGTAAACCCCCGTTTTAAATAAAATCTAATACAATTATATACAAAAAGTTATAAACCCCGTTTTGAGTAAACAATAATACAATTATATACAAAAAGGGTTAAACCCCCGTTTTGAGTAACTCTACTATAACATTATATATAAAGTTGTAAAGCTCCATTTTGAGTAAACTCTCCTTCAATTATATACAAAAAGTTGTAAACCCCCATTTTGAGTAAACTCTACTACAATTATATCCAAAAAGTTGTAAACTCCCATTTTGAGTAAACAATAATACAATTATATACAAAAAGTTGTAAACCCCCGTTTTGAGTGAACTCTACTATAATTTTAGATACAAAAAGTTGTAAACCCCTATTTTGAGTAAACACTAATACAATTATATACAAAAAGTTGTAAACCCATATTGTGAGTAAACAATAATACAATTATATACAAAAAGTTGTAAACCCCCATTTTGAGTGAACTTTACTATAATTTTATATACAAAAAGTTGTAAATCCCTATTTTGAGTAAACACTAATACAATTATATACAAAAAGTTGTAAACCCCCGTTTTGAGTGAACTCTACTATAATTTTATATACAAAAAGTTGTAAACCCCTATTTTGAGTAAACACTAATACAATTATAAACAAAAAGTTGTAAACCCCCGTTTTGAGCAAACCCTAATACAATTATATCCAAAAAGTTGTAAACCCCCGTTTTGAGTAAACACTAATACAATTATATACAAAAAGTTATAAACCCCCGTTTTGAGTAAACTCTACTATAACATTATATATAGAGTTATAAACCTCCATTTTGAGTAAACTCTACTTCAATTATATACAAAAAGTTGTAAACCCCCGTTTTGAGTAAACTCTACTACAATTATATCCAAAAAGTAGTAAACCCCCTTTTGAGTAAACAATAATACAATTATATACAAAAATTTGTAAACCCCCGTTTTGAGTGAACTCTACTATAATTTTATATACAAAAAGTTGTAAACCCCTATTTTGAGTAAACACTAATACAATTATATACAAAAAGTTGTAAACCCCCGTTTTGAGTAAACACTACTACAATTATATCCAAAAAGTTGTAAACCCCCGTTTTGAGTAAACTATAATACAATTATATACAAAAAGTTGTAAACCCCTGTTTTGAGTAAACTCTACCATAATTTTTTATACAAAAAGTTGTAAACCCCCGTTTTGAGTAAACACTAATACAATTATATACAAAAAGTTGTAAACCCCCGTTTTAAATATAATCTAATACAATTATATACAAAAAGTTGTAAACCCCCGTTTTCAGTAAACACTAATACAATTATATACAAAAAGTTTTAAACCCCCGTTTTGAGTAAACTCTACTATAACATTATATATAAAGTTGTAAACCTCCATTTTGAGTAAACTCTACTTCAATTATATACAAAAAGTTGTAAACCCCTGTTTTGAGTAAACTCTACTACAATTATATCCAAATAGTTGTAAACCCCCGTTTTGAGTAAACAATAATACAATTATATACAAAAAGTTGTAAACCCCCGTTTTGAGTGAACTATACTATAATTTTATATACAAAAAGTTGTAAACCCCCATTTTGAGTTAACACTAATACAATTATATACAAAAAGTTACAAACACCCGTTTTGAGTAAACTCTACTATAATTTTATAGACAAAAGCTGTAAACCCCGTTTTGAGGAAATTCTAATACAATCATATTCAAAAAGTTGTAAACCCCCGTTTTGAGTAAACTCTACTATAATTTTATATACAAAAAGTTGTAAACCCCCGTTTTGAGTAAACCCTACTACAATTATATCCAAAAAGTTGTAAACCCCCGTTTTGAGTAAACTATAATACAATTATATACAAAAAGTTGTAAACCCCCGTTTTGAGTAAACTCTACAATAATTTTTTATACAAAAAGTTGTAAACCCCCATTTTGAGTAAACACTAATACAATTATATACAAAAAGTTGTAAACCCCCGTTTTAAATAAAATCTAATACAATTATATACAAAAAGTTGTAAACCCCCGTTTTGAGTAAACACTAATACAATTATATACAAAAATTTGTAAACCCCTGTTTTGAGTAAACTCTACAATAACATTATATATAAAGTTGTAAACCTCCATTTTGAGTAAACTCTACTTCAAGTATATACAAAAAGTTGTAAACCCCCGTTTTGAGTAAACTCTACTAAAATTATTCCAAAAAGTTGTAAACCCCTGTTTTGAGTAAACAATAATACAATTATATACAAAAAGTTGTAAACCCCTGTTTTGAGTGAAATCCACTATAATTTTATATACAAAAAGTTGTAAACCCCTATTTTGAGTAAACACAAATACAATTATATACAAAAAGTTGTAAACCCCCGTTTAGAGTAAACCCTACTAATATTATATCCAAAAAGTTGTAAACCTCCGTTTTGAGTAAACAATAATACAATTATATACAAAAAGTTGTAAACCCCCGTTTTGAGTAAACTCTACTATGATTTTATATACAAAAAGTTTTAAACCCCATTTTGAGTAAACACTAATAGAATTATATACAAAAAGTTGTAAACCCCCGTTTAAAAAAAATCTAATACAATTATATACAAAAAGTTGTAAACCACCGTTTTGAGTAAACACTAATACAATTATATACAAAAAGTTGTAAACCCCCGTTTTGAGTAAACTCTACTATAACATTATATATAAAGTTGTAAACCTCAATTTTGAGTAAACTCTACTTCAATTGTATACAAAAAGTTGTAAACCCCCGTTTTGAGTAAACTCTACTACAATTATATCCAAAAAGTTTTAAACCCCCGTTTTGAGTAAACAATAATACAATTATATACAAAAAGTTGTAAACCCCCATTTTGAGTGAACTCTACTATAATTTTATATACAAAAAGTTGTAAATCTCTATTTTGAGTAAACACTAATACAACACCCGTTTTGAGTGAACTCTACTATAATTTTATAAACAAAAAGTTGTAAATCCCTATTTTGAGTAAACACTTATACAATTATATACAAAAAGTTGTAAACCCCTGTTTTGAGTAAACCCTACTACAATTATATCCCAAAAGTTGTAAACCCCCGTTTTGAGTAAACAATAAAACAATTATATACAAAAAGTTGTAAACCCCCGTTTTTAGTAAACTCTACTATAATTTTATATACAAAAAGTTGTAAACCCCCATTTTGAGTAAACACTAATACAATTATATACAAAAAGTTGTAAACCCCCGTTTTAAATAAAATCTAATACAATTTTATAAAAAAAGTTGTAAACCCCCGTTTTGAGTAAACACTAATAGAATTATATAAAAAAGTTGTAAACTCCTGTTTTGAGTAAACTCTACAATAACATTATATATAAAGTTGTAAACCTCCATTTTGAGTAAACTCTACTTCAATTATATACAAAAAGTTGTAAACCCCCGTTTTGAGTAAACTCTACTACAATTATATCCAAAAAGTTGTAAACCCCTGTTTGGAGTAAACAATAATACAATTATATACAAAAAGTTGTAAACCCCCATTTTGAGTGAACTCTACTATAATTTTATATACAAAAAGTTGTAAACCCCTCTTTTGAGTAAACACTAATACAATTATATACAAAAAGTTGTAACCCCCATTTTAAGTGAACTCTACTATAATTTTATATACAAAAAGTTGTAAACCCCTATTTTGAGTAAACACTAATACAATTATAAACAAAATGTTGTAAACCCCCGTTTTGAGTAAACTCTACAATAACATTATATATAAAGTTGTAAACCTCTATTTTGAGTAAACTCTACTTCAATTATATACAAAAAGTTGTAAACCCCTGTTTTGAGTAAACTCTACTACAATTATATCCAAAAAGTTGTAAACCCCTGTTTTGTGTAAACAATAATACAATTATATACAAAAAGTTGTAAACCCCCGTTTTGAGTGAACTCTACTATAATTTTATATACAAAAAGTTGTAAACCCCTATTTTGAGTAAACAATAAAACAATTATATACAAAAAGTTGTAAACCCCCATTTTGAGTAAACCCTACTACAATTATATACAAAAATTTGTAAACCCCCTTTTTGAGTAAACTCTACTATAATTTTATATACAAAAAGTTTTAAACCCCCAATTTGAGTAAACACCATTACAATTATATACAAAAAGTTGTAAACCCCCATTTTAAATAAAATCTAATACAATTATATACAAAAAGTTGTAAACCCCCGTTTTGAGTAAACTCTAATACAATTATATCCAAAAAGTTGTAAACCCCCGTTTTGAGTGAACTCTACTATAATTTTATAAACAAAAAGTTGTAAACCCCCATTTTGAGTAAACACTAATACAATTATATACAAAAAGTTGTAAACCCCCGTATTGAGTAAACTTTACTATAATTTTATATACAAAAAGTTGTAAACCCTTATTTTGAGTAAACACTAATACAATTATATAAAGAAATTTGTAAACCCCCATTTTTAGAAAACACTAATACAATTTTATAAACCCTTATTTTGAGTAAACTTTACTATAATTATATACAAAATGTTGTAAACCCCCGTATTGAGTAAACTCTATTACGATTATATACAAAATGTTGTAAACCCCCATTTTTGAGTAAACTCTAATACAATTATAAACAAAAAGTTGTAAACCCCCGTTTTGGGTAAACTCTACTATAATTTTATATACAAAAATTTGTTAACCCCCGTTTTCAGTAACCTCTAAACAATTATATATAAAAAGTTGTAAACCACTGTTTTGAGTAAACTCTACTACAATTATATCCAAAAAGTAGTAAACCCCCATTTTGAGTAGAGTTTACAATAATTTTATATACAAAAAGTTGCGAACCCCCGTTTTGAGTAAACACCAATACCATTATATACAAAAAGTTGTAAACCACCATTTTGAGCAAACTCAACTATAATTTTAAATACAAAAAGTTGTAAACCCCCGTTTTGAGTAAATTCTAATACAATTATATACAAAAAGTTGTAAACCCCCGTTTTAAATAAAATCTAATACAATTATATACAAAAAGTTGTAAACCCCCATTTTGAGTAAACACTAATACAATTATATACAGAAAGTTGTAAACCCCTGTTTTGAGTAAACTCTACTGTAACATTATATATAAAGTTGTAAACCTCCATTTTGAGTAAACTCTACATCAATTATATAAAAAAAGTTGTAAACCCCCGTTTTGAGTGAACTCTACTATAATTTTATATACAAAAAGTTGTAAACCCCCATTTTGAGTAAACAATAATACAATTATATACAAAAAGTTGTAAACCCCCATTTTGAGTAAACCCCACTACAACTATATCCAAAAAGTTGTAAACCCCCATTTGAGTAAACAATAATACAATTATATACAAAAAGTTGTAAACCCCCGTTTTGAGTAAACTCTACTATAATTTTATATACAAAAAGTTGTAAACAATTATATACAAAAGTTGTAAACCCCATTTTGAGTAAACTATATATACAATTATATACAAAAAGTTGTAAACCCCCGTTTTGAGTAAACTCTAATACAATTATATACAAAAAGTTGTAAACCCCCGTCTTGAGTAAACCACTAAATTATATACAAAAAGTTGTAAACCCCGTTTTGAGTAAATACTAATAAAATTATATACAAAGTTGTAAACCTCCATTTTGAGTAAACTCTACTACAATTATATACAAAAAGTTGTAAACCCCCGTTTTGAGTAAAACCTACTACAATTATATCCAAAAAGTTGTAAACCCCCGTTTTGAATAAACAATAATACAATTATATACAAAAAGTTGTAAACCCATTTTGAGTAAACTTTACTATAACATTATATATAAAGTTGTAAACCTCAATTTTGAGTAAATAATAATACAATTATATACAAAAAGTTGTAAACCCCCGTTTTGGGTGAACTCTACTATAATTTTATATACAAAAAGTTGTAAACCCCCATTTGAGTAAACACTAATACAATTATATACAAAAAGTTGTAAACCCCCCGTTTTAAATAAAATCTAATACAATTATATACAAAAAGTTGTAAACCCCCGTTTTGAGTAAACACTAATACAATTATATACAAAAAGTTGTAAACCCCGTTTTGAGTAAACTCTACTATACAATTATATACAAA